>JARJCM010000170.1:0-233238 GCA_029233265.1 Mycena alexandri
AACGTGTTGCCCAAATTGTACGCGATCTCCGCGATGTGGACACTCAACTCTCGCAGCAGCATTCGCCAGGCACACTCAAGCACCGAGAGGCAGGGCACCGCAGCTACGAGCGGATGCCGGCACACGAACAACATCGAACTGAGCTCTCCCTGGATTTTGAGCGATCGGAGTGCCGCGATTCATGTGCAGACGGAGGTAGAGGCGACGCACTCCGTGTTATCATCGAAACACGACCGCCCTTATTTTCCGCCAGGAAATATTGATTGATATTTTCCAAGAGAAGTCTTCTCCAGGGCCAACGGATTCCGAACCATCGCTTAGTCTAGTGTTCTTGCCTGCATGGGTTCAACGAGGGAGAAGAATGCACGAGCCATAATCAGATTCGAACTAGCCCTCACACTCTAAAATTATCTTCAACGATGAAATCATCATGCCTGGGGCAAATGAATCCAAATTTCACCCGCAGGAAGATGCAGGGAAGTCGTGGGCACGCCGGTTTGCTTACCATCTATCCATGAGTCAATCGGGTTGTGCAAGCGCGATTCTTGGACGGAGCCGTAGCTGGAGTAGATAATTATAAGTAAGCGGTAATGGTCCTAAGTGTTGGAATTTGAGCCTAGGGACGAAGCGGAGCTCGGTGACCCTCTACCAACGCGCAGGGGTCTCGGTAAAATTGATCAGTACTTATACAAAAGGCAACTAGGTAGAACAGCTATTCAACATGGAAAGGGATAGGTAAGCAGTGCAAGGGAAAACAGCAGCGCGAGATGGATGATTAATGGAGAGCAAAAGGCTGTAGGAGAAGCTGTATGCTGTTGCACTCATACAGCTGTTTGGCGGTGCACATTGATATCCCAACACTAAGCTGATGAATCCTGTTGGGTGCATCGCTTCGTTTGAAATACTCCCAAAAGCACCTATCTTTACCCTGGGCTTATCATTTCTGATCGAGGAGGCGGCCGCAAAGAACCTATGGGTCGCGAAAAAGTGGGCGCCTCTAGATCTGATCCGTGCTCGAGTTCCATTTTCGTTGAGCGGAAGAAAAACTCAAGAAATGGAATCCCTCTCCATTGTTTCCTTGCCAATTTCCTGTCCGCATTAAGTCAAGTAAGGCCAAAAAAAGCATCCAGGATTTCGAAATGGACCGCAAGGATAATCTCTCGTAGACAGGTGTTACAACATAATTTGCTCGTACCTCGCATGTTGTATCGAAAGGAAGGAAATTCTTGGTCTGTGGGCGAACTTGTCGCGTCGGAACCGACATGAAGTGGGAAGGATTTACCTAACATCGATCGGAATATTGCGAGAATAGCCTGCAATTTGTGAGTTTCGGGAGGTCACTGAAATCTGTTTTTGGACCCTAATTTTGCGGATGTCCGTAGATATGGCTCTGGTGGGCGCTGTGAAGCCCGAAAAAAAGGCATCAAAGGCATAACTTTCAACCGCCGAGGAAGCTTCACAATCAGCAATCACAATCATCTGGTGGAAATGGATGCTCTTTATGATTTGCCGTCCGTTTATTCGCAGTAAATTCAAAAAAAGCCGTTGTGGTGGGAGAATAGAAGCGCCCCCGGTCCACAATTGGAACAACCAGTTTACTCAACACAAAGAAGTAGTTACACAGCTCAAACAGGCAATCCTTAGCCTTAAATCAAAAGTTCGACACCGAGGGAAAAAATTGCGCACTGTCAAGCGAGCCAACCAGGTCGGAGGTCTTTAGAATATTCAACGTCGGCCTTGGGCAACCCGGCTTTGCGAACTTCGGTTCAGCGAACGTCGCCTCCAAGCCGCAAACAACCTGAGCTCTGCTTTCAGTTAGGTCCGATTCACGAATCACGAATCACGTTTGACCCGACTTTCGAACCGGACTTTGTGACAGTACTTCAACCTCAACTGCAACCGCACACTAAACGAAACCGGTGCACACCGCTTTTCTGCGGTTATCCTCGTTCATTCTTCGCACCGCGAATCCGCTTGGACCATCCTTACATAGTTACGCTGGAAATTTCACCAAACGACTATTAAGTGGTCGCCGTCCTGAGTCCCACTCAATCTCTTCCATGGTCTCCACCGCTTGGCTTCTCCACTTCCCCCGGGATACCAGCTGATGCTCCTGCCCGAGTGGGAGAGGCCATGAGCGCCGTGGAGTGCGCGGTCGCATCCAAGAAGGCGATGGTGGCCACTTTGCCTGAACTTTCCTCGGTGTGCAATCCGCGGAATCGTTCACGGCCGTTCAATCTGTCAAGGATGAGACTATGTCTCGAATCTACCATCCAAAGCTCACGAGGCCAGCATCGCGTTTGAGAATACTGTCGGAGGGAGTGTCAGGAAACATCTTGAGCAATGAAGGAACCGTGCACTTTTGCCTGAAACACGAAGACACCGACCCACACGACTGACGAAGAAAAGGCTGTGAGTATACTACCAGGAGGCAACCTATGGGACACCCACGGTCTGTTCGTGTCATAAAACTAGATCGCGGTGTAAGCCAAATTCAGAAGTGGATAGAGGTGCAACTCACCAATATCATCTGAACTATACTCGTCGCACTATTCGGTGTAATCTGTCAAGATCTTCACAAGAAGGGGCGTAGAGGAAATTTACCTTGTCATAACTGTTGATTCTACGGATGGTAAACATAAGCGGGACATATCGAAAAAGAGCGGAATTCGTACCAACGGTCCACAAAATCAATGTATCCACCGTCGACCGCATCCTAGCACTAATCAGTCTCAATGATGCCGTTATCAAGAGGCAAAATGGTTACCGCCCGTGCTCAGATCGTATTCTCCAGAGGTAGTAGCACAAAGACGCTGTGATTAAGATATCCATACTCAGGGCGAGGGATAGCGAGGCGATCACGAGCCAGCGCCACTCAAGGAGAATGGTGACTCGGGTGTAGTGTAGTAGGAGTGCTAGAATTGCCATGTGCCCGACGAGGCGAAGGAGACCGAGAATACAGGCGAGGGCCATGACATACAGCCTGCCCGAGAGTATTCGCACCCGATTCGCGAAGAAGAATCTGGTGAGGGTGAGGGTGGAGGGACGATCTGCGTTCTAAGGGACGCACCTGAACAATAGTATAGATTAGGGCAGCAACAAGACTGTTATGTCTTCAGAGGGCGGGGGACGTAGAACATGGTTAGGACTGCCGTAAAAGGTCACAGTTTGCGAATACAGCTGGGGGAGGGTGGGCAACGAGTCAAAGAGTCAAAAATTAAGGGTTACGAACCGCGTGCAAGCATGACATCGTGTGTCCGAGTTCCAAAGACCTGAAGCCGCCTGAGGGGCGACAGTGTAATATGGTTTCATGGCTCACCAGACCAGGCCAACCTGTTTGAAAGAGGGATCAGCGTTTACACAGCATTATCTGTGTTCGCACATACAATAACTTTGAGAAGCTTTGAATCTGCCCGAAAGTTTCGATAATAATGAAAGGTTTGAAGAGTCATGATGCCGAACAAGAAACGTTCCCGCCACTGCCCCAACTTCAATGGCGCCTAGGCTTCCGTTCAAGTCCGAGAGGAAGTTATCGGACATGGGAGTGGAGAATCGCGGGGTCGGTGGAGGAGACCTGAGGTAGATCGCCTTATATCCTCCTCTTCGGTATCATGATCAGTTGGAAACTTACACCCATAATCATCAGGGTATCTTCAGATAGGAAGGGTAGATAAGTATCAGTCCGAGAATCAGAATTTCGAATGGACACATTCTTGAGAGTCTTGAATTGAAGGTCATTTCGAGGACGGTGTGGCATATTTTCTGCCTTCTAATTTGGTTTTCTGCGCTTGACTTTGAAGATGAGAGGACTCAGTGTATCAGGATCTGGTCATCATGGAAGTTTCTGGTCATGATGGAAGTTGAGACCAAATCGGTTTACTATTCCTGGATCGAATATGTTTCAGTTCACAGCTTTTCAGCAAAATGACACACTGTTGGAATATCAAGGTGCTATGTGCGCGACGGCCTGTCAATTGCGACTGTGGCACACTTTGTTACCAGGTCCCCCAGAACTTCTCGCGCCGCGCGCGCCGTTTGCGCGGGTTCACCACTGATACTGGATTGCTCTATTGATTCCAACACACGCATCGCGAGGAGGAGGTAGTATTATGGCTCCACTAATCGTGTACTGGGGAAAGCAGTTCCGCTGTGGACTGGCAGGAGCGTGAGTGTCATGATGGTAAGGAAGGAGAAAAGCGGTTTCCGAATGTAGGCCTGTGACTGTGACTGATCTATCACACCATCGGCTTCTTCCCAACTTCGATGTCCTTCAACAATTCTTCAAGCCTTCTTGTAGGAGGTTCGCCTCAAGCCTGTCTGTGCCCCTCCCCCAATTTAATCCACACCGAATACACCGACCGGACTCTTTGCACAAGGCGATCCCCTCGCAAACCCGGCTGCCATCCGAGTCACGCCCTCCTCACTGACCAGGGCCCACGTAGTACTTCCAACTCGCCAGAAGTTTCTGATTCAAACTTTTCAAGGCGCCACCCAGATTTGGTATCATAGATTCTTCCAAGTTCTGATGGCCGCTGGCGCGGGACGGACACGTCATACGTACACACTCGTTCCATTGCATTCCTCGTTGACTTACTCTGCGCTGACTTACCATGGGCAGTAGTGGAGATGACGTCGCCGAATCCAAGTACGACATGAGTTCTGTTCGCTGTTTCGTCCGTGCCGCAGTTACTGGGCGATGCTTGATGGTGACTGCGAGCAAGGACCAAGCCTCCCGCGTAAAATCAGAGGAGCTTGAGGAGCATCCTGCTTTCAGAGAAACTTCACTGTAGCCCGATGACGCGCACGATGCAGAACGCCATTACGTTTGGAGCGGTATCCACTCGCCAAGGTAAGTATGGTAGATTGCATTAGCTCTGTCTGTACCAGCTAAGTACCTCATCGTTAGAGCTGCCGCGAGGCCACACCCGCGATACCAGCACCTACGTCAACGATACTTGTCAATATTCAGCGGTTCGATTTACTCAGTAGGATTCTGCCCCTCTCCTGGAGTCACGTCCATCAGATATCGACCGATTTGCCACCTTCCAGCCCTTGTCCCAGTTTGGCTGGTACATACAGGTGGTATGCTACCACTGTACTTTCGAACGTGTGCTGATTCGAACTTGGCAAGCACAGACACAATTTGCCACACCTCGCCTCCTCTGATTGCGTTATATTCCCTGCGGCGATCCACCGTCCTCTGGGATTACGTTCCTTTTAAAGATTGTTGGAGGTTGTATTAACCACTAGACTACTCGCGCAGTAGTCTAGTGGTTAATACAACCTCCAGCAAAGATGTTGTTATCGCTGAGCCCGTCCTCGGTGTCTTCACCCCATCTGTCGAGCTAGAGTCAGACTCGTCTGATTGCGATCCGTTGCGAGTGCCTAGAGGCAGAGCTAGCTGCGGGACGGATCCAACAAACCCCCGAGGAAGATGTTCTAAGGGAAGTGTATTAACCGCGATGGTCCCTAAAGAGGTCCACGTATATATATGAGCCCGCCCCTCTTAATCCTCTTCCCCCATTCCCACCGCTTTCCCGTTTACCCTTGTACATCTTCTCCACGCGAAATCACTATGGGTTGGTTCAGCAGCGACTCAGACCAGTCCACGGCCTACGACGAGGTTTGTTGTTCTTCCACTGACAGACCGGGTTAACCCAAACATCTTCTGTAGGTGAACGCCGCGCCGCACAAGGCGGCCCTGTCGCACGAGCTCATCGGTGCTGCGGCGGCATACGAGGTATAATGTCGGTACCAGCCCCCAGTGCTATCGCTGACTCCCTTGCCGCCCAGGCGGCCAAAGCCTACGAGGATCACTGCGCAGCGAACGGAAAGCCTGACAGTCATGCGAAGGCCAAGGAAATCATGGCAGCCCTGACCGGGGGTATCATCGACCGCATGGTTGAGACCAAAGGCGTCCGTAGTCTCTTTCCCTCTCCTTTTATTTTGGAGAACTCAGCCGCAACCTTCTTCAGTTGGATATGCTCGATAGGGAGAAGGCGAAGCACGAGGGTAGGCATCGTCCCTAGGTTCGTTGTCGAACAAACGACTGATGCACCTTGGTTGTCATGCAGCCAAAAAGCACTACGAAGAGGGCCTCGAGGCCGATTATGCGGATTACTGATGCTAATCTGTGGAACGGAAATTTGTACCAATAGAGCGTCCTGAGGTTTAAATTGTGTGTTTTTCAACCCAATCTCACGACAGCAGTGGCCAACTCCCGATTTCGATTCTATCTTAATTTTCGAAACGCGTTGTGGTTTGCAGCCGATTTCTCATTGAGGCGTGTAGGTGGATTATGCACAGCGTACTGATCACTGAGCGTACCCTGATTTTCCTTCTGTTCTCGCACACACCCTGCATATCCAAGTGCTGAGCGCTAAACTGCACTATACCTTTCTTTATATCCTGAAGGTGATGGTTGTGGTGAGGAACTCGTGATTTGGTGGACTTCGGGATTTGAGAATCTGGTTTTAGTGGTATTTTGTACCTGTGGTTTGAGACACAGGGGGCAAACATAAACGCACTTGTCATGGCAGAATCTACACTAGAGGGTGATTGAGTAAACAGGATTCCGACGTAGCGTAATGTGATGAGAGGGAAGCAACGCGGCTCACTGGTAGGTGTTGCATAAATATTGAGCTTAGACGAGTGACCTTTTGATTGAAAGCGTGTAGAGAAACAACGGGGAAATGACGAGGAGAAAGTGGGATAAAACCAAGAGCGAGGAGTGTGGCAGTTGGAATATCAGAAAGATCGCTATACGTACACGTTTAGGGATGTCAATTTCGGAGGCGAGAATTCAATGATACGCGTATATGGTGCATAGTAGGCGCAGTGTTGTCGAGTGCTATGACGCACGATCGTATTCATCGAGGTATGAGGCTGAAAAAGACATTGAGGTCTGTGCGTCGCGGGGAGGTACTTGGGAAATGGGGCATGAGGGGAGTAGAAGTTGCGTCACTGACGCGAGGAAGCGTCGGCGGTAGGTACAGGAGGCGCGCGGCGACGTACGCACAATGAGTGGCGTCGAGGGCGGCAAGAGGAGTGCCGCGCGGGGAAGCGCGAGCGCAAAAGGATGGCGGGCGAAGGTAGTTTGCGTGGGGTAGGTGGGAGAATGGGAAATCCCCCGTGAACGCGGCGCCGTGCATAGAGAGACGAACAGGCGATGAACTCGTCGAATGACGCGCCACAGACCATGCTCGACTGCGACAGCAGCGCGCGGAGGGGGGGGGGAGGAAATGGGACAGGGACGATATTGAAGTCTTCGCGGGATTTAGTATCGCCCACGTGGACGGTGACGCAACGCGTTGGACGTGGAGACGGACGGTAAGGGGTATGGGAGGAGCATAGGGAGGAGGCTGGCTGCGGCGGGGAACGAGCGGGATGAGGCAGCGTGCGGCAGGGATTGTGGTTGGGGCGCATCTTGACGGCAGAGGCGTGGGAGCCAGGAGCGGCGGGGCATGGGGAGCGGAGGTAGGTAGAGACGGCAGAAGGGCGGGTGGGGTCGTCGAAAGGCGGGGTGGGGTCATCGAGGGAGGGCGTTGCTAGATTAGGAAGGAGGTGGGGTCGGGTGGGCGCGAGGCGGGTGCGACGTGGCTCGGGCCGGGCCGGGGTGCGGTGGTGGGGCAGCACTGGGGTAGGGCGGGGTGCCGTTGACGCCGAGGTGGGGAGAGGTGAGTGGCCGGATTAGGAAAGAGGTGGGTCGGCGCGGCGCGGCACGGTGCTAAGGTGCGGTGGGTGGGTGTGGTTGTCGATGGGGTGTGGTCGTCTGGGACAAGGGACGTTGATGGCAGTGTCGACAGCATTGATGCCGTTGGGGAGGTGTGGCGCTGAAGCTGAGTTCAAGTTTCCCGTCTCCTAAAAAAATAGCGGCGCTACCAGACGTATTTGGTGAAGTGAAATACTGGATTTCTTCGACGTCGTTCTCCACTAACGTCGAACGGCGTTGTGACTAACCTCGCCGCCCGTCCGCACACAGTCGAGCTCTGAAGCCAGTTCCCCCGCCGCGGACCGCAGAGGGGAAATCACGTTCGCGGGCATAACTCAGGAAAATAAAGGCAGCTTGAGATTTGCACATCCTCTGGTGACTGCTACCTACATACCACACCACAGCCTCTGGAAACGGAGGCAGAGACGATATGTACTTATCGGATGTCACGATTAATATCATGTTGACATGTGAGTCTGGAAGTGCGATATAAAAGGCTGTGGTGTCATCAGATTGCCCTCTTCCCCTTGTCCTCATCCTCCTCGTCCATGAAAATCGCAGACTTTTACTGTGCGTGGCGGTACCCTTGCTCTTGCTATGTATGATGTATCCCGGGCTAACGTGTGGTGACTTGTAGTCCTCGGGTTCGCCCTTTCGGTCGCTCAGTGGGCGTTCGGCTGGTGGACAGTCGCCAATATGCCAGCGGCTAGCGAGGCCGAAGATGCCGAGGGTCTCAGTAAGCTTACGACCAAACACACGATTTCTGTCTCCAACCTGATATCCTCTCTTTTCGTGCAGCCTATCGCTCTTTTCTGAATTTCACTTCCAGCGGTGCACTCTACAGTAGTTTCGGATGGGCCCTCCTGTGCGCCGCTTCCTTCCCCTTCGCCAGCTATCTATCGGGGTCTGATTTGATGAATCCAACTCAGGATTATCATGGCCCGCTGGAAACGCGCGGACCCGCAGCCGAGGCGCGCGGGCACCCACTTTCAGGTGATTTTGATCTATACTTTCTACCGGATTTTCCTAGGTGCGCTACGAAGACCCATCCAACACTGAAACCGCGAATTTTCTGATTCTGTTCACAGTTATGTTATCATACGGCATCAATAAGCCCACCCCCGAGTTCACGGAGCTGTTGACCCGTTGTGTCCTCGGGGGCTTCCGCTCCTTCACCTGCGCGCCGCTTGGGGCTCTCCTCTTCCTCCCCGTCGTCGAGATCTTGATCGGTAGGCACCGGACACACACACTCTTCGTCCTCTTTTCACTTACATGTGCTTTGATCACAGGCCTCTCGACCGCTTTCATGGTCCGTCACCGCGCCATTGCGAGGCATGGCAAAGAGAAGGTCGAGGTTCCCCGTCCTCCGCCCAAGTTTGCTGCTGCCTGGACCTTGGGGGAGGTCATGGAGCTTGATCATATGCTGGCTCTCCCAGCGGAGGGCACCATCGAGCTTAAAGTTTAATAAGAAGTACGCAAAATTCTGTTTACGTTGACATATCAGCTGTTGTCCAGTCTTCTCTGTTAGTGCTATACCCTATGGCACATATACTGTGCAGAAATTCACTTGGTTCACAACATCAGTTGAAAGCAGGGTTTTTTGAGTGCGACTTCAATTTGCTCACAACTAGATGAACAGGTTTACGTCTCGCCCGCGTTACATCTTGCGTATAGTGCCACATGGGCCCCAAGGGGCCCGCAAGCACTCAAATAGATTTATGAATGAATGAACGAATCTTGAGCCCTACTCACATCAAATCTAGAGTTGGAGGTATTCATCCGGTCCTCTGATGGTCAACATGGTCCGCCTGAATACTAAGGTAAAAAGACAGTTCATCAAACCGTGCCGATGTCACGGCGGACAATACATTGTCCTTTTCCGATTTGGCACAGCTTGTCCTTTGGGACGGCTTTGCTATGTCCTTTTCTTAACTCCGGCCGCTTTGGCCTTTCGGGGTTGTCCGCGGCCACGCTGCAACCACGCATTCTCGGGGATTTCCGGCAGAAAAGTGATCTCAATAATGATTTTGCGCTCTTGGGGTGAGTATTAGTTCAAATCCTTCCAAATATTTCTGGCAAGATAGGCACTACTTTAGGACACAGCACTGTGCAGAAGATTTGAAGGATAACATATGAAAACCCACCAAGAATGTGTCCCGAGTTGAAATAACGCCCCGTTCTGTTGCATTCCACTAACCCAATGTACATAAAACTCAGCGGGAGCAATCTTAAGCCCCTGTAGAATGATCTCCCCTTTTTTTCCGACCCAATAGAGGAGAGAAGAGGGTGGAATGGCGGGTTTGAACATTGATGTGACCGCTCCAAACTCCCCGGCAGCGCCCGGCACGATTTGAACTGTCACACTCACTTTGATGTACTCCCACAGCAGCCATTGCGGCACCGTTTCTGGGCCTAAAAAAACTGTAAAATCACTAGCCGGTGAGATATGACAGTCCCACCAAATCCTACCTGAATTGGCTCCTTGAATAAACTCAAACCTCCAATTCTCTGTGTTCCAGACCTGTTCCCGTCCAGTTTTTGCTGCATTTCCCTCAGGTCTTTCTTGTAGCCTTGTACTATAGTAGTGCCTCTGCAATCTGGCAAGTTTCCAAGAATATTTTACGACAAACTGAACTCAAGAGCTGCAAATCATTATTGAGATCATTTTTCTACCGGAAATCCCCAGGAACGCGTGGTTGCAGCGTGGCCGCGGAAAACCCCGAAAGGCCAAAGCGGCTGGAGTTAGGAAAAGGACATCGTCGAGGACAAGCCGTGCCAAAATCAAAAAGGACAAGCCGTTGTCCGCCGTGTGTCTGAGCCACTACGGGTTGATTTTCACTTACGGCCCACGACACATCGGTCAGTTGAGAGAAAAATGGAAATCGGAGCCTCCTGGGCAATTCAGAGGATTGTGTGATGAGCTCCAATCAGATTAGGCGACTACAAAGTGGCTCGCCGCTCGCATCAGCTGCAGCCCACCAGAAAACAACCAAGCATAGATTCAGTCACATTAGACGTCCATAAAGAAAAGGGCAGTTCAGACAGTCCCGGGAAGTATAAAGCTTGACTATATGGGCTGGAACTCTCTGAGTCGCATTTTCTTGTGTCTTGACTGGTAGCTCAGTCCAAACTTGAACGGTGGGAATTCACCTCGACGCCGGCTGATCGGCTGACCCGGCAGATTCTCGGCTAACATGACCATGAACCACGAACGCGACAAACCGCGTTTCAAGTTCGTGCAACTGCAAGCACATAGTTTTTGCGGAAAACGCTATCCATAGAACTGCTTTTATAGCAATGTGGCGACCAAGTTTGGTCGCTTGAGTTGCTATGTGGTACTCGTAATGGCAGACTCGTAATGGTTCACCAAGGCGGTCTTCCGCTGCCGCGGTCTTCCACCATGCTTTCTAAGTTCTTGGTGCGCTTCCTAAAGACGGAACACCGCGAATTCTGGTATAAAGGGTTCACTGCCAGTGCACCACAATTCCAGCTTATTCCTCGCTGCTAAATTCGCCGGACTTCAACCACAACATGCCCATTATTACAATTTTTGGTGCGACTGGAACTCAGGGTACGTATGCGTGTTCCAGTTTATTGTGAGTGATGTTAAAAATAGGTCGTTCCAGGTTCCGCCGTGCTAGAGGCCGTCCTCGCAGATGGCAAATTCACGCCCCGAGCGGTGTCCCGTAGTCTTGACTCCGCCACGAGCAAGGCCCTTATTGCGAAGGGCGTCGAGGTTGTGGTTGCAGACCTCTTTAACAAGGATTCGCTAGTCAAAGCCATTGAAGGGAGTGAGGCGGTGTTTGGGGTGCGCCTCTTTGCTTTCTTGTTTCTTCGTTCGTTCTACTGACGTTTATCAGAACACGAACTTCTGGGATCCCTCGGTGTTCCCCGCTGATCCTCAGGGTAAAGGTGAAATCACACAAGGAAGGAACTTGGTCGATGCATCCAAGGAAGTCGGGGTGAAGTTATTTATCTGGAGGTACTTTCCACGCCATTGTTGGATTCATTCCCAAACTGACTCTGCCGACTACAGTTCTCTCCCCAATATCAATCAGCTGAGCAAGGGCCTATATACCCACGTCTACCACTGCGACAGTTCGTGGTTCTCCTCCGCTTCGGATTGAATCCTGACCGCCACGAATAGACAAGGCGGTGATCCTTGAGTATCTCAAGGCCTCGGGGGTGCCATACTCGGTCCTGATGACTGGTTGGTTTGCTGAGAATCTGTGGAAGTATGTGTCGCCTTGACATTTGACCTGATAACAACTGAACCGGGCCTCCCGTTCCCAGAGTCGGCTCTCTCGCGAAGACAGACACAGGTTACACCATCCAGATCCCGAAATTCGCTCCCGAGGATGTGCAGACCTCCACCTGGGTCGCAAATGACCTGGGCCAGTCCGCCCTCGCATTACTGACTCACTATTCCGACCCTAGCAAAGGCATCCTCGGTAAAGTTACCCAGTGGTGTCCTTCCGTTTCACGTATCCTCAGTTCGTGGCAGCCATCGCAGCAGGTACCGACTTTTATCTGTCGTCCCGCCCGCGCGTGAGCACTGAAGAAACACATTTGCAGCCATTAAGAAAGAAGTGACATTTGGCTCTCCTGACAGCTTCGGTATGGTTGAGATCGACGAAATGGTATGCCCACTTTGTTGTTTAGAACTCAGCTCGTTCTGAATCACTCGCAGTTCTCCTTCCAGGCTAAACCTGGGATGTACGTTGACACCCCGGCGCCCAACCCCGACTTGGTTGCACTCGGCGTCAAGTTTGGTACTCTTGAGGAGTTCATACAAAAAGAGGTCGTGCCTCGTTTTGCCTGAGGCTCCAAGCTCGCGTGCGATGTTGTGCAAACTCGAGTGTAATGTGTATTCCACCATCTTATGGTGTTACATACGGACATGTAATGGAAACACCGTACTGTTACGCTAATACTGGTTAGAAAACTCACCGTTCGACATGTATGCCGTCTGCACGACCTCGTCAAACGATTGAAGTTTACAGATTCGGGATTCCAAAAGGAAAAAAAAAAAAAACAATAAGTATGAACTGAACAAAAAAAGAATCCGACTCCGTGCTCAGCGTTTGGCTCGGCCCCGAGCTGTACCAGTACTGTACATACTTGTAGGGGAGCAACAGGCCGAGGACCGTGACACTGCCGTTGCCTCTTTTTCAGGCAACGGAGGTCCCCGTGAGCGTGATGGTTGCTTAAAGAGGCAACAAACAAATAATTTTTGATGGGCATCTACCTGGGTATTACAGGAGTTCAGACTTGTTTCTTGCTTTCAGGTTGCTAAATTGCTGGTTCCCCACTCATTTCAACTACTCTCTAGTCCTTGGAAAAATTTCCCAATTTTTTATGCCATGTCACGATAATTTCAAGGCAACGACCCTCGTCGTGACCGTGACCCGCCAGAAAAGAGGCAACACAACGGAGGGGTCCGTGACCGTGACCATTGCTCCCCTACAGGTATGTACAGTATGCCTACGCCACGCCCATTTTCAGAGACTCGCGCATTACGCACGCCACGACCTGAATTTGGGAATTTGGGGATTTGAAGCACCTGAAAAATAAACCCCGCCTACAGTACAGGACAGAAGTGTTTTCTGCGTTTACTTCTCATTCAGTAGTTTCTCTAAATCCTCGCCAAATGTCTATTGTTTTGGACGCAACACGCTGTGTTGAGTTATGTTTGGCGACGCGTCACGACGCGAGGAGGTCACGGGATCGATCTTTTCTGCACTTCCACTGGTTTTCCCCCCAGTAGATTGGGTATTTGGGGGCACAGAAATCGAAAAAATCTCCCAGAAAGAGAGGATTCTGAAGGGTTTAGAGAGGCTCTTGAGCTTCCCAAAATCTGCAAACCTCTCCGGTAATTTTCACCCGCCCATCCCGATCCTTTGATGGCCGGGCCTGATGCGCTTGATGGCCTTCACGAAAAACTCCAAATAAGAGGTCAGAAGCCTCTCGGGACTTTGTAAAACTGAATCGAGCATGCTGCATGATATCAGAAAGGTTCAGGGATGGCTCGAGCGATGTTAACACTTCAAGTACTTTCTATTTGAACTGATGCATCATTAGAGAAGTGAATATAGGTTGAAGGGTGCTCACTGAAATTCCTGAGAACATGTCTGAATACAAATCTGTTGCCATATGCTCCATTAATCCCCATTTCGACGTCCAGTTTACAGTATTTGAAGACAAAGAGGAAACCGGCGTGAAATCTCTCCTTTGGCTCAAGAGCGCTGTAGAAAATTTGGAAGCCAAGCTGAGGTGCAGGTTACCTCTCTAGTATCTCTCTATAGTGAGCCTTTCCTTCAAAAAAGTCCTACCATGCGCTCAACGCGTCGCGAGGTCGCGATTGATGCGTGTGGCAACCGTGTGAACTGGTGTTATCTGCCATGTTATCTGCCGTTAACGAATCCCCGCCGCACAGTGGACTCTTTCTGCTGATTCTTTGGAGTCATCTCCTTCCCCTGGACTGAAACTAGTCCCTCAATCATTTCTGTGAATTAAGACTGGCTAAACAAGGGTCAGTGCAGCAGATGGCAGATAACTTGTACAGCCACCGGCAGATAACAACCCAGCGGACCGGGCGGTAAACCCTTCCACTTGACTTCCACGCCTTACTTCGACCACTGCCACCCTTGCTTCCCGACCTTTCCCGACCTTTGCCTAATCCAAACCGAAAGGGAAATCCATCTATTCTCTCGTTGGATCCGAGTTCATTCTGGCGGACTTTACGAAAGTACGAGTGTTGCCTCAGTCGGTATTTCCGCAACATCGCAGACTAACAGGGAATGCATACCTAGTATCTAGCGCTCGGGGAACGACCTTCACTTCGCGCACTTTCCGCGTCGGCCAAGGGTGCCAGCAATTCTCAATAGGCCAGTCGTCTGCCCCCAAACGCACCTCGGTGCCACAACATAGCACCGTTCCAAGGTCCTCCTTCACGTGCACACGCACAACCCCGACCTTCCTGCTCCAGCTTCTCTGTGGGCGGTTAAGAGCTCGGTTAAGGCACCACTTCCTAACTCCCCACGCGGACACCGGGCAAATGCTAGAGCATTATCATGAATCCGATCTGATAGGTGGTAGGTTCGAATTCATGGTTCGTTTGCGCAGTGCCTGACACAACCCGATAACTCGGCCAGGCGTATTGACCTGAGAGGGGATTCGCATCCCCGACCTCGGCACATCTAGTTACTCTGAACGTTTTCGTGAGTAGGCGGTGCTGATCCGTGTTCGGGCACGTTCAACGCACTGGACCTATAACTCCCCGCTCTCACCGGCCTATCCCAAAGTGCTCTTTTCCAACGCTGTCCTTGCTTTAGTGTCGCTCGCGGCCCTCGTTTTCCCCACCATCCTCGGTGCCGCTTTAGTTCGTGCTCGTCCTCCTGGGCGCGGGCCTTTACTGATTTCTCTTTAGGCTGCGGTCGGCAACGTCGGTCCTTCTCTGGAACACACTGTGTCTTCGAGCTAACTCCCTTCAATCCAGGTCCTCGCGATCGGCACCAGTCTTAGAACTCGGGCGCTCACCGTGAGCATCGCCTCCCCTTCAGAACAGTATCGCCAATTGACCCCCCCCCCAGAAATCGGCTGATGTCATGGCGGCTACACATACCGTCATCATGAAGGGGAATAATGACCAGACCCTGCTGGCCCACTTGATCATGAGCAACCCCAAAGGTCTGAACGTCATAGAAGCCACCGGTATCATGGCAGCGTCTTCCCCGTGGACCGTGCCATCAGCAAGGGTAGTGTGCTAGGCCCGGGGAATGTCGACCTCTTTAGTTCGGCCTTGTACGGAGGATCACGGCCTTTGGACAGTCTCGCGGTTGGCCAACTTCCCCCTGCTATCAGCAGTGAGCATTGACGGAGGCAGGATCCGTGTACGTGTTGTTCGGACCACTTAACGGGCTCCTCAGCTTGTACCCGATCATCCGCCGACTCGTAAACGCCATCGATAGTTGGCGGGCGCCAATGGCGGATGTGAGTGCACCCAAGCTGCTCTCGTTGGACTGCTTGCCGGCCTGCAAGCTCTGCTCACCTCCCTTCTGAGTCTGGCTGATGCCAGAGGTCTTGCATTACCTGCGACGCCGCCAGACCGAATATAAACTTTTTATTTTTCTTACGGTTCACTGTTTAACGTCCAGGTCCCAGCCGACTGAGGAGCCAAAACATCGAAAGGAAGACCCTTACGGCTTGTACTTAGAATCCCGGTACGTGAAGAAGAACAAACGACTGCCCAACATTGCAGCGACCATGGACCCAATTGACTTCGCGCAAGAGTACGAGATAAGCAAGTTGGGTCATCCAAATTCCGCACCCCGCACCTTCCTCCTCGATCGTCTTCTCTGGTGGCCGATTTAAAGCCTAGGGATTGTCACCGGACTCCCCACGCGCAAATCGGACGAAAAAGAATGAGGATGACCACTCCCTTATCCAAGACGACTCCCGGCGCATCGGACTCCGACCTTATTACGCCCGAACTCATCAATCTGGTCGCCCCTCGCACCTGACACTGTTAGATAATTTGGCCAGCTGCATCTTAATTGAGAAGGAGACCTTGTTATCGTTCTGGGAGCCTCAATTTACGTGTGGATGCCTCGACTCAACGCTTATCCGGTTAGAACACACGGGGAGCAGCACAAATGCCGACGTCGTGCGCTAGTATGCGCACCCTGAATTGCACCAGTCGGTCTCGCTCCCATTATTGTTTCGCCGACCCATTGCGTAAAACGCATTGCGCCTACTGTACTACGTTGACCCAGACCTTAGACTCGGTCCGATCTCGCTTCCTATTAACCTCGCTGGCCCGTTTTCAGTGGCTGGTATGTGTGCCTTGCATTCCGCCTTGGTTCCAATCTTGCTGCCCTGGCTGAAGGCGAAACGTCCAACTCCGCCCTTTCATCTGTTCAATCCCGAAGACCCAGCCAACCATACAATTTTGAGTTGTTCTTTCGTCGACCCATCACGTACACTCCCCTGCGTTTGCTGCGTCGACCCAAATGTTAGGCTCGGTGCAGTTTCACTTCCTATCAACTTCGCAGGTCAGCCTTTCGTGTTCGTGGCTTCTAGGTCTATCCGATGTCGCGGGGGGGTACGGTACAGACACAGCGGCGTGTTGAGCGTCGGTCGGGCTTGCCGTCAGGTGGTGTAAGAGCCTCCAACGTCAGCGTACGTCGCCGCGGTATAAATACTGGGGGCGCTTGAAAGGACACCTCAGCTCCCAACTGCCCAACGCACTCGATCTAAATCTGCTCTCGCTCTTCTCTACTCATTTTAAAATGTTCTTTTCCAACGCCCTCCTCATATCTGTATCCCTCACGGGCATCATGCTCCCCACTGCTCTCGGTGTCCCTTCGGTTCGTTTTCTCATTTAATGTGGCGTCCGTACTGATCTCTTGACCAGCCCGCCAACGATGTGCGTCTTTTTCTCTGACTACCGCTCCTTCCATACAATATGTTTCTCCCTTGCAGATTGTCGATATCGATGCCCGCGGCGGCACCCTCACGGTAGGTACCTCGGAGATTCATGAGGGCCTGCGCTCAACGCCTGTTCAGGGTACTCAGGCGGCAATGGTTTCAGGCACCGTCGGCGCCGTCAGCGCAGCACAGAATGTTTATAACACAGCTCTCAGCATTGCGAAAGGCAACAAGAACGCGGCGATCGTCAAAAACACCGTTTCCGTGATCAAGTGTGCCTTTCCTCTAGGCGGTGTTGTCCCGTCTGGCGGTTTTCTGAGCGGTGGCGGCGGCCTCTTGGGTTCAGCCCTGTGGGGATCCCCCCAAGTTTCACGGGACTTCTCGACCCGGTGACTGGGATCCTGGGAGGCTTAGTTGGAAGTTGTCTTCTCGACCCCAGTAACTTGCTTTCCGGTGGGGGTCTTTCGGGCCTACTCGGCAGTGGCGGCTTACTAGGCGGCCTCCTCGGCGGGAGTTCCACTCTGTCTTCCCTTAACGGCCTCATCAACGCGGTGTTAGCGTTACTTAACGGTGGAGGCTGCAGTCAGGGTGACGCCGATGCTCTGATCAACGGGCTTGTGGCGCTCCTCGATCAACTCATCGGCGTGTTGAACCTTGGCACCAGTTGCCCCACGGGCTGCATTAGCGGCGCCGCTGGTACCACCTTTCTCAGCCTCATCGATGCCCCAAAAGGAGCCCTCGGTGGCCTTGGTATCATCCCCGGTATCCTCTAGTTGCAAGTGATTGATATAGTACGTCTCCCTCGATCTGGTCATAGTCGTGGTTTGACTTAAGTCCACTGCAGGACGTCAACCCTTGGTTGCACACCAAATCCAGTGCCTGCTCAGATCCGAATCATCCAAAAACTTGAATTTTCTTTGTTGTTGTTCGCACACGGTCTTTTTCTGTGCCAGTGTCACAAATATATGTTGTTTAACGTTCGTTTTTGGTTCGCTGCTTCTTAATTGGAATTCAGAAAAGTCCCGGTCGTTTATAATATTCCTGCGCAATGTCCGCGAGTGTCGTTTGATCACTTATCTTTTATTTTCTCCTGTCTTTACCTTTCGAACAAATTACTCGGGTGCGTTCGGGTAATGCGGATCACCCATCAAGTCGTCGCGACAGTGACTCTCGTTCTTTCGATAACACTTTGATGCCCTGTTGCTTGAGTTGGGTCAAGAACCTACTCGGACTGGTCAACGATCCAAGCGTTAAAACAGAGTGCATCATGGCGAGTACTCGAGTCGTTGAGCCGCTTTGGAGCCGCTCGACGTTTGTACGACCGTGCCAGGCAACTGTGTAAGTATAAGCTCAATACATTTTCTTCGGGTGTGCTGAACGAATCTGAATATATATAGATCACCATTTCTTCCGTCTGGGAAATCGGCTTCTGGTTTCGTGTTGGTTTCGTCGAACTCAAGGCGCGGAATCACTCCAGATTCACGACTGCGAAGACCCTTGGAAGACCCTCTCAATTTTCGGACGTAAAGACCTTAGCATCGATGATCCTCTCACTCCAGCCAGAAATCCTTGGCGTGGAGCACTGTCCGGTACACTGACAACGGTACAGTAATTCAGATTCTGAATGGGCGCGACCAATCACAGCATACCCGCATAAGTACTCAAGTATGGATCAGCCAAGACACCCAGGCGTCGAACTCGCGCACGCTGTTCAGATTTTTGTGCGGAATGGCGCTGTCGCATCCGATCTTCCCTTCGGCGCAAGTGAACTTACTATCCTCACCGTTTCATATTTCCTGGTCCAATTAATTCTGACGTTTTATCTCGGCCTCAAGCGCACCGAACCCCGAGATCCCCAATACCGGGAAGCCTTGTTCTCGTTCTGGGATCGTCCAGTTACGTGTAAATGTCTCGCCTCGACAACAGAAGTCCGCGAGCAAGCGTATCGCGCACGACATGTATCGCTTAATTCCATTCTTTGACCAGGTGCCTCAAAACCAAATTTACAATCTGCGCAGCCTTGTCCTGCCAATTCCCAAAGTTATCCCAGGTATGCACTCGGTTTTGCGCCTATTCCCTCGCCGACACTGTCGATCCACACGCGGTGCTTGCTGTAATGTTGCTTCTCATTGGCTTCGCTGACCCGTTTTACAGGCTCCGTGGCTTCTTGGTCTATCCAACTCGGACCTCGCGGGTACGAGCGCCGGGTTGATCACACCGCATGTTGAGCGCCTTTAGCGGGAAGTGGTCTCAGAATTTCTAATGCGTGAGCCGCTGCAGTATAAAGACCGGACGAGTTTGAAAGGAGACCTCAGCTCTCAGTCGTCCAACGCACTCGGACTAAACCTCCTCTCACTCGCCTCAACTCACCTTAAAATGCGCTTCTCCAACGCCCTCCTCATCTCTGCGTCCCTCGCTGGCCTCGTTCTCGGTGCACCATCTGTTCGTCTCTGTGACTTGTTCTCCCTCTCGTCTGACTCCTGAAATTGCAGGCCGTCAATATCGATGCTCGTGGCCCCACTCTGACGGTAAGTTCTCGTGGAGCCCATCATTGAAGGATATGCGATGAATTTGCTTTAGGGCACTCAAACGGCTATCGTGTCGCATGCGGCGCAATATGTGGTTGCCGTCAAGAAGCTCGACACCAGTGCTAAAATCCTCGTGAAGGGCAACCCTAATGCGCCGCTGGCGAAGAGTGTGCATGCCCTGATCGCGCATTGTTCCCCTGCCAATGGGACCCTCCAGGGCAGCGGTGGAGGGTTATCGAACCCGTCCAACGGCGTGATGGGCTCATGTTTGTCGGGTTCGACCGCAGGTCTCACTGGACTCCTCGGTTCCTTGCTTGGAGGCTCTTACACTCTTGGAGGGTCGGCTGGAGACTGTCTTACCAACCCCGGTTTGCTCTCTCTTGGCGGCCTTCAAGGCCTCCTCGGCGGCTTACTAGGAGGCCTCTTGAATCTGAACCCCACTGTCTATTACACCAACGCTGTCGTCAACGATCTGCTTGCGTTACTCAATGCTGGCGGCTGCAGCCACGACCAGGCCAACGACCTCGTCGGCGACACCACGGGCCTTCTGAATGCCCTCATCGCGCTGTTGAACCTCGGAACCACTTGCCCCACCAGCTGCGCTACCAGCACGCTCACCGGCGCCCTTAACGCTCCCGGTCCTCTTGGAGGCCTCGGTGGTCTAGGCCTCGGTGGTCTTTAATTTCTGCGGTGAGGTCTTTTCTTGGTTAATCCGTGCTCCAGACTCAAGAATTTTTTCCAGACCGCCAACGCACCCTCCAAGTTCGTTGTGCATCGGGTTGAGTTCGCGTAGATACTCCGGTTCAAGTTCTCTTCTCGTACTTTTCTCTGTTGTTGATGTGCTATCATTCATACATGATATATGCTTGGTTTTCCACCTTTCTTCTGCGAAATATCTCGTTGTGTCTCGTTTTCTGCCGGCTCTTCGCCGGTTCATCTCTTCTCGCCAATTTTTTCTCTTCACCCGCAGGATGCTTCTCCGTCTTCTTCCCTGCCAATAGCAATGTTTTACCTCGTCCGAATCGGATTCCGTTTCCAGAAGCTTTGAACTGTTCTGGCCATGTTTAAAACAGAAGGGTTGGAAAAATGAACGGAGGCGTAATACCAAACGAATCCACGTGCCCTTCGCCTCAACTTTCATGTTCTCCTCCTCACATGAAATCTCCAAATTGTCATCGCCGCTAAGGTGTGAGTCGTCGGTTAGTTCGGCCTCGGGCCAGCGCTTTACGACATTGTCTTGTCTTTTGTAAAACATTTTTACAGTAAAAGGTGAACAACGCATAAAATGCTAATGTTTTGGTTGGTTCGTCTTGTAACTGCCCGAGTATTTGTCACCTGCCGATGATGTTCTACTACTCTGCGGCCAAGGTTTTCCGCACGAACTAGCTGGAAGTCTGGGATTTTTCTACCACTGGTGCGTCAGAAATTCCGCAGAAAATACAAGGACACGAACAGGAATACAAAAGTAGCAGGTACATTGAGCAGTGACATCATTCGAGAGCAAAAATTAAAGCGCTCCAGCACGCAACCGCGTCTCCAGATTTTTCAAATGAACAAAAGAGCACGCCCAAGTGCCCCATTTACCTCCCACAAGACGATACCGGCGGTCCGTGCTGCGGCATCCCTTCACGGCACACGTTGTTGGCGTCTGAATCTGTGGTTTCTCGGGCTCCGGGGGTGATGGTATGGCCATGGCCACGGATGAGGGCATAGAGAAAGAGATACTCATCACCGGGCCCTCGGATTTCACGGCACCTTCTGCCTCTGCCAACGGCATGGGTGCGCGGGACGTGGAAATCCACCGGTACATCACAGGGAGTGGCGTATCCCCGTCCTTGTCGGCCTCGAGAACCTTGTTCTCTTCAATTACGTCAACCATGGATCCCGCGCCCTCGGACGGGGCGACCGGCGTCGGGACTTCGACTGGGGTTGCCGTGGACAGCGCCGTCGTACGCTTATTGCGGGGGCGGGACTGCTTTTTGAGGAGGCGGTTGATGGTCTCGGCCTGTGAGTGGTCGCATTATTCTTGGGACGTGAGGTGATGAGCGATTGTACCTTTTCATTTTGTAGCTTCTTCTCGCTAACGTTGCGTCTTTTGCGGGCAGACTCTTCCTTGCGAAGCGCAAGCTCGGATGGGTCGAGCGCAGCTCCTCGCTTCCTCTTGCTCGGCACGGCGTCCTCATCTGCGAATTAGTGAGCCGTGAATTTCGGGGAATTAGTGCAGTGAAACCGAAAAAAAAAAATCAGAGCACTCGCAGGATGGTTTCCTAGCGTAGACAAAGAAGAAATTTGTTGTAAACGTCGACCTACCCACTGATGTCTCTGAACTGGCGATTCCTTTGCGTGCCTTTGCCAGAGCTGCTTGTCGTTTCGTGAGACGCACATTCTGCGGAATCTCCTCCTCCGATTCAGATTCCTCTGAGTCTTCGGATTCGACCTGGACTGCCGTGGCTACGGCCCAAATGAGCATCTAAGATACCAGTGGAGAGTAAACCTGTTACCTCGTGTAGTACGTCTACCGCGAGTCACGGCTCCTCCGCGTACTTTGAATTTTATTTTCAAAGGAGATCTCTTGGGCGGAGCTGCGGTCTAAAGCAGGGATTCAAGATCGGAGTACCCGCAATGCAATAAGACTTGGCCCACAGATGGAGAGCGGGACTCTTGTATTTCGTCGTCTTCGTCCTCGAGCTCGTACTCTTCGGGTTCCTCGACTTCATTTTCACCCTCACCGCCGTCGCTGGCCTCTGACTCGCTGGCTGCATCAGGTAGGACGTCGACCTCGACTTGTTCCTCGTCCGATTGCGGTTCCTCGTCTACATCCATACTGTCTGGGTTAGATTTGGACTTGGAAAGAGGCGCCTCGTCGTTTGATATCTGCATGCCTGAGTCTGACGTGGATGCAGATACGGTAACACGGGCCGAGGGAAGATTAATTCCGATTTTAGCATCAATCGCAAGACGTTTGAGCGAAGCTCACCCGAATCACGGCGGACCATCAACGTTCACTGCGCGCAGGAGGGGAAACGGCAGATATGGAGGGCTCTAATAATGCCCAGTGGCGGCACCCAACATTTGTCGGTGTTGCACCCGGCGATTCCAAGCAGAATCACAGTTGGCCGTTTTGGTAACGGCGGTCCCATCACTGATCTAAATCGGGTGTTTGGCTTCGTACTTCTCACGTGCGCAGTTGGGACCTGAATTCGTCAGACGGAGCGCCGTGTATTCGGTATTGATTTCACCATCGCCGAGGGAGGGACTGAAGTCTGGAGGACACCATTTTTTTTCCCTTCGCAAAACCCGACGTTACCATGTAGTCAACGGGATTTCAACCATCAACCGCAGTTCGGCCGGTGGGAGGATATCGTCGGACATCCCTTTTTATCCATTCCAATCCCCATGGACCAAACATACGCACGGTGATTACCACCCCATTTCCATGGGTCCCGGTGGTTACAAGGATGCGTTCGAGAATCTCGGTGCGTGCGAGAAAAGTAATAAAGGAAATTTACCAATGACCGGTTCCGTGGCAGATGAAGTCATTTGCTGAAGATTCCATCTGCTCTCAGTTTCAGTTAAGGTTACCATTCAACGAATATCCTCTGATTAATTCCGCTCATTATTCCCATTTCTGGCCTTAATACTTTGGGATGACTAGAGTTTTCGAGCTCTAAAAGATGAACCGTGTCTGCAGCTGTCGCGTTGCACAATTGGATGCCCACTCACCACGCGCCCGCTCTGAACAGGACCTCAACTCTCAGCGGGCCGATCATTTTTCCCTGACAATGGACAGCATCCACGTACCTCGGAGATACACAGTTGAATTGACGCGAGCTGTCAAATACCCGTCGTACGCGTCAGTGTGAGCCTAAAGGGAGCCTTATCCCCGTCGCACTTGGACGGCTCTATCGCGCTTTGTTCTGCCAACTGGTTGCCTGTGCCAGTATCACTGACATCTAATGTATTTAATCAGATTTCAGAATTGGACAGACAGTCAAGACCTTATTGTTGCCGGCCTCTCATTTTACTGCTCATTTTAGAAAGCGGCGCCCGATCCTCTGCCAGGAGCAAGTGCTTTCTAAAAACGTGCACAATGATTAGGCTAGACAGATAGGTCGTTTATTAAAGTTAAACGCGACTTTAAACATCTCAGCAGAATGGTTCAAACGCGGACGGTGTTTGAACTGCTTTCTCTTGCTCTACAACGCAAATGTTTTTAAACCATAAAGGCATTCTGCTTCTTCATGGGAGGAAAACTCCAAAATGGGTACAGCAAAGCCAAATGTCCTGCAACACGTACATATTTGAGATACGAGTACCTGTTGTTGTAGCATAGACCGTCGCTGACGGTCCGAATTTTCAGATAATCGTTGAAGTGGAGCATAAGTAGCCTTGATACCCCCGGAGAGCACGTCTCTCCGGTTCAGGCCGGAGCCATTATTATTATTCTTCGAAGTGGTCGATCACCCTGTTTTCCTTTTGTTCTCTGCGGTGAAGGTCAGTCTTCGACGCTTGGTAACTGAGACGGGGTAGATCTTTTCCGGGCATTGGGACACAATCTGACTGGACTGGACGCACACTTTTTTTTTTCTATTTTGAGAGCCTCACGAAAGAATTAGCTGGTAAGTCGGGCTTGGTGCTCGGCGGTAATTCGCCCTAGTCATGTCAGATCACATTCAGTCGGGCCTGCCTTTGAGTAGGGGCATTGGTCACAATGCATTTTTTAGACACAGAACATCAGATTTACTGCGTTGTAAATTTTGTAGGTTTTTTTCCTGCGTTTGGGGCCACAGGTACGGGAAACGTCCGAATAATCACAAGAATGTTCAACCTCAATTCGTCGTAGTCCGTTTCTGAGAAAGCGCACGAATTTGAAGCTAAACTTAGCCGTTATGTATTTCTGAACACACGGACAGATAATCAGCTTCTGAGGTAGAAACATGACTCCGTAGCGGATGGTCCGCTTCTGCAATTTATGCGTCATTGCGCAGTTGATGATGTAGTTAAAAGCCTGTTCGATTCAGGCCGGAGGCACATGTGGAAGCCAGCTTGTACTTTTCTCAAATCCCCCCCCCTCCCCTCCTCGAGAGAGATGAGTTTTCTGCCAAGACTACAAGCAATCAAAAGGCGTCCAATATTACTTAATTGAACGTTGCAGTGGCGAGTCGGTCTCATGTCTATTCGGCACAAACTTTGAATGATGATTTACGGTAAAAGTAAATAACCAAACGGTGTTAAAGCTTGGATCAAGTCGGCGCTAGCCCTCGCAAAAAGGCAAGGCTATGGCCAAGTTTGAAGCAAATTCGTCGAATTCAACATTTGGGAATTTCCGGGATGCCGCCGATGCCGACGACGAAACACGCCATCGCCCCGAGAACCAAACACCTCCTTCCTCTTTTCCACCATGCCATGCATGATACTGCACAAACGCGCCAAACGGTCCATCCGCAGCGGTCGAAAACTTCCTCTACTCCCCTTCGCACCCTGAACCCATCCCTTTATAAAGGCTCCGACCTCTCGTCCACCCGAGTCGGCGGAGGCGGTGGGACGCTCTCTCATCGGAACCAAAGCCGTTCACTCGGGTGTTGAATGTGGTACGGGTGCGGGCTATCGTGCGAAGCGCCCGCTACGAGAGGATGGGGATGGGGAGAATTGGCCGAAGAAAGCGAAGAAGCGGAGGTTGCAGAGGCGCCAATTCGACTCGGATCCGGGGCCCGGGGAGACGCTGGCGTATTTTAACAAGTGCGTGTTGTTTCTCCTTTTTTTCTGGCATGCAGGATACTTTTCAACATTGCCCCCATTTGACCTTCATGGAAATACTATCATTATCATATAGACGAAACGAAGCCGACATGGCTCCGCTCGTTCGATCCGCCATCCAAACTAGTGATGTGCGGGCTTGGCTTGGCCTGGAAACCAGGGCTTGGGCTTGGCTTGACCAGGCTTGGGCTCGTTGATATTGAAGCCAGAGCCAAAGCCCTAAGCCTGCGAAGCCAAGCCAGGGCTTCTGGCCTAAGCCATGGCTTCGGCAGATCGCTTTCCCACAGTTCAAATAGTGTCGATCTCACTTATTGTATCTGTTTTCAACACAATTTGCCTACAGAAATGGCGAAACGAAGCACAAATTGTATGTATTGCCCTGCATAGCTCACCTAAGTGCACATGAATGCCCAGGAGAGGCAAAACCGAACTGTCCATCAAGTGTTTGTTTTCAGTCATCCAAGATTGACCCGAAACCTGTTGAACCCTAGTCTCCCAAAGTCACACTCTAGAAAAATTGAATGGTACCAGTAGTTGATTCAATTTTATATAGAGTCTCATGTTAACCGGAAGTCAGAACAAATAAAAAATCCCGATTGGGAACGTGGGAAAGTCACGCGAAAAGATGACTTCCGGTTCGGCCCTTACCAATAGATTCAGACTATGTTGAACCCGATGTGATATGGGAATTTGTCCTTCTTCCGAGTGAAAATGAATGAAATGAGACTGGCAGCAGTGATTTCAGCACCCATCAATGCCATCAATTTCAAGCCCTGGCTTCATGGCCTGGCTTGGGCTTGAAAATTTCAAGCCAGAAGCCCAAGCCCACCCAAGCCAGCAATTTGGCTTGGCTTGGCTTGTGAAACCATGGCTTGGTACCACGGGCTTCTGGCTTGAAGCCCAAACCTGCACATCACTAATCCAAACATCCCTCCCCACCGTACGCGTCGAACGCAAGAAACCCGCATCTGAGCTTACCGGTCACCACCGTTTCCGACACGTCTTCAAAATCCCGCATTCAACGCTAAATCCACCACGAGTGCCAGCTGCAAGCTAAAACAAAGCTCATAGCTAAAAGCCAAAGTTGATGCGGCCGCAAAAGACGACTCGGACGATGACCCGCCGATAGATAAGCACGCGTCCTGCCCGAAAGTTTGCTCACACATCCAGCACTGCGCCGCTCCGCCTCAACGACATCGCGGTCGCGCCGCTCGCGCGCGAGGTGAAGACGAACTTATCCACATCGGTTTACGACGAAGGGAAGTGGGGCTCTGTCGCCGGCGCAGCAGCTGCAGATGGCGGCGGCACGGGACGCGGCGGTGGCGCAGTATCGGGAGATGAGGGCTGCGCGGAAAGCGGTGGGGAAGGTGGGTGGGATGGTTGGGGAGAGGGTAGGCGGGTGGGTATCCGTGCCTCGACATGTATTGAGTTCAAGCTGCGCAATATTAATGATTTACAGTGCAGGCGCTGAGCGAGGCCATTGACTGCGGCTGCTACTTGGTTCGAGGAAGACCCGATTTAAAACAAAAACAGGCGCTTTCCGAGCTTAATACACGCACACCCCAAGTTGCGCACCCTGCACCGTAGGTGTATATATATCTATCTAGCGCTGCGCTCCAGTCTGGCTCAAGTCAGGCAGAGTTTTGGACTAGGGAAGCAAAAGAAGGGTTGAAATTTTGAAGTTTCGACAGCAGACAGTTCGACTCAGCGGGAATGGTTGGACGATACCGCGGACGGTCGGTGTGACGATAAACGCTACTCGAGTGGTTGAATATTTGCTCTCCATCCACCAACAACAAAACTCATGGCATATAAAAGCGCAGTGCCCTAATACAACAACGGTGCTCTGCTTTACTATCTGGACTGCGTGCGCCGTTCTAATCGACATCTCGGTAATCAACCGCGCCGTTCTCTAATAGGATTCTAGCGACACTCTCATGACCGCAACTTACCGCCGCCCTCAGCGGGCTCCCGTAGAATCCCCCTGGCGCATCAACATCCGCCCCGCTGGCGATAAGCAGCTGAACGACTTGTGTTCGTCCCTTTACACAGGCGCTCTGAAGGGCACCACCATATTGCTCAGTGCGTCCATTTACCTCGGCCCCATTCTCGATCAACAACCGCACGATGCCCTCATGGCCACCCTCCGAAGCTGCCTCCAGCGCATTTCCTTCAAATTCCACGCCGCGTGCATTCACATCGCCACCGTTGGCGATCAGCAATTGAACGACGGGTTCGTGGCCGCCGAAGGATGCTGCTGCGAGAGGACTCCCGTATTCTTCGGACCAGGCATTCACGTCCGCTCCGTTGTCGAGAAGCAGCTGGACAATTTCGACTGAGGACTCAGAGCCCCGTAAGCACGCCGCATGCAGTGGACTTCCCAAATATTCGGCGCGCGTGTCTATGTTAACGCCATTCTCGATGAAGAGCCGCACATGCTGGATATCGCACTCCGCGCACGCTATGTAGAATGTGTCCACATTGGCATTTGGGTCGGCGCGGTTTTCGATCAGCAATGGGATAAGTTCATGGTGAGGCGCGGACACAGCGGACTGCAGGGCGGCTCCGTTGTCCAAGTTTACATCGGCGCCGCTGCGAAGGAGTAACTGGACGAAGGTCTTGTGGCCAACAGACACTGCGACTTCTAGCGCACTCGCGCATCCAGATTCTTGTGCATCGATGTCAGCGCCGTTCTCGATGAGCAGTTGGGCGATGCGGGGCTGGTCGCCGGACGCCGCTGCACAAAGCGCGCTACGATACGGTCCACGGCGAGCGTTCACGTCGGCCCCATGCTCAATTAGCAGTTGAGCCATCTCGAAGTGGCCATAGTAAGACGCAGCTTGGAGCGCAGTGTGATCTGTGTCCCTGTCATATTCCCGAGTCGATTCCAAGTCTAAATCCGGAGACACCCCCTTCAGCAAGAGATAGTTTACGGTCTCTAGAAGATTTGTTGCCGCCGCAAACCAAAAGGGCGAGAGTTGTTTTGGCCAGCGCAAGAAATTCCAGGGAGGTGAGTTCCACTTTTGCCGCAAAGTTTCATTCCATCGACGTGCCCGAACAGCCACAAAGTCGAAGATCATGCCTCGCAACTCGTGTTCCGGCCTTCCAGCAGCATGCCGCGGCCAATGTTGAGCATAGTCCACCAGAGGAGGCAAACGGACATCCCAACCTTTCCATGAGGACTTTGGTAAGTCGTCAAATGCCAAAAATGTGAGCAGGCTGCGGGTGATTTCTGTTTCCGCGTCTGGGAATCGCTGCGCCTGGATGCGGTCGAGGTATTCCTGGGTGGTATAATGGACCAGTCGGACGACAGACAACTGCTCGTCCACGATTACCAGCCCCGCGCAGACGGAGAGGATGAGCTCGATGTCCAAAATATTGTCCTCGTCAAGCTGCCGCGCCTCAGGTTCAATGGCGAGAGCCATCCGTATCTCGGAAACTCGCAGTAGTCGCTTTGCGTTTGCAACCCACATCAACGCGGAATGGGTAATTTTTCTGTCCTCCTCGCTCTGATCCTCAATTCGCTTCATCGCTTCTTCATATGTGTCGTTTAGGTCGGTGGGAAGACTCTTCAGTGCTTCCCTAACCGCTTTGATGGTGCTCTTCGTGCTGAGCGATTGGATGTGGAGCTTCGCTAGGAGAAACCTATTTGAATTTAGCGCTGACGCAGTCCCACGGCGCAGTCACTTACATGCCATCGACCGCGGTAGCAATTTGCGTATGAATTTCGTCCCGCAACTCGGGTCGGGTTCGGATATGCTTCGAGAGGCGCGACGACATCGTGATGTGCGCATCCACGTATTTCCGAATGTCGCCTTCGTCGGCACGAATCTCCACGGTCTTGAGATTCGGAAGAGAAGAATCCGGCAGGATGTGGGGTCGTGAAGTAATCATCATGTTCACGCTGGGACTAGCAGTCGCCAGATGCCGAAGGAGGATATAGCGAGCGTCTTCTGGATATTCATCGACGGCGTCAACGACGACATAGACCTTTGAATACTGGGTCATCACATCACAGAGAATCTCGTGCAGTTCTTCAGTGGAGGGCCTGGTGCCCTTCTCACTGTGCCGCTGATATACTTGTTTCGCTGTGGAGCTGATATCTTTCCCCAGGACCAGCTGCCTCCAGACACCGGCCAGAAGCTTGGCTGGGGCTTGGACCTCGACTTCCTTGTGGTTGAGGTATATACACGCTACACCTATACTTTCGGTTGCAGGTTCAACATTGAGATGGTCAGTAACCATTGATCTATATGTTTGTAGTGTCAAGGAACCGCGCAACTGTGAAGGATAAAGGTAAATGAGCGCACGAAAGTACAGTTTTGCCAGCCCCCGCTATCGGTCATGTTTGAATCGTTTTACGAGACAGTTGTGAAGAAGAAGAGAAGCCACATACGGATTCCAAAGCACCAGAGTGTGCCTGCTGAACGTGATTCCCATTCTTGAAAATGAGGATGCATGAGGAGCCATTTTCCGGTTTCCGCTTGTCGGGCTTGGGACACATCGGCATGCCGCAAGAAGAAGTTAATTGGGGAGAGCCATTCAATTATTCGTGAGCGTTCCTCGGCTGAGCCCGGATGAGCAGAGTTCATTGTGGGAAGCGAGCAGTTACCCAGTGTTCGTTGTTCTTGCTCGGAGATCGCGTGGCTCAGATGACTAACGCTCGAGTTGACCATGTTGGTGACGGTATCCACCGAGTTCAGCGCAGCTGAGACGGCAAAGGTCAATGCTCAACAGCTGCTAGCGCAGGCTGCATCACTGACCAATTTGATCCCGTCGATGTTGCTGTCCCATATCCCTAAGAAGAACCGCATGTCAATTGCTGCCCACCGACAAAAGGAGATTAAAGTGACCATATGTCGAGCAAGAGCCACGAATTCAACAGTGATTTGAACTGCTCGAACTTGCTCAAGTACTCATTTGCCTCTTTCTTGTTCCACATCATCCACTTTAGCCGTTTCGAGATCTTTGACACCGCCTTATCTTCAGGTCGCAATGTGTCTGTGAACTTCTCCATAGTGAGTTTGAACGCAGCCAGCGGACTTTTCATCTGCTGAAGCACGCTACTTGATGCATTGGCGTTTATGCGATTTTGGAGCTCTCCTAGTAACGGTCGGAGCTCATCCATCTCTGACAGCAGTTTCTTCTGTTCTTGAGGTGCATGGTGAAAGTCCCGAATGTACTCTCCAGCTTTCACTGCGACGTCCACGAGCTGTAGAATGCTGGCGACCGTGCCCAGAGCTTCGGCCATGAAGGGAGAGGACAAGATGGCGGTTAACTTTGGCGGCCTCAGGCTGTCACCTGTCACTTCAGGTACTAGTTCTGTATCCGGCGCAAATCGATTAACGAAAACCTTCAGATGCAGACGCAGGAGGGAATTGGAGGGAAACCGCGCGACGTGATCCTTGTACGTTTGCCAATAAGCACCAGTTTAGAGCTGTCCACGAGGTTGAGCGTAACTCTCGCGAAGTAAGTGAGGGGAGAATCGTCCTCCACTGAAGTGGTGGGCACAGTTGGGCCTTCTGTGGTTGAAAGAAAAGACGTGTATGCATAGTTTATGAAATGTGGCCCGGGGGCTCCTGAGCAGCGACGAGGAATATTCGACGATTTCTTCGGTGGCAACGGTCCACTGGCACTTTCCACAAAAAAAATGATTTGAGCTTGATGACAACTGTGGCACGTCAACGAAACGGTGATGTTTTCACCACAATCATAGCTCCGGTGGAACACAATTCGGATTCATCGATATTCATCAAGGATTCGCGGTGAGATACTGAGTTGATACTGAAAAGCAGGAGATCACGGTGTGGCGGTGATATCAAGTTTAGCCATCACCACTGGTTGGGAAATTCAAGTTTTTCAGTAGAATTTTCAGTGAAAAATGTTGTTTGTTTTTCAGACATTTTCACTGAAAATAGTGGTGAGAAAATTTAAGCCACAATTTTTGCCTGTACCTGGGTTTCCGTGCATCCAAATGTCCCACCACCCGCCCAGAGTTACGAGTCTTAAAAATGGTAATTTTTAAACTCGTTTTTAGGTCCCATTTCACCGCCAACGACAACCGATTTCGATCCATGACGTAGATGTTTCGTGGTGGAAGCATTTCCTCTAAAGGTAATTTTTGTGGGAGTTTATGGCCCTGTAAGGAAATTTAGCTCATCTTAATTACGCTTTTTGGTCCCTCTTTCAGCCCATTCCTTTGCCAGGGTTAAGGTTGGACTCTTTTGTCTTCCAGATCTCACCAATCAAACGATCGGCCACATCAAGATTGAGGACTTCCTGTTTCCCCCTCCCCTGCTCCCTTTCGAGAGAGTCTCTCGACGTAAGTGAACCAGGTCGACTTTACTGATCTTGCTGTGGTTTGAAGCCCGAGGCTCACTCTCGCGGCCGGCAACACAGTGCCAACACTCCTCACCGACCCCCGCTTGGGTGTCAGGCGGTAATGCCGACTTGCTGTGCTGATCACTTGTCGTTCCGTGATATCCGCATGAGTGAACAATGGGATGTTTACGGATAAGTATCGCGACGAACCCTTGCTTCCGGTTGTCCCTTCTGACTCCCACCACTTGCCCACCACACACTTTGTTTGACATCTTCCTCGTACTCAAGCACATTGAGTCAGTTTTGTTCTCTGCACTATTTATTTTTCTGACTGCCACACAGATATGCGTGTAACAATCCACACCGAAATCGAGCCTCCTGGTATAGTAGAATCTCAGTGCCGCCAGCTCATCCTAACTTCTTTAGAATCTCGCCCATGTCCTCCACTGCCCATCGATGGACCCATACTGCTCCGGGCTTTGTCCTCGGCTGCTTCTTCTCATTCTACTGCCGTTTCTGGAGCTCCTGCTTGTTTGGCTTTCCCCGCTTCTACCCTCAAGAAATCTTCGGGCGATGATGTATCCACACAGGACACCTCGGGTGCTCCTACGGTCCCAACGCCCACGGTTCACGTCAAATTTATGTTGTGGGATGCAAGTTCCTGGCTGGCAGTGGTAGGTTTCTCACCTTTAAGTGTTCAAAGACCACTTCCAACATTGACCAGGTTCTCGGAATGATCCTGATCTTGATTATACTTAGTGAGTTGTCCCCTCTCACTCGACCTCTCAACTCAACGTTTTCAGTGATCGTACCGTTGCCGTTTTCATGCCGGAATCTTTCCCCGCCATTCTCTCATCACGGTTGTTCAGGTGAGTCTGCGAATCCTGTAGAGAAAGATCTTTTACTCATATATTTGATGTCCGGCGCCATTCAGATGCGCGAGCATCTGGATTTTGCCCGGCATGGCGGGACTCGAGCACTCTGTTGTCTGAGTCCTGTCCACGACTGGATCTGGGTGATTCTTCTCCCCGATCCAGTCCGTATTCGTGCCCGACGGCTGCCCGACGGAGCGATGTCGATTTTATGGCGCGGGGGTTGCCGTGGACCTCCTCAGCACATGATGCGAACCGCGGCATAAAATTATGCCTCCCGAGTACCCGACGGGGTCTCGCGGCAAGCCTAACCATTGGCATTATAAGTCTAAGCCGTATAATTGGCATCATAATTCTAAGCCTAACCATTGGCATTATAATTCTGAGCCTGATTTCAGGCATTATAAATATTTACTCTTCACCGGGAATCAATATTAAAAACCCTTCCAGGGGCGGCGCATCTGCGGCCATATTATTTAAACAACGTCTGATGACGGGCAAAACTAAACACAAAGTTGATCTCATTCATAGCAAAATATTTGCGTGTGTACGCAGTCTCAAACTACCTTTCATGGGAGGCCGCAGTGCCAACGTTGAGAATTCTCGTAACTTTAAAGCCGCCGTTCACGGAGGCGGTGCCAGACAGACCGTCAACGGGCGACTGCTCTCACCGTACATCGTAAATAATAACGGCATTGAATCGTGGACTCACATGGAATACAGTTATGAATTCCAATCCCCCCTCGGAAACCTTACCACGGTGCTGCAGAGGCATAAAAATTGTGTCGCCGTCGGCATTCCACTAGAAAAAATTATCCCCCTATTAACGAAGGCCGAGATTATTGCATTGTCAAAATTACATGGTGTGTGGATATCAACCAGGTTTTCTGTCGCCATGTGTCGTGACCGTCTGAAGGGGCACCAATGTCAAAATTGCGATGAAGTTGTTTCGATCTTTCGTAACATCCACGCTGATAGCACAGGTGTTATGCACACACCAAAGCCCACTGTAATCAAACCCAACGTCAAAAAGTTCAGGAAGCCAAGATACGTGGTGCGGTCTGCTGCCCGGTTGACTCACGAGATGCTACTGAAAAGGCAGTCAGTATACCGTCTCAAGTTGCTGAGACGTAAAAACACCGGTCGGCTGTCAGACACGACATTCCCTCCTAAACCACTCTCAAGAATGGCTGCGCAACGAATCATCTCCAACCACTGTAGAACAGTGCGACCGAGGACCTTTGCTGAAGCTGGATGTGCGGTGTGCGGCTGTTTAGTTCCTCTTAAAAAGTTGACATTGTTAGAAAAATATGAAGGGAGTCTAGGGTTGCTAATCAGACCCGGAGTAACGCGAAAAGAGAGGTTTAAGTTGAATGATCCAATCGAGGAACTTGAAGGGCCGGTCCTAGCGGAAGGGTGCAAGCACATATGTGTTGAATGCGAGATATTTTTGAACAATGGAGCTGTGCCTAAAATTGCCCTCGTACGAGACAACTGGATTGGTCCGGTTCCGGAGCAACTACAGGACTTGACTTACGCAGAAGGGATTATGATTGCCCGAATCCGACACAACCGGTGTGTTGTGCGTGTAAACTCGGGACGTGTGAGAATGAGCGCCAATGCAATCATGTTTTCACAGCCTGTTTTGTCTATCCTGAATCAACTGCCGCCAGCAAAGGAGGAGATGAATGAAATTTTGGGCTTTGTGTTCATGGGCTCAGCAGCACCAACGCAGGAGGATTTCGACCGCACACCGATGCTTGTACGCAAAAATAAAGTGGTTGCGGCGTTGGAATGGCTCAAATTGAACCACACAGGATACAAGGATCTAGAAATTTCACAAAAGAACCTGGACTCATATGCAGAGAGAGACATACCCGTTGTCGTTGACTTTGTGCGAACCAAGCAAGAAATTAGTGATGCAGTGCCTGCTGGGACAACTGCTGTGTACGAAGTGGCTAAGGAGCACGGCACTAAAAGTGGGAAATGTACATTTACAGTTCATGGGTTGACCGCCACCGAATACGCCACGGCAACCATGAAGACAATCAAATCAGTGGCCCTTCAACATTTAACGCATAAAGGCAGTATGTTAGGTATCGGGCGATCCGAGTTGCCAGTGAGTATGTACGACAATCCCGATGCATACCCAGGGATGTTTCCTTGGCTCTTCCCCTACGGCAAAGGAGGTATCGGCCAGCCTAGTCACTCTAACAAGCAAGGTGATCTAACAAGAAAAAAATCGCTTTTAATGTACCACGACAAAAGATTTCAACTTGATACTTACTTTCCAATGATCGCCTTCAATCATGAACAGCTCAGGGCCGCATCAACAGGTAGTATGTTGTTGGCCAAGAGATCCAAATTTGCCGCTATCTCCCGAAGACTGTCAGCTGTGAACCCCAAGGTCGCTGCAAACATTGCCGATAGAATGGCTCAAGGCGAACATGTTAAACCCAGCAATCCTGCGGAGCAACTTTGCTTTGATTTAATCAAGGACTTGGACGGTGTAGCAGGCCGAGTTATGGGATCAATAACCTCCAAGAAATACATGCGTAACGAAATTTGGTCAACAATAGCGTTCTTCAATGCCCCGACGTGGTTTATTACGCTTGCATGGTCGGACTTACATCATCCTTTGGCTCTTTACTACGCCCAGACTGACACAATCTATCGACCAGAAATTCGAACTTCAAAGGAACAAAACAAGTTGATGTCCAGCAATCCGGTTTCGGCTGCACGCTTTTTCCACTACATGGTTCAGGCATTTCTCACCGATGTTTTGGGTTGGGAGAGTCAGGACCGAGGTGTATTTGGACACACCAATGCATACTATGGCACAGTGGAACAGCAAGGACGTTTAACACTGCACTTACATCAAGTTATTTGGATCGCAAATGCTTTGTCTCCCCAGGAAATCCGGGACCGGCTGCTAGGGCCCAAATCCAAGTTCAGGAAACGTTTGATCACTTACCTCGAGGATTCGCACCGCGCAGAATATTTCCATGGCTCCCGTGATAACGTGATCGCCAAGCGTAAAGTTGCACCTCTGCCTGTTGATGCTGACAGCGACGAGGAGATTGACTGGGAATCAGATTATCGGCCACCTACGCAGACTCTCCCAAAGCCCCCGCCTCCTCGCTGTCCTTCCAAGGTATGCACCGAGCTTTGTATCAACTGCAAACGGAGCGATTCTTGGTGGGAGAGTTATAAGCTCGAGGTCGATGACTTACTTGTGCGATCCAATGTGCACACTCACTTTTTGTCGGTTGAGAATCAGAGGGCAGAGGATATTAAAAAGCAGTGGAGAAAAGGTAAGAATGGGAAGAAGGGGCAAGATTTCAAATTTAAACGAGAGAGAAAAGGATGTCTGTCGAGGACCGGCGTGTGCAAGGCAAGGTTTCCCAGGGAAGTTTTCACTGCTTCGGAGATGATGGAGGACGGGCACATTAATGTCCGACATGTTGAGCCAATGATGAACACGGTAAACCCAATACTGACATTTCTGAATCGATGCAATACCGATGTGTCGAGCATGCTATCTGGAACCGCTGTGAAGGCAGTAGTTTCGTATGTGTCTGACTACATATCCAAGTTGAGCTTGAAGTCCTACCAGATGTTTGCTTCGGTCTATGATGTGTTCGAAAAGGAATCAGAGATAATAGGAGGCTCAGAACAAGACAAAAATAATGCGCGCCATATGATGAGAAAAATGGTAAATTCCATGAGCGCCAAGATGGAGATCGGTAGTCCGATGGCATCGATGTACTTGCTGGGCAACCCTGATCATTATACAAGCCACAAATATGTGCCGTTCGCATGGAGACAATATGTGCAGTTTGTTCGAGATTTTTGGGTGGAATCCCTCAAGCAGGAGGAAGAGGAGGATGGACTCGAGGATTCATTGTTGGGAAGGGATGACGAAGAACGTGTACCGATCCGCCGAATGGATGGCAAGTTTGTGCCCTCTTCCGCTGTTGATGACTACAGATATAGACCCGCAGCGTACAATAACATGACACTGTATGAATGGGTTCAATGTTCAACCAAAAAGAAAAGGTCGAATCGACACCGCGCACTTTTTGAGGAGGATATCCGGCAGGCTAATCATCCCCAATCCGAGTATCACAAGGCTGCATTAGCAAGGCTACGCGAAGATGATGAAGACAGTCAATACACAGATGAATTCCTGGAAGATGAGCCCAATGATGAAGAGAACGACCAGGATATTGCTTTAGAGACAGAAATTTTGAACTCAGAGTTAAAAGATGATGAATCGGATTGGGAAACTGACGACGAAGACGATGAGATACTGGAGAAGGAGGCAAAGAAGAGGAAGGAAAACAAGCCGGTTGACCACCCCTTTATGCCCAAACATGCCCTCTTTCTGTCGCACTCTGTCAGCTGCAATTTTGATAAGTTGTATACCACTATACCAAATTTCATCGGAGGCTCAATTCCGAGATCGGACAAGGGAGACAGAGCTGCTTATTGTATGGCCATACTTACCTTGTTCAAACCTTGGAGATCCCCTGGAGACTTGAAGGATACCGTCTCAACCTGGGATCAAGCATTCAGGGAGCACACATTCACTGACCGGCAGTCTCAATTAATCAAGAATTTCGACGTGAGGTATGAATGTAACGACGCGCGCGATGATCATTTTGCCCAAATGAAGAAGAAGATGAAGGAAGCGAAAGCAGCAGGAAAGACATTTGGCCATCCGGATTTTTGAGCTACAAGGACAAGTTCGCAGATGATCTGAATGAGTTTGATTATGGTTCGGACGATGATAATCTTGAAGATAACGACAACGATGTTGAAAAAGGTCCGAGAACTTTGCGCATGCTTGCGGAAGCCAAGGATATGAGGAATATCATGCAGACCAGTGGCTGGCTCAACCCCTCAGTGAATGGTTTGCCGGACGTCGATATGGATCAAATAATGCCACCACTGAAACCTAGAATGGAGTGGATTAGCATCGTAAAGCATCAAAGAGAGGGACTTACTGCGAACAAATTAGCTAACCTTCCGCCGATGGCACAATCCGCAAAGAAAAGAAAGGTTCCAGAAGGTACTGAAATTTTATCATATGATTATTTCAACCACCGATCGAATGTTGAGGCTGTAAAAAATTCCGACATTGTATCCAGCATCATAATGAGCTATGGTCTCAACACGGAGCAAACCAGAGCATTTCGAATAGTTGCTGATCACGCAGCCGGTCCACAGACCACGCCTCTCCGAATGTACCTGGGCGGAATGGGGGGCACTGGCAAATCAGAAGTTTTAAAGGCAATAATCGAGTTCTTCAAGAGGAGGAATGAAGATTACAGATATTTGGTGCTTGGTCCAACAGGTTCAACAGCGGCATTACTAAATGGTTCGACTTACCATTCAGTATTCAAGATTCCCCGGGAGTCGAAGAGTAAAAATCACGATGACATAGAGGGAATTCGGAATGAGGGTTCTGGTTTGGCTGCGGTGAACGAGCGCCTCCAAGGGGTGGACTACATATTCTTGGATGAGATATCAATGGTATCTTGTAATGATTTTCAGTTATTGGCCACTCAAGCCGCCAAGGCACGAAATATTCACGATGATTCCTTCGGCTCTTTAAGCATGATTGTGGCTGGCGACTTTGCCCAGTTGCCTCCGATGACAGGGCCCTCTTTGTATAGCGGGACAGTTACACTGAGCGTCTCCGACGCGATGGACCAGCGTAGTCAGAATGCAGTGTTAGGCAGAATCCTCTGGCATCAGTTCAACACCGTGGTTATGCTACGACAAAATATGAGACAACAGAAGCAGTCTGAAGGCGACGACAAATTGAGACTGGCACTCGAGAATATGCGATACGGGGCCTGCACGGAGGGAGATATTGAGTTCCTCGAGTCTCGAATTGCCGGATTCCGCCTAGAAGATCCTAAATTGAACGAGAAGGAAATTAGGAACGCGTCGATCATAACAGCGAGGAATAGCCAAAAGGATGCGTTGAACCAGATGGGGGCGGAAAGATTTGGGAAGGATACAAACCAAACCTTGGTAGAATTCTGCTCCATTGATCGCATAAGTGCCCGAGCGGTCGACAAGAGCAAGTGGAGAGGATGTGAACAGTCTGAGATAAAAAGAATGACTTCGTCACTGCAGAAATTGTTGTGGGAGGCCTCACCGTCAACAACCAACGAATTTATACCAGGTAAATTATCACTGTGCATTGGAATGCCAATAATGCTTCGTGCGAACGATGCCACGGAGCTCTGTATTACGAAAGGACAAGAAGCAGTTGTATGTGGATGGGATAGCTCCGTGGGACCATTGGGGCAGCAAGTACTGGACACACTGTTTGTTCGTCTGTTACTCAAGTCTCCGCGAAAAATCCAGATAGAAGGGTTACCTGAAAATGTTGTTCCTTTGGTTCGCACTGTAACGCACATAACTGTCCTGTTGCCGGATGACACTCTGCTCTCTGTTCTCAGGGAACAGGTTGTTTGCTTATTAAATTTTGCGATGACGGACTATACCTCACAAGGAAAATCCCGGCTAAGAAACCCAGTTGAGTTGACGTATTGCAAGGACCATAGGTCATATTATGTCGCACTGTCAAGGGGCTCCACCGCTGAGGGAACGGTAATAGTCCAGGGATTTTCTTCGAAGAAAATAACTTCTGGGATGTCTGGATACCTGCGACAGGAGTTAAGAGAGTTTGAAATTCTCAATGAAATCACAAAACTGCGATTTGAGGGCAAGCTACCCCAATCAGTGACAGGCCTTTATCGAAGAAGGCTGCTTCGAAGTTATTATGCATGGAGAACGGACCACTGTGACCCACCTCATTTCCATCCTGCAATGAGATGGAACTCTTCGATGGGACCTCGTGTTCCAGAACTACAGGTTTATAGCGAATGGCGACCTTCAAATACTGGGAATAAATCGGGAAAGAACACCGCCTCGGGTACGAAAAATACTGCTGAAAACATCGAGAACGCAGAATCAGTCGCAAGACCAAAAAAACGATCAAAAAATAATGGTAAAAACGCACAGGTGTCTCAAGGATATAGCACCGTCATTAATATGGATCCAATTCAAGAACAATCCCGACCGGTGGGATTCGTTTGGGACTCGCAGAACCACAGTTGCGGTTACGATGCAACATTTACGATTCTAAGTAATGTGTGGGTTGAAGATCCCAATAAGTGGACTGCATGTTTTGCATACCTGGGTCCAATCATGGCGGAACTTGCGACTGCGTTGAGGAATGTGGTGGAAGGTCCGACATCCCTTGAGCAGGCTAGGAACAGAGTTCGACATTCAATGAACACCGCCAGGCCAGCTTACTTCCCTTACGGAGCAAACACGACTTCAATAGACAGGATAGCGGAGACCCTTTGTCCGAGCAGGTATTACGCCGTTGGAAAACAGTCTTGCACGGGATGTGGATATGTGGACCCACGCGATTACGGGATGCTCGAGTCCTATATGTCTGCGGGGCTAAGTAGCCAGCAAGATTACCCACATGGTGTTGAAATGAAAGATTGGATGAACGCATATTTGACGAAAGAGCGTGGAGCTTGCGCAATGTGTCAACGAAATGGAAGATATTGTAGACTCACCATGACTTCGACTTTGAGAGATGTGCCGCCAATTTTGCTGCTGGATTTAAACCACAAAAGTCTGATCTTCAGTGAAAAGATATCCTTCTTCTGTAACGGTGTGGTGGTGTCCTTGAAGTTACGCGGAATAATTTACGCCGGCCAAAGCCATTTCACATGCAGATTTGTTGAGAGGGGTGGAAAAATCTGGTTTCATGATGGAATTACGACGGGAAGACAGTGCTTACCTGAAATTAACATCAGTAGTGTCCAGGACAGGTTGAGTCTACACAAGTGCGGAGAGAAAAGAGCGGTTGCTGTGATTTACGCGAGGGAAGGTTGATTGGTTGATCCGGTTCACGGCCATTGATAAGACTGAAGATAAGATTGCCCGGAACATGAAAAAAAAGAACAAGACTCGTACTGCCATGCACCAGCAATGGCTCTCAAGCCCAAGTCAAATTTCCCTTCTCTGGCGGCGACTACGAATGATGCTCATCGCCGTCATCGCTCCGGAACTGGTGGTGGGGTTCGCAGCTAGACAATTCCTCGTTTCTCGCGCGCTTTCAAAAGGTATGTAGTCAGGTTTCACGCCACTAATCGACTCGGATTTCATTATCATTATTGTGTTTCGCAGAATTCAAATTCTTAACCACTCACGTGTTCTTTTTCTCGATGGGTGGCTTCGTTACGCGGACCGGACATCCCATTACAACTATCCAGCAGCTGACAGCAACTTCAACAAGCGAGTTCCGAGCTTGCCGTTGAAGCGTCTGTCTACGAGAGACTAGACAGCAACGGGGGCTGGTAAACAATATCAAGAGGCAATCTCCAAGGTCGACATAGAGGATATCAGGGACAAACGTAAAGGCGACGCACTCTCTAAAGGCGTCGCACTCGCGCAGGGTCTCTGGTTTACGATCCAATGTTTAGCCCGACTACACCAGCGGCTTGCCCTCACCGAACTCGAAATTGCGACCTTGGCCTTTGCGGTCGTAAACATGTTCATTTGGCTACTCTGGTGGGAGAAACCCCTCGACGTGGAGCGGCCGATTCCGGTTGGTCCCGACACCGACCCGGAGGAGCAGCCTGAACCACCAACGGAGTCGCATCTACATTTGGTTCGTCGAATCTTCGGTGTATTGACTGGGGATTATGAAGATGACCCGATAGCGTCGACTTCGCTGCCCTTGTTTTGGTCGGGAGAAGAAGGCCGCAAAGACAACTCCTTCCAAACCGCCCTCCTTTGTGTTGTAGTTTGACCCCGCTATCCAGTCACGCAGTCACACCCAGGCGGCCAGGGTGTGACCGTACCCTGGCGGCCAGGGTGTGACCGTGATGGTAACTCGACGCGGTGTTTGGTTCGTGGAGGTTCTGTATATTGTAGGTGCCATAGGCCGTTCTCTTCAGTCTGAAGAGAACGGTCTAGGTGCATAGTATGTTTGCCTAATAGAAGTCAGTCTGAAGAGAACGGTCTAGTGAGACTCTGAACTCTTGACCTACAACAGGTTATGGGAACCCCGAGCGCTTCGACGCGCTACACCTTCAATCTGCTGGATGGAAAAAACTGGGATACCTGGTCGTTCAAAGCTCAGTCAAAGTTCGAGGACGAAGAACTGTGGAAGTACATCACCAGGCCATGGGTTTTTCCGACGATGATTGTTCAACAAACTGCGGTCGCCCCGGCTACAGGTATGGTCGATGTAGAGGTCGCGAATCCCGCGTACGCGGCTTGGCACAAAGGCGACGAGAAGACCAAACACCGCATCATCGAGATGGTGGGGGATGACCAGGTGGCATACATTTGAGACGCAGCGACCGCCGTGGAAATGTGGACGAATCTGCGCACAATTTATCAGCGGCAGGGAATGCAGTCCATGATTGCGATACAGAGCAAGATCTCGACGATCAAGTATGGAGGCATTGAAAGTGGACCTCTCCAGGCTCACCTTGACCTCATTCTCGGTTACGCCAACGACCTGAAGCGTGGTAACGACCCGCTGTCGGACTACAAGCTCTTGCAGTACTTGCTCCAGAGTCTCCCCGCCGAATTCACTCCCCTCGTTCAGGCGATTTCCCTGACGCAACACACCAGCATGCACACTGTCACACCGGTGCTCCTAGAAGACGAGACTCGGCAGCGCGAGCTGTTGAACTTGCGCAAGCGTGAAGAGCATGCGTTGACAGCACACACGGAGAAGCTGACATTAGCGAAGGCACATGATGAGGAGACGGCTGCAGCTGCAGTGAAGGCATATATTGCTCAGCGTGGTGGTCGTGGCGGATGAGGAGGACGAGGGCGTGGTGGTGGTCATGGTGGTACTAGCGGTGGTGGCGACGATTGGAAGAAAGGAGTGACATGCTACGGCTGTGGGAACAAAGGTCACATTGCTCGCGACTGTCCGGTTGATGCGAAAGAGAAGCTGAAAGAGAAGCTGCGCCTTGCGCAACTTGCGTACGACGGTGCTGATGACAGTAACCAGCCAAAGGTCCTCCTCACAAAGAGGGCCACCAGCAGCCTCCGTGTCGACGCGCTCTTTGTCGACTCTGGCGCGTCGCGCAATCTCACCTCAGAGCACGGTTCTTTCATCACATATACTGTCCTCAACAAGCCCATCCCCATTCAACCCGGGGATAATAGCGAGATCTACGCCATTGGGAGTGGGACGAGCGCGCGGCGTATCAAGAGTCCGAACGGAATTCAGACAGTCCACTTCACACGCACGCTGCACGTCCCGAAACTCGCGGGCTCACTCCTCTCTGTCGGACAGTTGACGGCCATCCCTGGTGTCAAGCTGGAGTTCGAAGGCAAAGTTTGCTCCATTAAATTGAATGGTGTTACTCTCTGCGAAGCGGTATTCGAGGACGGCCTGTACACACTGGAATTGGCCGACTTCCCATCTGCAACCGCTACCAGCACTCCGTCTGTCCTGAAGGCCAAAACCCCTGCACCTGCTGGTAAGCGCCTCGACATCCTCACACTACACCGTCGACTGGGCCATCTAAATTTCTCCGACCTCAGGAAACTTGTTTCTTCGGGTATGGTGTGAAGCATGCCTTCGAGGAAAAGCCTCGCGCAAGCCGTTCCCAAAGGATGGGAGACGGCGCGCTACTCATGTTCTAGAGTTTGTACACTCCGATATGGTTGGCCCGCTCCCAAATTCCATTGGCGGCAATCGCTATTTCATTACATTCACGGATGACTTCACGGCCCATCTCGACGTCGACTTCATGAAGAAGAAGAGCAGTGCACTCCACCGGTTCCGCACGTGGAAGGCCCGCGTTGAGAAGGAAACTGGCCAGAAACTCGGAATGATTCGCACTGACAATGCGGGTGAACTCACTTCGGACGAATTCAAAACGTACCTTGAATCTGAGGGTATAATTCACCAGACGACTGCCCCGCACACTTCCCAGCAGAATGGTGTCGCTGAGCGGGCAAACCGTACACTCGAAGATAGCGCAAGGGCAAATTTAATCGAGGCAGGACTCCCGATTGGATTCTGGCCCGACGCAGTGCTCTACGGCGCCGTGACACGAAATTTCTGTCCAACGCGTGCGTCGCTCGACGGACGCATCCCAGAAGAGGTGTGGACTGGGTGGCGCCAAGATATTAGCCATCTACGGCCATTTGGGTGCGAGTGTTACGTCCAGGTGTTGCCGGAGAAAAGTCGGGCGACATTGGCAGATAAGGCAGTCAAATGCATTCTTATTGGTTACTACGCACTCCCTGGGACACAATCAAAGGCCTACAAGTGCTACGATCGCAATGCGCAAAGTCTACAAATCTAGGGATGTGACATTCATTGAGCGCGGAACAAGCTCCGGGTCGACTGAAATTATTACGGACCTTCGAAACCTTCCACCCATCATCCCCAATCCTCCTACTTCTGAAGCACCTTCTACCCCCCAGAATGTGACACCACCCTTGCCTACAGATGTTGTGGATATTGTGAATGAGCCCGAGGCTGAGGAGCGAGAGGAATATGCGGATGCGGCAGATGAGGAGGGATTAGCCGAGGTCGTTGTCGAGGCGCCGCCGGCGCCCAGGACGCGCAGGCTCCCTTCCCGTTTCGAGGGGATGACGGATGAGCGCGCAAAGCTGCCGAAAGGTCAATATAAGCATAAATTGCCACCCGAAATCGAGGACACACCTGAGCTTGAGGAGGAGGAGGAGTTCCAAGCCCAAGCTCGTGCTGCACGAGTCCCAGCGCCCTCGATTCCCGTTCCGTTGACGTTCAGACAAGCAATGGCGAGTGCAGAATCCGAAGAGTGGGCCAACGCGATGGCAGCGGAATTTAGCTCGCTTGTGGACACTGGGACCTTTGAGTATGCGGATCTTCCGGATGGGAGGAAGGTGGTAACATGCAAGTGGGTGTTTAGTGTGAAGACGAACCAGTGGAACGAGTTCGAGAGATTCAAAGCTCGGCTCGTGGCACGTGGCTTCACCCAAATATTTGGCATTGATTACAGCGAAACTTTCGCCCCTGTTGTCAAGTTCACCTCTCTTCGTGTCATGTTCGCCGTCGCCGCCTACTATGGCCTCACCATCTACCAAATGGATGTCGTTACTGCTTTCCTAAATGCTGAGCTCGACGAGGAAATCTACATGTCTCAGCCGCCGGGTCTTCCACCGAAACTCAATGCGCATGGAGATGAGATGGTTTTGCGGCTTCACAAATCCATCTATGGCCTCAAGCAGGCCTCCCGGCAGTGGTACCGCCTCATAGATTCCATATTTAAATCCCTTGGCTTCACGCGCCTTCAATCCGACCACAGTATCTACCTTTGCCGACGAGGAGACATTTTTGTCGTTATCGCCCTCTACGTCGAGCTACCTGGGATGTCGTCAAATCGAAGCTGTCAGCGCGTCTGAAGATGAAGGACCTTGGCATCGCCTCCTACTGTCTTGGCCTCGAGATTGAACAGGACCTCAAGGCGGGGACCGTGCGGATTTCGCAACGAAAGTACTTCGAGAGTGTGCTTGAACGATTTGGAATGGCGGATTGTAGGCCTGCGTCCACTCCTTTCCCCGTCGGCACGAAATTAACGAAAGAGATGTCACCCAAAACGGTCGAGGAGCGGGCGGTGATGGTCGGCAAGGACTACTTGGGTCTACTCGGATGTGTGATGTATGGCATGCTGGGTTCACGCGGGGATCTGGCTTTTGCTGTGGGAGTCTTGAGTCGCTACAGCTCAAACCCTGGCATCGAGCATTGGAACACCCTCGTCTATCTCCTGAGATACATCAAAGGCACGCTCGGTCTTGGCATCACATATCGGCGTGCACCTGGACGCTCGGTGGCGCCGATCTCGCAAACTCTGACCTGTTACACCGATGCAAACTGGGCGGGGGACAAGGATAAATTGCGGTCGACCTCAGGCACGGTGATTTTGCTTGCCGGTGGTGCAGTATCCTGGATCAGCCGTCTGCAGAGTGTCGCCGCGCAATCAACCATGGAAGCTGAATATGTCGCAGGCAGCCATTCGGCCCGGGAGCTCATCTTCGTGCGGAATCTACTCGGGGAACTGATGGGTAACTTGAGCCATCCGTCGCCCGTGCATTGCGACAATCAGTCCGCCATCTCAGTTGCTGAGAATCCCGCCATGCACGACAAAGCCAAGCACATAGCGCTCAAGTACCATAATATTTGCGACTTCATTGAAAAGAAATTCATTACCATTCACTACTGCCAATCAAGTGCTAACCCCGCCGACTTGCTCACCAAAATTCTTCCCTGCGACACTACTTCCCGGCTTCGCCGCATGATCGGGTTGGACTTCGCTGATGCTACTGGATAGCGCGGTCAGGGGGAGTGTTGTAGTTTGACCCCGCTATCCAGTCACGCAGTCACACCCAGGCGGCCAGGGTGTGACCGTACCCTGGCGGCCAGGGTGTGACCGTGATGGTAACTCGACGCGGTGTTTGGTTCGTGGAGGTTCTGTATATTGTAGGTGCCATAGGCCGTTCTCTTCAGTCTGAAGAGAACGGTCTAGGTGCGTAGTATGTTTGCCTAATAGAAGTCAGTCTGAAGAGAACGGTCTAGTGAGACTCTGAACTCTTGACCTACAACACTTTGTGCCGCCTGGAACGCCTCCTTTCCCACCATTATTGAAATGTGGATGTGGCGTGCCTGTTCTTTGGTCGTGTTCGCCTTCCCTGCCACCATGGGAGGCGGTCTGCTGCTCCTGACTCGTTGCAGGCGAAGGGTGTAGGGTCCTGTTTATAAGTCTGGTTTACAAACCGGTTTATAAACAGGGTGTTTATAAACCGGTTTATAATGGTTTGGCCGAAACTCCCGGTTTTTAATTCCCTGTGGCAGTGCTCAGCTAGCCTGCTGGAGCGCCGATTCAACGAACTCCGAAGCACGAAACTTCAAGAATGTGAGTAAGTATGCACCCCTCAGTTTAAACCTTGATACCTGTACCAGACGTACCTCTGAATCGTGTTCGAGAAGGGTGAATTTTGACAAGTGCATGTCTTGAGTCAATTATCACGGGTGTAGCTGTTCTTGTCAGCGCTCAATAAATTAATCAGGAGTAATTTAGGGCTGCCTTGGGCCGAAAAACCTCTGGAAACTCACCGAAAAGACTGATTTTGACTCAGACTGGTGAGTGTTTATAAACCGGTTTATAAACACCCTGTTTACAAACCAGGGATTAAAAACTGTTTATAATTGCTCTGGGAATTATAAACAGGACCCTAGAAGGGTGCCGATTTCCTAGGCATGGTTTTATTCATATGCGGAATCCCGAGCTACACCATAGCCTGCTTGTTCCTCATTGCCCTTCCCTTCACAACTCTGCGCACTCTGCCGCTCAGCGCCTTCGTTGATGTGGACTGGAGTATTTATATCCCACATATCTGACTTGCAACTTGACGCATATATCCCGAGTCGATGGTACTACAAAGAAACAGAGGCAGTTCCTCGCGCACAGCTACTGGCAACAGTTGACCATCTGTAGTTGCGATTTTGGCCTACACTGACTCGGAAAAAGTATTGGAGCCCCAAGTTTCCAAAAAATATTGATGTGGGGCTTGCCGGAAGAGAGCATTCACAGCGCTTTACAGATGCCTCTGTCATCCAGTTTGCGTGAGCGACCCTTATTGTGTCCCTTGGACTCGAAACCATGTGTTGGACCATACCGTGAATTGATCCTGGACAGCGCAACATTCTCTTTGTTGGCAACCTCTCTATCTGGCATCCCTCTTTCAGTGTGATGATTGCAACCTTTCTTGGCTGCAGTAGTGTCCAACATGACAAGGAGAAGGTTTCTGTAAAGTTTAGGTACGAGGTCGCGTTGTGGTGGTTTGAGGCGAAGTTTGTGGGGCCTTCCAAATGCGGAAAAGTATTTCGGCCCACTGACGGCATGTTTCGGCTGTTCTCTCTGGTGGTGAGTAGCATGCCTTAGGGCCTCCATGATACACTGCAGACTTCATCTGTTGTATGTGTTTTGGTTTTTTAACAGAGCCTCAAAATTTCAAGGACCGGTGCTCCAACACTTTTTCCGAGTCAGTGTACGATGAGACATTTATTTGGTGGAATTCGCACATGAAAATCAGCACATTGACAACTACTAGATAGTGCTTACTAGATCGTTGAACCGCCATCTTTTTTTTGAGTTGTTCGCCCTCTCTGCAGTCAAACATTTTTCTAGTCCATCATCGTGGCGAAGACGAGATTGTTCGGCGTTGTCGGCCAATAATCCACGCCGGAAGATATGGCAACTACTTTCCCCGCTTCAAGTTCTCACTGATATCGCGTCCATACTCTGCCGACGTGAACGCGGAGGGGGGGATTACGGTGATCATGAGTGAATCTACGGCGGAGGTGAGGCTTTTGACGTGGCTCAAAGGCAGGAACGAAACTATTCACTCGAGAGATGCCGGACATTGGGCGGAAACAAAATTTGTGCCGACGCGGATCATTAACATTCAAGCGCCGTTTGAAACATTTCAATTTCAATTCCAATTCGGTGACAATAAATACCCGATGACGGCTGTTGCTACTTTCCGTTTCCGGCGCTTTAATTAACCGTTTTAACGGTTCTCCGCCTCACCGCGTCAATAATAACCTTTTTTCGTGAATTTCTAACTTACATATAGATTTTGAATCCACATTGGACGTGAACCTTTCACCCTCGCTCTGCGCAAGTACTGATTTCACAAACCTCAAACAAACCCTATTTTGCGAATTTCCAAAGGCTTCGAATTTGTTGGCAGGGACCCAGAAAGGAGCGTTGAAACGATTGTTACCGGGTAGTAATCGGTCTGGAAAGAGCGCTTGGAACTTTTGGAAGGTTCGAAGGTGGGGGTAATGCGCAAACCTTCCCACAGTGCCTCTTCCGATCCCAGGCAGGGTGAAGACCCGAGTGCCCTAAAGTTCAAGCTTGCGCTCATTTCAGCGGCTGAACATCGCTTTCAAAAGTTTCTCCATGGTCCTAACAAAGCGATATGTACATCCCTGTAAGGTTGAAATCCCTAGACGTATGTACCCCTTTTTCTCGAAATCATACATCTCGGATATCAGCGCCCAGGGGTTGGCTTCCACGTTGGTAAACGCCAATTGAATTTTCTCCTTTAGGGGCACGTGGATACATGTTATGTGTGGTTGCGCGTTTTTGCTTCCCACTGTCTCACGTCCATGTCGGTCCCTACGCCCACTCCAACCCTGCAGCTGCCGCCGCTAGGGAACACCCTGGGTGCTCTTTTCATGGGGATGGCGGTTAGCTGCATGTACGCCTTCCTTCGGTTTCATCTTCGGTTTTATTATTAATTCATATTTTGCGTGTGCAGGCTTTTCGGCCTCAGCTCCCTGCAGGTGTATTTCTACTATCACTGGTACCCCCATGATGCACGCTTGCACAAAATATCTGTAAGTTGGTTTCTCTCCACTCCCTCCTTGCTGACCACAAAACCTCTAAGGTCGGCCTTATCTGGTCTGCTTCTCTCAGCACTTGGAGTGTCTGTTCCTCATGTGCAGATAGGATAATGGACGCGACGATTACTTCGCTCATGGTGTTCACTGTTTATCACTATGCCGTACTTGGCTTTGGGAATTACCCGGGCTTGTTATTGGTCCATTGGTGCGTACACTTCTTTGCCCGTCAACGGAACCAGCCTCATTTGTTGTACACAGGTCAATCAAGGTGAGCCGAAACCGTGGACTGCCCACCCAATTAACCAATCTTTCGTTCAGCTATCTACCCTCTTCAATGTATGCCGAATCGCTACCTCCGCCCACCCACTGATTAAATTGATGTTAGGTTGTGGTTATACTCCTCGTTCAAAGGTCCGGGCTATGGAACCTTCTCGAGCTCGATTACTAAAATAAAACTTTCAGCCTTTACGCCTATCGGATCTGGAGACGTGCGTATCTTTCACACGTCTTTTTTTCGAGATCAACTGACAGACCACCAGTGAGTGGCTATCACCATGGTGTTCTCGGATATGTGACAGTGCGTTCGACCGTCTGGCTTCTTATGCCCGTAGCGCTGACGATGTTGAAGGCATTGGTCGTACTTGGTGGTTTTGGTGCGTTGTATCTTGCCGCTCTGGTGCGGGATGTTGATGTCGATCCTATAGCGGTTGGGATAGGTAACACCGATCTTCTTCATCGTTCAGCCCTCCACTCACCATTAACGTTTCAGTCTTCGCATACGAGACGTGCGTTTCACCCCTTCCAACACTGGCCACTGACGCAGATTTCGATGCAGTTTCAAAATTCACACTTGGTTCGATATTCTGAGCATCAGTTGGGCTGTAGAGACTGCCTTCGGCGCGGCGACGTTTATCGACCTCGTGTTGTCTGCTGCAATGTGTTACTACCTTGGCGCGAGCAAGGGCATGGGAAGTCAACTGAACTCTCGCATATCAACGCTCATGGTTCGTTTTCTGTCCCTCTTCCCCAGAATCCCCTGCTGACATCCGAATAAATAGCAATACACACTATCGTCCGGGGTGCTCACCAGGTAACTTGATTTTACATCTGAATGGACTTGACCCTCAAATCCTCATAGCGCCTGCTCCGCCGCTTGCCTCTTCACCGTGCGTCGACCCTACGCCCACGCTTGTGCATACAATAAATTTTGATATACAGTACATTTTCATGCACACTAACCTCATCTTCGTCGCACTTACTTTCCTTCTCACGCGACGTGCGTATGCTCTGCTCCTTGTATATTCTCGCGCTCACATATTTGAGGGTGGCCCAGTATACGTGAACTCATTCATGGCAATGATGAACGCCCGCCAGCGGCGGACTGGGGAATTCGACACCCTTTCCAATTCCAGAGGCACCAACCAGGCCGTGATGCTCTCACCAACCCAGCGCTCGGCGGGGGCCGACCCGGAGAGGGTGAGTGCCCTAGTGCAACCTGCGGCGCGGCTGACGTTCATATAGCAACTCTCCCCGATGAAGGCGTATGAGTTGACCGAGTTTGACGTACCGACGTTGCGCACCCCTGCCCCACCGTCCCGTGGCCTGCAACAAGCTATCCGAGAGCCAGAGGCTTATAGACAGCACAATGGCTAGTGCAGCGGGGTGGCCGATTCTCGCTCAACATCCACAGTCGACAACAAACCGTGGCGCCATGCGCACAATTGTAACTTCCGATATTTTGTAGCATACATAGCCAAATCTGGCGAGTTTTTCCTGTTCGTTTATTGGCCTGATACTAGGCCGTATCACATTCATTTGTATTGTTCTTCGTTCGTCTGTAGCCTTAAAATTCAATTTCTTGAATGAATGTCCTTGGCTTCTGCTTCTTCATCTGGAAACAGGGTTCGGGAGAGTTTGGCATGTCGTCAAATCAAAGGCATGTACGAGTTCGCTATAACGCCGGCCCGCTCGACAGCGTTGCCCCTTCAATGAGTAGCGGCTTGCCCTAAATTCCGCCCAACAATCTCAGTCCAGCCAGAATTGCCTCCATGCCGAGATTTCCTTCGCTCACATTATCCAAATTTAGGGAACGAGTACGGTACTATGACGGAGCGATTTTTTGGGGATGACACGCGAATCTTGAAGTTAGAGGCACGAGCGTCACCGTTGAAGCGTCTGGCTGCGAGAGACTATCTTGAAGTAGGGGACAAAGAAATTAGGATTCACCAAAATTCGCATCGGAAGAGTGGGATCAGCGAAATCCGAAAAATTCATGTATCATTGCATGGAATCCACGGGTCTGGGCGAACCCGAAAACTACCAGAGGTACGGGCACACGTGATCGCGTTCGATCGCATCGAGTGGTACACATGCGCAAATATCACCTCTTGCTTTTGCTTTTGCCAACTCAATGCCAACTTCTTACTTCTGCACTTTTAGCCCACCTCTCAAGCTTGGAGGAGTCTTTTCTGCCGCCCAACTGAAGCTGGGTGTCCGTAGCAGGCCAGCGCTTACTGGCAATTTCCTCGCGATTTAGTACCGCCTTGCCGCGGCAGACCACATTTAGGCCCTCGTTTATTACCCATAGGGTACCGGAACTATACTATACCCTCCGTGTGTGCCATTATCTTTAGCTTTGAGCTACTGTAGTGTTAATGGTTTCCTCTCGCGGGTACCGGTAGCTCCCTATCGAAAGGTTCACTAATCTATCTTTATTCAGAGCTGGAACACCGGCCATATGACCTCCCTTTTGTCACCACGTTCCACTGTTTACTCTATGAGAGGTGCGTGCATCATGTCATGCCGCCTTGCCCCTCTCCATCGCCACTCACCCCAAAGTATGCCCATTATCACGATTTTCGGCGGAACTGGCTGCCAGGGTGCGCACCCGACATACATCGCATTGAAATTCCTCCAATATCCAATCAGGCTCGGCTGTGGTCAACTCTGTGCTCGCTGACGGTAATTATACGCCGCGGGCGGTTTCGCGGAATCCTGAGTCCGCGGCGGGGCAGGAGCTACGTGCCAAGGGCGTGGAGGTTGTCGCCGGGAATTTATTCGACAGAGAGTCGCTCAAGGATGCAATGCGGGGAAGCGATGCGGTGTTTGGGGTGCGCCATCTCTTGTCATCCTGCGCTTCCCCCCTCACAGTTATGCGTATAGGTCACAAACTTCTGGGACCCTGAGATCTACCCCGCCGATCCGAAGGGCAGCGGTGAGATTTTACAGGGCCAGAACCTCGTAGATGCGGCGAATGCGGTCGGTGTAAAATTCTTCATCTGGAGGTATGGATCCCTATTTATGAGAGCGTTGGTGACCGACGCTTTGTGTACAACTTCAGCTCCCTCCCAAACGCAACGCAGGAATCAAAGGGTCTTTTCCCGAATGTCTATCATCTTGACAGTGCGCAATTCATCTTTTCGACCTCCTCTGGCTATCTTTCATCCCATTCGAATAGATGAAGCTGTGATTGAGGAATATCTCAAGGCCTCTGGTATCCCCACGCCATTCTTCTCACTGGTTGGTTCGGAGAGAGTTTGTGGCGGTGGGTCAATTAAACCAAGAATACGACGTCATTACTCATCAACCAACAGCTGGAACTATTGAAGCAGACCCCAAGCGGCTACAACATCCCGGTTGCCACATTTACGGCGAACACGACCAAGCGTTTACTTGGGTCGGGCACGATCTCGGCGCGGCAGCTGTGGCGTTGCTCACGCACCACACTGACCTGAGCAAAGGCGTACTCGGCAGGGCATACCCTGTTATCAGTTTTATATGCACATACGCGGAGGTCGCAGCAGCCATTGCGAAAGGCGAATTTTCTTTGATTTCTTCTTCAACAACAATTCTGACTTTGTTTAGAAATGGGGAAAGAGGTGACCTTCGCGACTGTCGAGACAGAGGGAATTGAAGAACTGGACGTGATGGTAAACCATTATACTCATTTTGAACTTGACTGAACGAGCACAGTACGCCTATCTCTCGAAATTCAGTTTCTACCCCGACACACCTGTTCCCAACCCGGATCTGGTTGCGCTGGGAGTCAAATTCGGGTCCCTGGAAGAATTCGTTCGCTCGGAAATTGTACCCCGCTTTGCCTATGGGCGGCTGTCGCAAAGGAATGAAGACATGGGTTATGGTCCCGCCTGTGTTTGTACACACTAAAAAGTTTGACGCTGATTCAGTTTGCGTCCCAGCGCCAACTCAGCGCTGAATTGCATGTACAGGTATGGAAATTCCCTTACCCTTCGCCACTTTCGCTGTCAACCCCATGTCTGGCCGCACTGCGGTCGTACGTGGAAATATTGGACACTCCATGGCATGAGACGGTGTTCAGTCACTTTAACGCAAACTCCCCCTCTCGACACTGCAAACACCTTTCAATCAATTCTCCGCACTGGCCATTATGGCAAACATCCGACCAAATGGCTCTGGCCAAAAGCCGCCAGTGTGGGGCCCCGGGAAAAAGCCGTGTCACGCCGTACCGTGCCGTGTTGGCGTGTTGGTGTGTTGGCGTGTCCCGGTGTAAGACTAACACACTTTGTAGTGGCTCTGGGTCGTCAGGAGCACTCTCAAGCTGCGCTCAAGGGATCTCTCCCACCACCCAGTGGACTTCCTACCTCAAAGTGTAATCAATATTGTACAGGAACTACCCACACTATATTATTGACGCGGCGGCATTGCCGCATAGCCCTTAGCTAGTTCGACAACAGCTATTGTGACCAGGAGCGCCTTGAATCATGTTGTGGGAGCATACATACATTGGTTAGCCCCCAAAAACTGCACTTCACACACGGCGTATCAACTATTTGAAATTCTTCCGATGTTTGCCGAAACCCTCATTCTGGCAGTGATGATTCTGCGACCTACTCTTGTGTGATTTACTACAAGCCTAAGTGAACTCACATTTAGTTTGAGGTATGAAGGTATCAGGAGGCCTCCATAGACCATGAGCTGCAGAGGTTATGTGGGCTGTGAATCAAGGGGACATCGGCTTTTAAAAATTGGATGCTGGGTCGAAAAGTTTTTTTCGACCTTGCCTGGACCCATATAGGGAAGGAGGTTCCCACCCCTAGCGCCGGGCCGCACTCCCCGGACTTTCCCGCCACCTACTGAACCTGGTTCGTGCCGCCAAATACCTCCTGTTTGAAGTACACACTAGGGTCCTAAAGTTGCCCAAGGTGCTCCAAGTGGGCCTGCATAATTTTGTTTCATCTCACTGAGACCACTCACAGATGACTTTGGGTTGAACTTAGGTGAAAAGATTATTTCAGCACATCCTGGGGTGAGCAGGAAGGAAATTTGGGTGTTGATTACTCCCTGAGAGCCCTGAAATGCATCTGCCGGCCCCATTTTGCCCTCCTAAAACTTACAGTACAAGGTTTTTTTCAACCTCGCCAGAACTCTGTCTTACACATGGAAAGTTGCCTGGGAATTGACACCACATTCCTCATAAAGCTTAATTTGTGGCGACAAAGAACAAGGGGAAAAATTAGAGAGTCCGAACTTGAGATTTTGGGCTCGGCCTTGGCTCGGCCCGATAAATCGAAAACGTCTATCGTTTTTGAATTAGCTGTAAAACGTGAAGGTCTCCCCAATAATCTCTTCCGTCACAGCCCACAATTTTTGAGCATTCAGCTGGAGGTACACTCAATTATCTCGAACACGACACAATCATCAACGTGAGACGTACTGCATCGGAACTGTGGGGCGCAATGGTTTCGTTGGCAACGGTCGAATTGTTAAGGTAGGAGCCAGGCTTGTCTAATTTTCAACAGATGAGAAGAACTTCCAGGTAAAAAAGAATGACAAGTACCGTTGAGACTCGGATCGAAGGCCGCGGTTACAGTGCTAATCAAAATTAAACCAGTCTCTCGAATGAGTAGACGTCGCATAGAATCTGGAGAGTCTACGCACGTTGCGGCACCCTGAGGAATTGTCTTCCACTTGAACGTTTTGTCGGTGGGCTGGCCATTTTCATCCAGCAGTCCTGAAGAATTGGTTCAAATTTAAAAACAATCAATATGTGAACCGAGGAGGGACGAACCGAAGTTGATCATCTCGTCTCTGGATTCCTCCTTTTGAAGGATGTTGGTAAAGATCACTGCGGACATGGCATGAATTATCAGGCACCGAAACGGAGTAATAAAAGACAGACCTCCAGGATGCAGACTATACGCGTTGATCTTCCCACCCGACCGCCTCGACAACTCGATCGCTGTCAGGATATTCGCGGACTTTGCCTGAAAGTAGGCTCCAAAGAGGTGGTATTTCATGAGATCGGGGTTCTTGAGGACATCAAAGTCAATCCCAGTCCCCATAGCATGCGCCTCGCTAGCCACGAAAACTACGCGGGGGGTGTACGTCGCAGATGCCGATGCGAGGAGCTTCGGGGCAAGGAGTTTCGTGAGCAGGAAGGGTCCAAAATGATTCGTGGCCATCTGATGCTCGAGCTTATCCACAGTCAATTTGAACGGTCCCTGGGGCGCGGCGGCGTTGTTGATGAGGACCTGATCAATGTCAGGGAGGCGTCAGAGGTGTCTGACCAGAGTAGCCTACGTGGAGTGGTTCGGGGTACGAGTTCACCTCTGCGGCGGCCTTGCGAACTGCCTCGAGCGATGAAAGATCTAGATGGAGACGGCGAATGCGTGCAGTGGGATTCTCCTTCTTAATTGCCTCCTCTGAGAGTTTCAACCTGAGCATAAGTAGATGTTAGTAAAATTCATTCAACCCTGGACAATTAATCGGGCACGGTGAAAGTGCCGCCCGTGACGCCCTTTGCCGCCCCTTTGCCGCCCTCAATGTCACGTCACGCATTATCGTTGCCGCCCCCAAAATTTGAGTCGCGCGATAATTTTGAGATAGAAGGAGGGGCGTACAGTGTACTGGGTCTCATGTATGCGGGCTGAAGTAGAATGTCATTTTTTTTAGTTCTGACAGAGATATTACAAAAATAGCCTTCTACCTGCATTGTGCCGGAGTCGCACCATCGCCCGAGTTTCGGTCTGACTTGATGCCCAGACAAATTTACAGACCTACTGCAGGCCATAGACACCTACTCAAACTTTAGTAGGCAGGCTGGAGCCTGGGTACGGTACCTAAGAACTTTTTTTTTCCAGCCCCCATCATTATATAGGTGCGGTGTCGACGAGGTTGAAAGTTGAGTCGTGAAGGAACATGGGTGGGATAAAAGAATTTTCCTCGTCCCCCCAACCTGAATTTCTGAGTTGACGAAGCAAATCCTGAGAGTTGTCCCAATCTGCAATATTGAGTGTTGAACTTTGGTTGAATTTCGGAAGCATTCTGAACTAGAAGTTCTTTGAACATGGGACTTTAATTAGAGTGTGATCTACTCTTTCTCTCGATCCAAATTGAGTCATTTACGATGCGGGGAATGTGAAGTTAACACCGCCTTGCCCAGACACTGACGCCCCCTCTAGTCACATTGCCGCCCTTGTCACGGAGAAACTGCCGCCCCCAAGATTTGTTGCCGCCCTTGGTAACGCCCTCGTGACGCCCCCTGCCGCCCCCGGTGACGCCCCTTGCCGCCCTCGTTGCCGCCCCCTCACAGTAACTTTGACGCCCCTTTGCCGCCTCAAACTGCCGCCCTTGATCAAAAAAGATGCAATTTTCACAACGCCACGGCATCAACATGTTGTCAATTCAACCCAAGAAAGGTATTCATGTAAACACTGGTATCCCTTGACTAATCATTCAATATATGACAGTGATTGCCGCCGCCATTGCTGCCCCTCTGCCGCCCCCGGGCGGCAAAGGGCGTCAGTGGCGGCACGGGGGCAGCACTTTCCCTTTGCCCCAATTAATCACCTTTCCGCATTGTATCCGGTTATGATGATTAGACTTGCATACTTCGCAATTACACGTGCAGCCTCCAGACCGATGCCGCCCAGAGACGTCCCAGTGATCAGCACTATGCAAACGGATAAGATTTACAGCTTTTTGAAATACTGCAACAACGCACCATTTTTTCCCGCGATTTCACGCGTAAACTCCGCGGCGACCTCCTCCGCAGTGGTGTTAAAGTTGAACTTGGAAGACATGAGGGTGAATTGAATATAGATGTGAAGCCTTTCCCCGGCCTTTTATATTATACATACTTATTCCGGCTTTAATTATATTCGTAACTGAAAGACGAACGCGCGTCGTCACTGCCGGGGAGGAATTGAGACGCGCCCCTGCCGGGAAGTGGAAAACGGCGTTTTCGTGTCAGTTTTCGTCAGCAGCAATCCCCGGGATCAAAGGAGAATACGCTGCTGAGGAATTGTCCGTTCGGAGCCCCGCTGCCACTGAGCGCCTACATGGCATGATGTCCGTGAAATCGGGTATTGACAGACGTGGTGTTGGAATATTGTTTTTCAGTAACGAGCGGCGATTCAAAGGCTGCTTGAAGACAACCCCGTAATTCATGGGTAGCGCGCCCAGATCGAGTAACCGGGTCGGATGGACCGTCTCAGACCAGCTTCCATCGCGCCACCTCGCATACTACGACCAGAACCATCAGTGAAAGTCTTGGCGGTTCGGATGGAGTCGCGTACCGTGTCATAAACCTCCCAGCGTGCGCTTTCCCAGCCATCTTCCTCGATGCCATGTTGTTCGATTACAGCGATGAGTGCACCGAACAACTCCGCCATGTAGTCCGCTTTCCAAGATGCCGTTGTCCCCCCTTCGACTTGATCCTCTTCGAGCTCGACCTCATCCCTAGTCTCCTCGTCGGCCAAGGAGGGTGCATGCTGCAGAATATTACGAAGCCTGTCGTAGGAAGTCCTCGATGGCGGCGGGGAAGTGGGCCGAAGTGGGTATTCTCCTAAAGCGTCGGATTTTGAAGCTTTCAAAGATTTGTTGAGCGCGGCCGCTGTGACATCTAGGGTGTAGCATTCACCAGTCACTCGAATTCAGAAAATTCAATCGCAAGGCTTTCTTCGCAGGCTCCCACAACCAAAGCCGATCCAGCTGGCCGAACTTTGCCTTCACCCTCTCGAGAGAAGTCATTTGCGCGGGGACCTGCTGTCTCGGTAACCCAGACGTTCTAGGAGCGCTTCCGCCCGAGCCTACGGCCCGGGATTGATCCTTGTACGTACATTCGGGTAAATTTGATGGACGGAACTGCTCCTAGAATGAGTCCTGCGTCCACCCGAACTTACGTAGCACGGATCACCGGAGCGTCTGGGTTACCGAGACAGGGGGACCTGGTGCTTGTGCCTTGTGGCCGGTGAGCTTGAGAGCATATGAGGCATGGGAGGGTCGGGTCGGATGGACCCAACCCGACACGACACGACCCAGAGGCAGTGCAGGGCCTAGACCCGGGCCGGCAGGCCTCCAGGTGGCTACCATTGTTGAATTTTCCCGCTTTGGGTTTTCCAATTCGTTTGTTCAACCGTGTGAGTGCCGGACCATGCTTGATGTCAGTTGAATTCACTTATATTACTTGTAATTATGGCTGTACCAGTAATAAATTGGTTATCAAATTGAACATTAAATCCCGTGGAACTGCAGAGAGCAAAAAGTCTGTGGCAGACTCAGAAGGTGTAGTCTAGCTGAGTAGGCTGGTTGACAGTTCTATGTCCCGCCGGTGTCCTTTGTTTTTGTCATTAGCAATTACTTACCATGTTCATTTCGACATTTTCAGCGCTCTTCAAATTTCAACTGGTCAGCAACTCAGTTCCCATTCCCAAGGGATTACTAGCTCCAATAGTGCAGACCGGGAGAAGGCTTGAGGAGAGAATGCATTGCACTTGCTAGTCACTTACCGGCTTGTGCCAGCCACCACGAGTAGCACAAATTTCGGTCCGGGCTTTGATCTCTGATCAACGCTTTGGACGGCACGACCTGGCACGACGCGACCTCGCCGGCCCAGCACAGCCTCTGGGTTGTGCCGTGTCGTGTCGGGTCGACCTGACCCGACCTTCCCATCACAGCGACTCTCTGGTGAGCTTTTTGGCATGGTGATGAGTTTCAATCATTGATGGGAATCAATTCAAGCACCATCGGCCCGGAGGAAGTCCGAATCAGCGCCGAAAGCCGAGCTTGCGTGCTGCCAGTGCGCACCTTTGCTTTTGACTCTCATGTTGGTTGATGCGCGGGCCCGTTTTTCTTGGTCATCGCCGAAAATTCACGCAAGAATTCGACCAGGAATCTCCTGAAGCAAGCCCGTCCCTGTCGCGACTTCCTTGCGAAAGCTTGAAGCTTGGATCATTCAGGAACTTTCCGCGGTTCGCAGGTCCCCTGGGCCTTGGGGTGGTTCTCAAGTTTCTTGACTGCGGGCAAAAATCGTGCATCTCAATAACATCCTTGCTTTCACGCTTTTTCCCGTCGTGTCAAGTATTTTTTTCTTTTGGACGGCACAGGCTTCAACACCGAGCTTTAGGCTCACGAGTGGACCTCTGAGCTTCCTTAACTACGGCGTTATGGGCTCAACCTTTCATTTCTTCCATCTTCAGCTTACCTCTCAGGACATGCACTTTGCTCCGTGAACAATACTGTACTGTAGGACTGTCCCCTGCGGCAAGGAGGCACCAGCGAATAGCATGATCCCGCTGCTCTCCTACTTTCTCACGAAGCTCCACAATCCCGGATCATGGCCACGTTGTTTAGGCGTGTACGCTAAACTTATCGATTGGGATGATCCCTCATATATAGTCCAATGAACGAACTTCTCCGTCACCCACTCCAATCCTTGGATTGTCGTCGATGTACGCGAGCAGCACGCCGTTCTACAATGCCCCTCGCTCCATGGCTACCTCGGACGGTCGTCGCAGCCCCAATCCGTCCGCTTTCCAAGACGGCCGTCGCAGCCCCAATCCGTCCGCTTTCCAAGACGGCAGTCGCAGCCCCAATCTATCCACTTTCCAAGTCGAGCATGTCTCTAGGCCACCCTCTGCGATGGCAAACAGATCACCCCCAGAGCCTACATTCGATCCTGAATTGATTTACCGGGAACACGTTTCAAAGCTCATTTCTGCCAAGGCTCGACCTTTCACCGTGTCCGGAAGGATCCCTCTCGATCCATCGCATTTGGTGTTGTTCTTTCGATCCAAGGTGCGTGCTTATATCTGTTGTTCTACTCTCTACCCCGCATCACTCTGACTCGCGTTCACCCATCCAGGGTGGAATCACTCACTCTCTCGATTTTCCCATCGACGTCGACTACAGCTCCCCGCCCGCGCTCGATGTCCTTATCGCAGCTTGCAAACACAATCACACCCCCGGATACGATACGCATATTTACGAATCATTTTGCTACCCACCAAATCTCCCCCTCACACCGTCGCTCGAGATTGCGAACCACCCCATTCTCGACGCCATTAGAAACATGCTGTTCCCAACGCTGCCGACCGGCCACTATTTGACCGTTCGCCGCGACAAGCTCGATGTCATACTCAGTGGCGGGCGGATGGCGCCGCAGCTGCGCGCTCTTCGCAACGACGGACGAATCGCCACCCTCAGCGTCACGCTCCCCGTCCGCTTTCGCGGGGGATCGCTCGCCATCCGGGACGGGGAGGGAAACCAAGAGCGGCTGGATACCGCCGCGCCGACAACCGACTTGGAGTGGACGGCGTTCCTCGGCGAGTGCGAGTACGAGGTCGAGACTGTCACGAAGGGATGCCGCATGTCTATTTCCTATGCGATATTCGCGAAATCGTTTGGCACGACGACCCTTACTCCTGACCCACTGTTCACTCCGAGCCAGCCCTTCCTCGACCTCCTCCCGCCCGTGTTGCAGATGTCCCGCGGGCGCAAGATCGCTTTCCTCTTGTCACACGACTACGACGTCGATCCTTCCATCTCGGTGGCGGAATCTCTTGTCCCTTTCGTACGCGCGATTTAATTTTTTCCTTCGTTCTCGTTCTAATGTGAGTATCATACATAGCTGAAAGGCGGCGACTCCATACTCTATCAGGCGCTCAAGCTGTACAAGCTTGCGCCGGTACTCCACTGGAGCGCCGGCGGCTACATCTGGCCCATCGACCGCCCAGTCGAGATTTTCAACGACGAGCCCGCAGCCCCGCGCGGGAATGGGTCACCGCTACTGATGCAGCAACTCCCGCCCATGCGAGGTGCGTTCGGCAACCACCATTCGCCCGGAATGCCTGGCGCGCTGCCCGGGCGCGGGAGCCCCATCGACACCCTGCGCGTCCGCGTCGAAGAAAGCGGCGCAATCCCGCTCGCTAATGCGGATGTCACGCTGCTCACTGACTGGCGCGCGCCGGAGAATACGCCGGTCGGGAAGGCACGCGTGCATTTCGTCGCCCTTGGGATGCTGGAGAAACTGGTGGTGAATGTGGTGCTGGTAGCGTTTGTGCTCTGATACTACTTATCTGCATGGTTCAGCTCGATGTGTTATCTCTTTTCTTTTCTACTGCAGCATCCGGATCCTTGTTTTTTGTCCGTCCCAATTTCTCAGGAATGCAATCCAGTCAACGACTTTCCGAGGTTTTACCGCAGTACTTGGATGCGAGTCAACTATAGCTACCGTCGACGCCGCGCGGATCGGAGTGTTGAACAGCCTTTTGTGTACTGTAGTATCCTCAATTTTTTTGACGGAAAATAAACACATAATGATTGACCGTCCGGGCCTCTGTACTTCGCTCTGAGTCAACTATCACTGATGTGGGCGCCACACGTGAACATGACTCAGACTGTTTTACTGCAGGGCGGATTCCCTAGGCGGTAGCGACTTGGGAGGACAGGTGTTGAATCACTCGGAAGGTTCTTTCTGGGCTCAAATATGCGTAGAGTTGCTCTAAAGATCCAACTGATGTTTCGCGGTCTATTGAAACTTCAAAGACGAGAGCAAGTATCACCGCGGTGTCAGTGGGGGCTGTACGCTAGATATGTCGCTCAATAGTGAGTCTTTTCACAATAATCGCCTGCACAACCACGGAATTTGCCGAATTTCAACGTTTGAACCCAGGTACGGTGGGGCTTCAATGATCTCAACTGCCATCACGAAACTTGAAGTTCAAGTTTCGTGATGGCAGTTGTTGAACCCGGATGCGGATACGATGCAGTGCAGCACCGGAGAACTGTTTTGCGGGCAAGCGACCTAGTACTCACGTCAATTTGGCGGCTTTCCGAAGCCCCCGAAAGACTTTTTTTGGGGCAACCCGGGACCGAAGTTGATGAAGTGAGCCACCTGGCGCCTCCGAGTTGCCAAAGAATATCAAGGTTTCGCCGTTTCGGCGCCAAGGGAATACTTTCAACAATGAAATACAGTGCTGTTTCACGCCAACAGCGAATTCCTCGTGGATATTTGGCATCAACTTTCAATGAGTTGAGCTGAACTGCCGATTCAACTTGGATTCAACGGTGACTCGGCAGAGCGGCCATAAGAGAGCCGGATACCGGTGCCGAGCTTGTCAGCGCGGAGTCAGCCGCATCAACTTGAATTGTTCCCGAGCTGAGCTCTGCCACCAAGACAATAATCTCTCGATAACGCAATCCTTGTTGGTTGCTTGTCACTCAGGCTCGTCATCTCTTCGGCATTATTCAGCTCTCAGGCCGAGGCGACTCAGTCTCAGGCCTCATCTGAGTCGTCTCGGTCTGGAGGCGGCCAACCTGCTACTAGCGCTTACTACACTCAACATGTCTACAAGAGAGTACGAATGTTTCTATCGATTAGGGGAGAGGTACTATGCTGCTAGCTCCACAAAATCCCCAAACACAATCTGCTAGTCCCGCCCAAGTCGAGGACGCCGCTATTCGAGACAATATCTGGGTTTTCAGGTTTTACACTATGTCTTGCCGTTCGCGGGCAGCTCGTGCCAACTAGGACTCTAAGGAGTCCGCATCCCCGTTTGTAATCAATATTCCCCGAGTTTGGTGTATTTCTATGTGTGGCGGGTCGTGTGTTACCGGTAGGTTACTAAAATCTTCGTCAGTGTGCTGCGCACTGTTTGGCAGGTCGTAGACAAGAGTGGGTACCCCAAGTATCCCTCTTGACTTGGGCACATTTAACCTGGGCAAGTTTCAGTGACTCGGTCAGTCCATATTCCGCAGAGAAACTCTCATGAACCAACCACACTCACCCCCTGCGATCTCGCCTCTACAGAAGGGCAAGGCATGCCAGAACTGCAGGTGAGTTCAGAGTAATCATTGGAAGAATGAAGACCAGAATAATACTCCGTTTTCTCTAGGCGAAGGAAAGTTGTACGTGCATAAAGTTTGCGAAAAGGAACCAAGAGCTCAACGTCTTTGACAGAAATGCGACGGCGGCCGGCCAATGTGCGGTCCATGCTCGCGATATTCTGCTGCCTTCGGTGACTGTGAATATACCGACGGTGGTCCGTCGAACGGACAGATGCTCGAAGGTAATACCAACCATCATCTGTTCAAATAATATTGCCGTTGACCCTCTTAAAAAGAACAAATTTCGATCTTGCAAAGGCGCATCAACGAGCTAGAAAAACCCGAAAACAAGCGCCTCTCTGGGTCGATCCCGCGGGCCTCTGGAAGCCGCGGAACCTTGCAGATCTCCCCGTCCAATGCGATGGCCCTAGGACCCCTTCTGTCATATTTTCGTGAGCAAATTCATCATATCTGTGGGCCTTTCCAAAGTCGCTCATCTACAGCTGTTTAGATCAGCAACAAACTTCAGGCGCGTCCGTTAATGCACTGGCTGCGAACTCGATGCCAACGGTTTGCAATACACTCGGCACATTTTGCTCTGACTAAACTGACCATGCTACCAGGAACTCCCCTTCATCGTACTTCAAGCACTGTGCGCGTCTCACACACGTCTTTGTTGCCTCATCTCTGATCCTCCAATCTAGAGTTCATAATTTCCTCCATAATGCCACCTGTTTTGGTTTCTTTTTGGACGCCCAAGCGTTCCACGACGCGGTAACTTCCTCGAACGGCCGCAACCTGCCACCCGTTCTTCTCAACGTCATGTATCTCTGGGGCGTCCACCTCAGTCAGGACGGAAGGATTAAAGCGTACGAGCCCGCCTTCCTCGCTCACGCTCTCCGCAGTACCGCGGGAAGTCTCGCAGGTACCCATCCGCGCACGATCCTCCACAGTGCGCAGGCTTCCGTGTTACTTGCACACTATTTCCTTCGCAATGCACGCGCGCTTGAAGGCCGATATCACATCAGCGCCGCCGTCGCGACCGTGCTGAGTGCTGGACTACACCTAATCCGCGGGCGTACTCGTCCACCCACTGCAGAGGCGCTACCCCCGCCCGGCGACGCGGCGGAAGAAGGCGAGCGCATCGCGGCGTTTTGGCGCGTCCTCACATTAAACAATTCCTGGGCGGGTGTGGATGGGGCCCCGTCTAACGTGACCTATGGCCCCGGCGGCCTAACGATTGATACGCCGTGGCCATTGGAGGCGCGGGACTACGTCGCGGTGTGTACGAGTCAACGTCCTCACTAGACCGACTACTGATAATCCTGTCCCCCTGTTCGCCGTGTTAGCGCCCAAACATGCTCCCTCGTCAAAGTAGCGGTACCGTCGCGCGCTTCCTGACTAGCGGTTCCAACGATGCGAATTCTGGTCCGGCGTTGCACGCCAAGGTCGGAATTCTGTTTGAGAATGCGACCCGCCTGGGTATGCGATACCGCTCAGGTAAATAAAATTTCCCATTGGGTTGCCAATGTATTCTATCAACAAGTTCTTCGCAGGCGGGATCTCACGAAATGACGCCGAGTTGGGACCACTCGACCGCCGGATCGACGCCTTCATAGCTGCCTTGCCGCCCGTCCAATCGAAGGATATGCTCGTCATTCATACCCTCGCCCACGGCGCGACGATCCGGCTTCATGAGCCGCTCTTGAAAGATCACGCATTCGCGCGTACGAAGGCGCTCGCCGCTGCGCGTGCCATCGTTGAAATTTTGATGAAGACCGATGTCCCGAAGGTCGGCGTCATCGACCCGGTGCTGGCGGTCAGTATACTTCGCAACTGTGTGGAGCCCTCACTCACATCTTCTTATCTTCTTTCTCTCAGCCGCTCTGGACCTCTGCGTGTCGTGTGCTCATCACTGAGGTGGTCCTGCGCCGTGCGCAAGGCGGTGCTCACCAGACACAGGGGATAATCGATTCCCTCAACATCGTCATATCTGCGATGCAAATCTTCGCCTCCGATTGCCACCTTGTTGGTACGCATCCCTCTTACTACCATCTCACTGGCAGAACCCTCATCGCGCTTTTCTTTAGCAACACAGCTCGAAACCATTCGCCGGGCGTACAAATCGGCGCAGATCGGAGCGTGAAGCATCCAGAGGTCGGAATACTAGTAGACCCTCGAAGTTAACTCATAGAGCTACCGTACTTTTCGCCTGCTAGTTTCAGTGGGCTAGTGAAGATCTATCGTAATATCAACCACTAATCCTCAATTAATTTATGTAAATAAGTACGAGGACGGCTTCAATTGCATGACCACGGTGAACGCATTTGCATCCATCTTTCGGACTAAGGCCCTGTGGACCTTACATTTTGTCTTTCTTCCAGAATGAACACGTAAGCCTCGGCACTCTCGGCATCACAGCGGTTCGTGAATTAAAACGGGATTGATCTGAAGACTCGGGGCTGCAACTGGTGCCGTGAAAATGCCGCATCGGAGATCAGATTCGGCATCCTCGGCGACCAAGGCCGATGCTGATCAAAGTCGACTCGGGTCACCATTGTTTGCTTTGTGTTTCTCCGTACTGCCATTTTCACATACTCACTCGGCCCACATCTTATAATTAGGTGTGCATCGGAGTCGAGGGTGCTGGCCGCCTTCTAAAGGCCCTGCCGAGGTGATGGACCCAGAGCTCGACAGACTCTGCCGACGTGCAATTGACGCAGCGTTAGCAGAGGCTGTGACAGACCTCCGCAGGACCTCCGCTTACTGAGGCTAGATCTGTCTCGGTAACCCAGACGTTCTCAGCGCAATCCCCTACACATTCACAATCTTATCTCGGGAATGATCCGGTGTTTGACATAAATGATAAGAAAAGATGGACGGTGATTGCGCTAGAACGTCTGGGGCATTTGGTATAGTGATACCCTGGGTGGCGTCACACCCTCTTCCTCCCTCTCCTCCTCCATCCCAATTACCCTAGAGCTTGTTCAGTATCCATCTCCCAGGTCTATACATGAGCCCTTATTTTTCCCGGAATTTTAGGCCCGTTTCTTGCACCTGTTTTCTGGTCCTGAAGACAACGTCTTTTAGGCGTGGCTTCGATGCAGCACATGCTGAATGCACTGAAAGCCATCCAAATAAAAATCGGAAAAAAATACCACCACTCTCTATTCATGTAGGCAACCCTTTCACCCAACCACCACTTTATTTGAAGTCCTCTGAGGTGCACATAATGCAAAATCAAGGACGGCGTGACATTTGATGGGTGACCGCATACAGGGTATCACGATACCAAATGCCCCAGACGTTTGGGTGTGATCTCTGCGCATCTTTTCTTATCATTTATTCAAACTCCGCTGATTCACAGATAAGATAGAGATCACACCCAAACGTCTGGGTTACCGAGACAGAGGCTAGATTTGTCTTAAACGCAGTGAGATCTGTCACCTTCGCGAGCGCGGATTCCCAATCAGGCAAGACCTTCCTCTTTGGGGGGGCTTTTACGGCATTCTCTCACAGTTTTTCATCGACGTCGGCTGCTGCCGGACGCGCGTCTCTCTGCGTCTCTCCTCTCCAACGCAGACCTATAAAAGGAGGGAACAAGGAGGGAACTTTAAGGAACTCAACAAAATGCCCACCCTCGCCGCCGCCGAAGCCTCCAACGCGGGGTTCGCCCCCTCCTACATTCCTGTCGCAGTCTTCGCCGGCGGAACTTCCGGTGTGGGACACGCGATGGCAGAGGCCCTTGCGCGCCAAACAAAGGGCCGAGCGCATATAGTACTGATAGGGCGCAGCGCGGAGGCAGCAGAGAAGATTATTGCAGGGTTTCCGAAACCGGTCGATGGAGATGAGGGTTGGGCGCACGAGTTCGTTCCTTGCGACGCGAACAGTATGGCGTCCGTGCGCCGTGTTTGTGCGGGACTGCGTTCGCGATTGAAGCGGATAAATTTCTTGGTTATGACCGCGGCGGGCCCAAGGGGGAACTCGATGGTCGAGACTGGGGAGACCGACGAGGGGTTGGATGATCACCTTTCTATGCGGTTTGTGTTGTTCTTCAGTCCATTTTCCCATCTCACAACTGGTTCCTTTCAGGTATTTCTCGCGCTATGTTTACTCCAAGGAACTGCTGCCCCTCCTAGTTAGCGCGCGAGAGCAAGGACAGCACGCACATCTGATGACTGTTCTGGGAGCCGGATTTGGCGTGAAGCTTGCGAGTAGTGACCTCGGTCTAGTGGAAGCCAGAAGGAGCTCCATCAAGTTCCTGCAAGGGGTCGTGCTCGTCAGTCATTTGCAATGTCTTTCGTTCTTCGGCATGTTGAACGTTATCATTCTTGCTAACCTAGTCTGTCGCGGCACTCAAAGGCATGATCCGCGGAGTAGGGTACAACGATGGGCTCGTCGCGGTAAGTTGGATGTTCTGCACTTTCCTCACTCACATAACTAAATATCTGACGCCTGTGCATAGTGGTTCGCCGCCCAACACCCCAATATTGCATTCACGCACATTCACCCAGGGCAGGTCCGTACCCCCGGTGCGATCCTGGAGGCGGGATGGCTCCTGTGGCCACTCGCCTGGGTCATCACACGCCTCCGGCATCTCATCACGGTTTCGCAGGTTCGCTTTAATGTTCCTATCTCTTCCATTCCTGTCATTCGTTTAATTCTAAATTTTGACTGATGATGCATCAAGGACGAGTGCGCCCAATACATGCTCCACGGGCTCCTCGACGCTGACCGCGGGCTCTTCATCCGCGACAACCATGGCGACATCGTCAGCGCGCATGTCTTCAGCCCCGACCACACGGCGCGTTTTGTGGATGATTCACCAACAGCGAGGAAAGCGGTACGTGTCCCACTTATTTTATTTGATGTTATGCTTCTTCTCCGTTGTTCGTTTACATTATTTATTTTCCTTCTGTGTTCCTTTGACCCTTCTCACCCCCTCTTATCATTTGTCTTGACGACCCCCTTCTCCTCCAGGGTGTCCTCAACGGCGTGCAAATGAAGGGATATGGCGGGTCGGATGCGACCGTCACGGCGTTGATGGAGTATACGGAGGGGGTGCTGTCGGAGATCAAGTAAAATGGGTCGATGGTGGGCTGAGGGGAAGTGTGATATACCCTGTCTGGTTCTAAACGTTGGCTTGGCGACCGAGGGAGTTGCGCCTCCCTGGCTGCAGCTTAGATAATACAATAAAACAAGATGTGATTTGGAAAAATAGCTTTTTTATCGGAGCTAAAGATACCCAAGTTTGAGGCAGCATTTCTCTCTGGAATGTCCCGGAATTGCCCTACCCCCTCAACAGGGTGTGAACAGCTGAGGGTTGTCCAAGGACGAGTAAATTTTGCCCCCGACGGTAGCAAACAAGTCAAAGGAGATAATATCCTCATTGATTGACAGGAATCCGTCGTTGGAAAGGAGCGAGGTGGTGTATGTATCGTAAAACGGCGAGGAAGAGTTTCCGACATGCACAAAATCCGCACGGATGGTGATCTGTTTGAAGGCCATGGACCCTAGCTGTGCGGCGCTGTGTGTGTATTCGATGTAGGCAGACGTAACGTCGCCCATGTCGTTTCGGATCTGTTATATGCGTTCAGCACTAAAATCTCGAAATAACACCATGAAAACGAGACACTCACCACCGCGTTGATGGTGGAGTTTTGATCCACGGCGCCATGGCAACTCTTCACGGGTTGGAATAAAACGACGTCCTGAATAGGGAATCCGGAGCCGCCGTTGTCGGAAGTGGTTAGCGCGAGTTGGGAATTGTACGCCCAGTTGACCACAAAGGATGATATCCCGGTGGATGGGTCGATGGGCGTGGAGACTGAAAACAGCTGTACTGCTCCCCACAGACTCGTGGCCGCCATGAAGGGAGAAGAGGTTCCAGCCGTCGAGTAGTTCGCGTTTTTCCCGGCCTTGCGATCCGTCCAGACGAGCCTATTACATGGATTAGGAAACGGCGGTTCAAACAGGCAGACGCGACTAACGTAACGGGCATATCCGCGGGGTCAGCCGCAGCCGCGACGGGGGATGTTCCAAATATCTTTACGAACGTTCCGGTGTTCAGAACAGCTGATGTGGCCGGAAAGGAAATGGCGGCGTACCCGGATATTTCCCGAGAGTGTCAGACCCCCTGTGCTGGTGAAGAACAGCCGCAGTTTGTGAGGCTTGACCTCCAAGGGTTCGATCACATCGCTCAGCGTGACCGCCGCTGGGACGGCGTTGAGCATGCGTTCGAGGAGGGCACCGCATCTCGACAAGAAAAAGTCGGGATCCGTGGCGAATGACTGCATCGTGTGATTTCCGTCCGCCGAGAAGATGCGCGCGTCCGAATTGGTGGTGGTGTTGAAGCCGACCACGAGGGGGTCAGTGCTTGTACCGTTGATGTACTGCGCTGCACTGCATGTTCCGTATGTGAGTTATATCAGAATGCATCCAGGAGTTGAACGCACATGTGATTGTCGTACACGTCGAAGGTGTCGTCGAAATGAACCACGCCTTCTGGATTATCCGTTGTGATGGCGCCCTGGACGGTTTGCGGGAAATCGACTTCGTGGACCCCACCGACAGTGTGCCCGCACGCAACTAGACCTGTGAAATATTAAGAATGGTTTCTAGCGGAAAGATTTGAGAAACGGACCGATCATCTCGGTCAGGTTGAACCCTTGCCGCGCAAAGGCCGTGATGTGTGTCTCGAGCGATTGCTCTGGTTGGGGAACGCCAGGGGCGCCGGCTTCTGTCGCGTCGATGCGCCCCGCGCGATACGGGATCGCTGGGCCGCCGCAGTTCTTGATCGCCAGCACTACCCTGTAACATCATTGATACTGAGTAAAGTATTAGGACAGACTGCACGACAAATTCCGCACCCCAATGCAAGCCTGTCAGCGACTGTCATTGATTGGGTAAGTGATAGTCAAGCATAGACGAATCAAGCCACGCACACGAAGCACGCCTTGACTGCAGCGGACCAAAGAATTGAACAGTCGTGTTCATAGCGGTGCCAATATTTTCAGGCCGGTCCGTTTCGAACTGAATGGACCCATCGAGTCCGCCTAGACCCGTCGCTGCATCGTGCGTGGCCATGTCGTGGTATGCGCTAGCGCCCGTCGATATGGACAAGTGAATCCCGCAGATCTAGGATGGACTTACGTTCTCAGCCATTCAGCCGTGTTCTGGCGCCCCAAAATTGCACCGCCGGCAGGAGAAAGAGAGCAGGGGGTCACCTCATCCACGGTGCCGTCGGAGCCAAAACCAGAGGACAAGACATACGCGTCCTCAAGGATGTCGTATGGACTGGGCCAGATGTAGGCGTGCGTACAGGCGTACCAAGATGCCGATGTGAGAAGAACAAATGTAGTGAGGTACATGGTTGGCGTGAAGGTGGGTGTTCAAAGTTCTTACTTATAAGCAAGTAAGCGATGTTGGGCGTTCCTGGCCGCTCGGATGTATTGAACGACGGGATTTGGAAGCCGTGTTCAAGAACAGGTGTCGAGGCCAGATCACGGAATGTGGATAGTCCTCCGAAGATATGATTATCTCCTTGATACGGTTAAAGGCTCCAAGATCGCCGAAATGAGTGGCGATTGGGACGGCGGACACGGCGAAGACGGCCTCCGTTTCCCAGAGCGGTATGTCAGGGCCGTTGATAACATGTCACACTGAATCAGTATGAGCACTGGTTACCACGCTATCATAGTAGGCGACCAGGATTGCCGCTGGAGGAATTGAAGACTGTTGCCGCTGGAGCCATTGAAGGATTGGGGCTGCTTGCCACATGTGTGAGTCCGACGGTTGAAAAACTTGAAGCGGAAAGGACAACAGAACAAACTCACTCGACTCACTCCCAAAATACTCCGGGGCGCGTCCGCCCCTGCGCCGACGCACCACACGCCCCGCGCCCAGAGTGTACAGTTCCGCATGCGCACAGTAAGATCCATAGAAACGCGCCGAGGCAGCTCTAGACACCTGGCAGATTCCTCGCGTGAGGTAGGCGTGGTAAAAGGGCAGTCTGCGCCGAGCCGCACGCCGGTATCCGCCACCACCACCACAGACACAAAAATGGTCCCGCGTGAAAGCAAGCTTCGCACACTGCAGTCAAGATCACCTCACAGGAGGATGCTCGCGCGGAGCGTAGGAGAACACTCGAGCGAAGCCGTCCGACCGACCGGTTCCCGATCGACGCGACGCCTACACGGTACGGTGCAGCGGTGCCAGAAGCAGAGTGTCACGGCCTCTGGATGAGAGCGACTTCACATCCCTGGAACACACGCACACACGAGGAGCCCACACAAAGGGATGCCAGGAGAGAAAAGCAAGAGCCACAACAAAGACTGCGTCTTGACTCACTGGCAGAATGCCCGCTATCCCCACCACGGTCTGCACGTCGGGATCCGTGCACCCGATGACGTTTCATCCGGGTCCGCCGCCGCCACGGTATCGTGAATCGATGTCCCACGCTTGAGGGCGTCGTCTCCCGCCAGCGGCCTTGACTTTCCGAGTCGAACCTGTTCTTCTCCACTGCCCGCAGTCTCCAGAGCATCTTGAGCTTCAAGCATAGCGTTCCGCGGTTCGGTCTTCATACCGTCGTAGGCCTGTTTGGTCCTAGTTTTGTCCACGATTTAACCGTCGAGGTTGCGACATCGTATGTCGAGCAAATGTCGAGACAAAAACAGGTGTCGGGTGGTGGTTGATGTGGGCCGAGTCTGGAGCGCTCCCGGGCCGGCCCGCATCAGTGCTGGTTGCACCGGCCCGCTCTTTTCAAGTGAACACTCACCACCTTTAGCCACCTTTGTGGTCCTTTCCCGAGGTTCAACCTCCCTCATGACATCTCCTACGGGGGCGTTTCAGTTGACCTCACCTTCATCTGAATCAACAGTTTTTTTTCCCCCGTCGAGCTTAAGCAGAAGCTAGCAGAAGGCGCCTGGGGCGCAGCAACGTAGGACCGGGTGCGCCCCAGCATAGGCATTGTCATTATGCCATTGTCCCTGTGGCCTCTTGACGAACTCCCGGTAGGACGGCTGAGTGCCTTCCACTTGTTCCAACGCCTGTGTTAATTGGCTTGCTAAATTTCGTTCAACCGTTCAATCAAGGGCAGTGTCTATCAACATTCCGCAGGCAGAAGCGTCGGTCTCTCGCATGCTGTACTCCCTTCCTCATGACGGAGACGGTGGGTACCATCGTCGACTTTCTACAGCTCATCGACAAGAGGCGAAAAACCCGAGAATTCGTCGACGAGCTCAATGGCGCATCCAAGGAACAAGAACAACTGCTTTCGGAAATGGACGAGCTTGACTTGCTCCTCAGGGAGCTCCGCACATGCTTATCCGCCGATCAATCGACCGATATCCACCAGCAGATGAATGTTCCATTTGCTATATTCAAGACGACAATGGAACAAGGTACTGCGAAGGTCCTTCCCTGGAATAGGCCATCGTCGACATTCTCAAAGGACGCATTGACCAAGGAAAGACAGAGGCAGGCTGAAGAGTGTCTGCAAAAATTCGAACAGTTCGAGTTCTTGCTCAACACGTGGTTGTTACTGCATATCCTGTCTGAGTCCGTTCCATTATTCCATTGCCGGTCGAACCCGACCCCTATTCGGTTAGGGATATAGACCCGGATTGCTCGCCGTGTGCTCCGACTGCAATGAGAATAGTGGCGCCGATATCGTGCGAGAGCGTATGTCGTCTTTCCTCCGGCGATCCTTCAAGGTTGACCGCAGGCTCAATAATTCTCTTTTTTACTCAGGGATGCTGTGTACCATAGCGAGTATCATCAAACTCGTCGATACGGCAGGCAAATCGTATTAAACATTGTGAAATTTCTTCATCGTGCTCCCCAAAACGCCTCGAAACTCCTGCGTTTGATTCTCACATCGTCTGTCTGGCCGCGTTATTAAATGGACGAAGAAAAATCGAAATCGCTACTCGCCGAACTTATCCGCAAAGCCATCTTCAACAGTACCGCCCGCCATCAGACGCCAATGAAATAGGAAGCTATTACCGTCGAGCCAAAGGGATGCGAGGGAGGGACATTGCGCCACCAGCGCATCACGCAGCTCCGGCAAGTCGGCGCTTGCAGCTTGTTACTTTCCGGACAGTCCTTTAGGAGCCAGGAAATGGCGAGGTTTTCGAGGGTGGACGGTAAGTTGGGGGTCTTAGCGAGCGCTTTGAAGAACGTGGATGCCTTCGGGGTCGGCGTACACTGTGGTCCGGATACACAGCTCCATGAGCTGGGGGAGGACGGCAAATAAAGCACTGAGCTTCTGGTCATCGAGATACAGAGATCGAGGTTGACTGAAGTGATATTTAGGGGGCCACGGACGTTCTGCAGTCGCATCAGAAAGTCGTCGAGATTGCAGCGGTAGGGTGAGGTTGGGGCAGGGGAGGAGGATGGCGAGGGACTCATGGGGACCGACATATTCTGTCAGAGCAGGTAGAAGATTGACATCTCGAATAAAGTCGCCAAGTTTTCCCGACTTCAAGACCTTTAATGTCTGGACGCCAGGAAATTTGGCGAGGGCTGCGAGATTCTGGGGCATCGCTCCAAAGTTCACCGACAGCTTGTATACGCGCGGAAAGGAAGGGATATTGTCGAGGTTTTCTCCGAAGATACGGAGGTCGCAATGGATGTCAAGTTCCAGGAGGGAGTCCGGACGCAGAAGGGTGATCCAATAGGAGACGTCATTCTTGAGAGGCCGGTTGTGATGAATGGTAAAGCTGGAGACCGCCAGGGCCTGTGGCATAGGTGATATAACTCCATCCCTTGGGACTCGCAATCCGTGGATGTTTAGGTGTGTCAGTGCCGATAGCGCACATATATTTGTCACTGCCGTTTGCGAAAATACACTTCGTTGGTGCTGACACGTCGCAGCTCAGTGAAGTGGGTGAGCCGGTCGAAGAAGGCGTGCAATAAAACGTGCGGCGTTTTGCTGACAGCCAAAGCCCTTGTCGCGGCGTAATATCGCACGAGCGCACATACGGGCCAATTTCGCCAGAGGACCAAAAGTCTAGCCGCTCCCGGGCCAGGGCAATTTTTTCCTTCCGAGGAAGGAGGAGGACGCCGCCATATGCGCTCTGAATCAGGCAATAAGGGTGAAAATGGAAGTGGGTGAATATAAGAGGGCGAGTTATCCGGTAAAAAGCGCGAAAGGTCAAGGAGGCCTTCATGAGACACTCGCGAGGAATTAGCTTGAAGATTTCGAGCCATAGCTCTTCAGGAACCTCTTGTGCGCTCATTGCGATGGTGAGAGTCGAGAACAGCTCGCAATACATTTTGTTGGACATCAGTCTGCGAACCAAACACCACCGACGTCCGAAAAGGGAAGGAGCTAGGAACGACGCTTTGACGACACATCAGCCTGAGAAGCCAGCAGAGAATAAGATTCCATATATAAAGGCAAACGAAAAGGGCCAGGCAAGAGAACGGTACGCATAAGAGTAAGAGTGCTAGTATATCTAGGCTAAGAACGACCTCCGCAGAAACGTATGTAGACGAGATCCCGCTTTGAAGAATGAGGGGAGCAGGGCAGGAAACAACAAGGGGGCGTATAATATGTAGTAGTGTACCGTACGTAACGATGGCAAGGGCGACGTTGTATATAGATGAGATGAGTGGAGGAGGGAGGAACGCGGGTGAGGCGGCTCGATCAACGCTCGGTGGACATCTGCGCGAGGTAGTCGGAGAGCTGGAGGGACGGAGGGTCATTAGAAAATTACCACTCTGGGAGGAAGATGGAAGAAGAGATGAGACGGCGGACTACGGCCAAGATCCGCGATGCGTCTTGTCGACACCAAAGAGAACCATTGCCGCTGTGAAGCGCCAGGACCGAGGAAAACCCGCCGCTAAGAACGGGAGCTTTGCGATGCAGATATTCCGCTACTGCTGCGGCGAAGACGGACTGCGGGTGTAGCCAGACACTGCTAAGACTGTACAATGTGCACATCGAAGCTGATGCGAAGGAAGAGCCACAGAAGCGCGCCAGGGATGGACACCACGACATCTGGAGACCCGCCAGAGATAGATCCAAGGGAGTAGTCCCAGCATAACCAGACCGCAGTCTAAGAACCACTCGCCTCCAAGGGCCCGCACCAGCCGCATGCATCCACAAAGACGAAAAGCTCGCTTCAGCGTGAAAGCAAGCTCGCATGTAGATAGGGTACACTCGTCGCACGAGCGACGAACGGGGCAGTGCCACCACCGGGTGCACTCCGCACATCTCGAGGTAGTCTGTGAGAGCAGGGGCGAAGGAAGCACCGCAACGCCTCGCACGACATGCAGGCGTCCACGTATGCATGGCAGGAGACGCGTGCGGGAGAGTACGTCGGGATACATTCTTCTCGACGTGGCGAGCCGAGCCGCGGCTGGGGACCGATTAAAACGCGAGGGACAGCTCCGCGCGACGCAGGCACTAGGGGTATAGCGCCTACAGATGGGGTAGCAGCACCACCATGTGCACTCCGCACCGCGTCACGGTACACTCGGAAATTAAGCAAGATCCACGGGAGCACGAAGGAGGGCAACACCTGGACGGAGGGTGACAGGTAAGGAGGAAGCACCGCTATCCCTCGCGCGGGTAAAGACTGCGGGAGGCATGTAAGGCATCAGAGAGCCCCACGACGGCGGCGATACCCACCCACGAGGACGAAAAAGCGGCAGGAAAGCCGAGAGTGACGGAGATACGACGACACGGGCGCGGAGTGTGTAAGGGCACACCCGCGCGGGACAGTGGACGGAAGTGCAAAGCCATCTCCCGACAGGTCACGCTCGGCGCAGCCCAAGCGTACGTCCACCGACAAAAGACGAGTGCCACTTCCACCGACGCAGATAGAGTCGCGTGTTCCCTCCATCTCCATTGACACCAGTGAAATCCGCGTAAAAGACGCAAAAACGGCAAAAAAAAACCAAGCCCGCAAGCACGCGAAAAGAAAGAAAAAACGCAAAACAGCCAAAAGAAACACACCTTCAACGCCCCAGTCCGTATACTATCTCCCACATTCTGCACGTCGGGGTTGGCGAGCACGCGCCCAATGACGTCGCGCGCGCTGCTCTCGAAGCTTGCGAGGGAGCCGTCGCCGAGCATGTTGCCGTTGGCGGAGTTGAAGGCTTGGGCCCTGCTCGCGTGCGTCAGTTCGACGGTCTCAAAGCCCAAAAAAACAGCACAAAACGCCACTCACTCCTCCTCCCTCCCAAAATACTCATCGCTGCCAATCCCCGTCCGGCCCGCAAACTGCTTCAGCCGTCCCTGCGCCTCCTCCTGCGCCGCCGCATCGTACGCCCCGCGCCCAAAGTACATGTCACTGCTGATCGCCTTTTGCCCACCGAACTTGTCCCGCGCCGCGCGCGTCTCGTCCGCGTCCGCCTGCGTCACGCTCTTGTTGATGCCTGGATTCAGCGCGCCCCCACCACCGCCGCCGCCTGAGGAGGACCCCGCTTGGGGGAGGGCCCCGAAACCGAGCCGGGCGTAGGTGGGCGAAGCGGCGGCGGAGGGAGTGCTCTTGCCCTTGGTGCTGCTGGCGGTGGAGGACGCGGGTGTGGTGCTGGAGGCGGGGGTGAAGGAGTTGAGTGAGGGGGCGACGGGGGCGGCGGCGGCTGCTGCGGCGGCGACGTCGCGCTCGTATCCAAGCGCCTTGGTGCGCTCCTCGTCTTCGCGCGCGCGGCGCTCGGCCTCGGCGAACGAGATGGGGGTGGATTTTTGTGCACCTACGAGGTCGTTGGTTAGCGGGTATGAGGTACGAGGCAGAAGAAGACTCACCGAGCTTGCCCTTCTTGCTCCCGCCGCCGAGCTTCAGCGAGCCGCCAGAGCCGGAGCTGCTGAGCCCCTTGGACGCAGCGGCGAGCCCTAAACGCGGCTTCACCGGTGTCGGTGCAACGACGGCGGCAGGCGGTGACGCAGCCGGGGTCGCAGTCGCCGCGCTCCCATTACTCGCCGCGCTCGTCGTGCTCAGCGTGCTCGCCGCGCGTCCCAGCACAGGCACCACCGGCGTCCCCACACGACTCGTCTCCTTGGGCGTGCTCGGTTTGCTCCAGCTCTCGAAAAAGTCGTCCTCCCCGCCCGCCGCTGCCATTGCCGCCGGTGCGCTGGGCGCCGCGCCCTCAACGACGACGCCGTCGGGGAATCTTGCTGCATCCGCCGCGACGCGCTTGGCGAGGTCCTCGCGGTAGAGCTCCGCCGCGCGCGACTCGTACCGCGCCTTGCCCGTGAGGGTGCCGGCACCGTTCTTGTGGAGGAAGGCGGAGAAGGGGGCGTTGCCGCCGACCTTCATGGCGCGCAGCTGGGGGACGGACCACGAGTCGAGGTTTGTTGAGCGCACGAAGGTGATGTGGACGCCCATGTTACGGTGCAGGGCGGAGCAGTCGAGGCAGAGGTAGACGGCGAAGGTGACGGAGGACCATGTCGGGTTCCGTGCGCCGCAGTCGAAGCAGGTCTGCGCAGAGTCGAGTAGAAGTATAGGTTATACAAGAAGTATCGACCAAAAGTCCCCGGTGCACGGACAAGGCAACGGGGGGTATTCCGCGTATTCCAAGACGAGACACAGGCGGTGAAGTCGTCCAAAAGCCAGGCCAGCGAGTGCAATCCACCAATAAAATCGCCAAAAATCGTCCAGGTCCAAGAAAATTACGATTCCAATCCGTCCATGGAGCCAGAGCAGCAGAGCAGCGACCCAACGTGCATTGAGAGCGAGATCCAGGTCGATATGGTTCAGCGATTAACGCGATCAGAAACAAAGTACAAAAAATATTGAAAGACACGGTGAGCTTCACAAGACATGAGAGGGGACACGGGGACGAACCTTGTTGGCCTTTTGTGCGCGCAGTACCGTGAATATGCGGTCTGTGTCTTGCTTGGACACTTGCTCCGCCATTGTGCAGGACTGCTGATCGACGTGGAAGGCAAGAGGCGGCGAATGACTAAGCAGGTGATGGGCACTGCCGCTGACCCGAGCCAAGCGGTTGCGTTGACAGTTTATGTTTCGCTTGTGCTGCGTCGGGGAAAATTGCAGAAAAGGGATCGAAGGGAAGGGTATTCACAGCAGGAGGCTTGGGGATTTATGCGATTTTCTGGTGAATCGCAACCAAGAGAAATGGTTCAACTTGTTCCACACTCACGGATATCTGGGTACACCTTTAAAGCCAGTATGCACTCCCCCGAGCAGATCTCTCTCTCCAAGACAATTTTCCTGCCCTCCTCCAAACAAAAAACTAGTCCGACAGTCTCCGACTTGAACAAAAAGAGCCCGGGCATCATTTCGAATTGATCGCGTTGAATCTCGCTGTGGTTCAATTTCAAAACTCTCCCGCCGAAGTATCTAGCTCATGCATTAGATGCGCATGCAAGGAGGTTGGAATCCATATCGCAGACCTGTTTACCATGTACTAAACTTGGTTGTTCCCCAAAAGTTTACGCAGGAGGGTTTCGTCAGTTTGCTCTTCGTTTTTATCCTGGCTGTCCTCTAGCATAAATTAAATGTACTTCCAGTTCCTGAGAGCCAAACGAAAGCCCCCCTTTGTTGTACCATAAAAAGGAAGAACCTGATGACGTTTAACACACCTGGTCAAATTTCAAAGATTCGCTCGAGTTGTAGGTGGGTTCCTCGTTCGAATCGGGATCAGGTTGTGCGCTGCAATTTAGGTTCGTGCGAGTCTTTCCTCTGCTGCATTTTTGGGCTCAAACTCGGCCAATGAGAACGAGATTTTACTTTCTGTGCAGTTCTGAGGGCGCTGTGGTGTGGTTCGATTTAAAACATCCCGCAAGAAGGAATCCTACATCATTCTTAAGTTAGTACAGGGAAAGGAGAACAAGAGGGAATTACTCGTACACTCCACTCTCAGCGAGCCACCCACCATCGTGTACTTCCCGCAGTTCAACGTTCAGAATAAATTGCAACTGTATGTACATGGTCGAGGAAACTTTTTAAATGAATCGTCCAGACGCTGAAGCTCACACGATCTCCGCATGTATGAGACGCCCAAGTTCACTCCAATCTCGCGGTTTCAGTGTGACTCCCTCGGCCACCAGCACGTTTTAAACTAGAAAGGCTATTCAGTGATATACAGCTCATCTTAAATCATCCTCCCTGAACCCCCGGGACAAAAAACTGTCGGTCCATTCTACTTGATCTCTGCTAACACTCGCTCGGTGTAATCAATTAACCCCGCGACGGTCGCGTCCGACCCGCCGTAGCCCTTCATCGGTATCCCGTTCAGGACGCCCTATGGGGCGAGAAGTTCGTCAGCAATTGCAACAAAGGAGGAGGGGTTAAACGAACGCGGGACATAAACGAAACAATAGTAGGTATGGGTGGAACGAGAACATGAAACGAGCAAATGAATAAGGCACATACCGTCTTCCTCGCCATCGGCGAATCGTCCACAAACCGTGCCTTGTGGTCAGGGCTGAAGACGTGCGAGCTGACGATGTCGCCGTGGTTGTCACGGATGAAGAGCCCGCGGTCGGCGTCGAGCAGCGCGTGCAGCATGTATTGGGCGCACTCGTCCTCCATGATCATGATTAGCAAAATTTACAGCCAGAAGGGAAGAGGGGAGCAACATAAATTAAAGCGCACCTGCGAGATAATGATAAAAATTCGGAGGAACGCGAAGAGCCAGGCGAGCGGGGCCAGGAGCCATCCAGGCGTCATGGCGTTACCGGGGGTGTGTACCTGCCCGGGGCTGATGTGCGTGACAGCGATGCTGGGGTGTTGGGCGGCAAACCACTATTCAACAAGCAAGCGTCAGATATTTAGTTGGGAATAGAAAATGCTTGGGAGTGCAGAGGGAGGTTTAAACTTACGGCGACAAGCCCATCGTTGTATCCTACTCCGCGGATGATGCCTTTCATCGCCGGAATGGACTGGCGTCAACAAGAATGATTATAGAGTATTGCCCAAGTATGAAAGAAATGGCTAACGAGCACGACCCCTTGCAGGAATCTGATGGAGCCGCGTCTGGCTTCCACTAGACCGAGGTCGCTGCTTGCAATCTTCACGCCCATTCCCGCTCCTAGAACCGTCATCACATGTGCGTGTTGTCCTTGCTCTCGCGCGTTGAGCAGGAGGGGCATCAACTCCTTCGAGTAAAGATAGCGCGAGAAGTACCTGGAAAAAAATAGTTTTGAGATGGAAAAATGGACTGAAGAACAGCACAAACCGCATAGAAAGGTGATCATCCAGCCCCTCATCCGTCTCCCCACAGTAGGTTAACGAGTTCCCCCTTGGGCCCGCCGCGGTCATAACCAAGAAATTTACCCGCTTCAATCGTGAACGCAGTCCCGCACAAACACTGCGCACGGACGCCATACTGTTCGCGTCGCAAGGAACGAATTCATGCGCCCAACCCTCATCTCCGTCGACCGGTTTCGGAAAGCCTGCAATAATTTTCTCTGCTGCCTCCGCGCTGCGCCCGATGAGGATAATATGTGCGCGGCCCTTAGTTTGGCGTGCAAGAGCCTCTGCCGTCGCCTGCCCCACGCCGGAGGTCCCGCCAGCGATTATTGCGACGGGGACGTAAGTGGGGGCGAACGCCGCATTGGAGGCTTCGGCGGCAGCAAGGGTGGGCATTTTCCTGAGTTTATTTTCGCAGGATCCCTCTTTTATACGGTTGAGGAGACGCGCGTCGCGGCAGACAACATCAAGCTGAGCGATCGGCATTGATGCGCAATCGCGATTCCGGATCATTCGGGCCGTTGGATGCCATCCCGCGAACTACGCCAGGACGACTTCATGGTGCTCTACACTCTAGACTCAAAGCCAAACCATTGCCTTCCCTTTGCGTTTACAGCAGTGACGTATAATTCCATTCAACGTTGTACATTTTTCTCTTGTTTATTGCCAATTAATTTTCTGCCAAGGCCCAACCAAAGAAACTGGCCTGATCACCCACCAGAAGTTTCTATCCCCGTGTTCCTGATGTAATTTATTCCCCTGGCACAATCCAAGTCGAACAACTGGACTCGCTGCCGCTTCGCTCAAACTTGATACTTTCGAGATCCAGATCGTGGGACGAGACGATTGAAGAAAGTAGCGTCGTGTGTTGAACTTGAAGTGAGCTAGGTCATCGCTTCTTTTTTTAATGAAGTCTGCTAAGATTGGCTTAGTACAGCTGCGTGGCCTTGATGGTTAGGTACATCATGTTAGAAACGAGAACAGAGCAGAGCAGCAGGCTCTCCGGGCGATTTCAATGCAAATTAAACACCACAGTAGTAAATTCTTGAGCAGTAAACCGGGAAGCGCAACATAACGCAGAAGCGCAACGCTAGCTGTTCGCTGCATTGCGGGGCCGGAAAAGTCCTGGGAAATTCCCCGGACGTTGATCATGACAGACATCGTATAATGGAGGTCAGAAAAGGATTTGGCCAACAGGAGCCTGTGAGGCCGGAGAAAAACCGGTGTTTGTGGTGAGCTCAAACAAGCCTAATTGCACCAAAACCAACCAAATTTCTTTCGGTTTCTAGTACTCACCGAGAGAGGGCTTCAGGTGTACTACATTTTTTTTTGGCTCCCTGAGAACACCCATGATATTTTTGGGCCGAAATATCTCACTTAAGATGCTTAAGTGTGAGCCGCAAACTGTTGCGCTTCCACGTTATCTGTGCAAACTTGTTAGCGCACAAAGATTGGCCTCGTTCTCAACAACCACTGAACGCAATCGGCAGGGGTAATTTGCAGCATGGATTAGGCATCCAAGTGATGCATATGCGAACTTAAACCTGGGGATCTGAGTCGAGTTTGGCCGAAGTTCAGCTGTGTATAATCAACGCCAAGTATGTGCATCAACATTAAATATCGAAAGTAAACTACATGTTGAAATAGCACTGAATAGAGATCAATTTCCCGTTTTTCTCTTCTGAAGTTCAGCTGTGTATAATCAACGTGCATCAACATTAAATATCGAAAGTAAACTACATATCAGCAGTGAACGACATAGCAACTAACTATCAGAACAGTCCAATCCTAAAGAGTGTTTGTTTTCGGGAGCCATGGCCAAAGGAGGAGTCGCAGTGGGCTGGAGTGTTGAACGAGACGTGGTGCGCACACAGTGCGTCGCAATTTACAAGCTTTCAAACGAGCCTCTGGGAAATTTTGCTCAATTTCCGGTGGGAGCGGGGTTCTAGTCGACGCGTTTCCAACCCGGAGCCCCTTGGTCGACTCGCTTCCAACCCGGAGCCCCTTGGTCGACTCGCTTCCAGCCCGGAGCCCCCTGGTCGACTCGCTTCCAGCCCGGAGCCCCTTGGTCAACACGCTTGATTTCCTGAGACGTACACGGGCTTCAACGACCCACAGCGAGAAAGAAAGGGAGGGAAAAAATCACAGTTGGATGCGCGCTGACGGCGACAAGATACGCAGCGAGTACGGCAAGTAAAGCGGTGCGCATTGTGCTAATGGTTATGTCGGTTGTTTCGGAGCGGTGTTTGTATTCTCGAAAGGATGGTTTGAGGATGTGGACGGGTCGCACTTTATAGATTTTTTCTTTCGCTGTGAGTCTTTTCCTTTTGCGGGCCTCTGTCCCAGCATCAGCGAGTCGCGAGCTCAACAAGATGGGGGACCCACTTGAATCGTCTTCTGGCTCGGGGGCGCCTAGTCCGTCGACGAAGTGGTCGCGCCCGTGCGGATGAATGTGGTCCCAGTCCGCGCAATTATAGGGTTCTCCTGTGCCAGTCTTTTCCTTTGACGAGCCCCCGCATCAGCGAGTCGAGAGCTCAACAGGATGGGGGACCTACTTGAATCGCCTTCTGACTTTGGTCCGTCGATGAAGTCGTCCTGGTGGTAGTGAGCGTGCGGATAACCGGGGAACTATCCTTCATTAACCCTTGTTATGTATAATTAGTGTGTCGTGCCGAGCAACTCGTAAATGCTACCAGGGACAGATGTGCGATGTCATTGGCTGAGCATTGAACACGGGAGAACATGGAGATACCTGTCATAGAACAAGCATCAGCAAAGAAAAATGTTGTATGTTTGAACGATCCAGCCCTCGGTACTCTTTAATCTGCTGCGTGTTGAGATTAAATCACGCAAGTTATGTCAGTGGCAATTTCGTTGCCAATTGTCGCCAACCAATTATTGCACCGAGGGTTTACCACGTCGAGCCCAAGATAAGCAAGTCAAACCCATATTTACTATCAGCGCCACCCACGTTCAGACAGACATGTGAAGTCAAACCGGATCTTTGACAATCGTCTGCCGAACGGGCGCACAAATCCCGAAAGGCGCCGTCGCTTGATAAAGGCGTGTTTGGATCGGGCGGTCATGAGCACCGGCTTTGTCCGCTCAGAACAAGAAGGTGAATTACACGGTCGTGAAACTGAATGACCATTCCCAGAAATACAAGCTCAACTGCTTCCCGTAATCGAGGTACCGTCAATCGTTGTTGTCAGATCGTGAACGACCACATGCGCACCAGGGTAATTATACAGAGTCTGCTTTACTTGGCCCCCGTTGCCTCAAGGGTGTGTTCCCACAATCTGCTTACAATTTCCGGATTGGATGGCTCGTAGCCAATGTCATCGCCTTTGGCGCCTCGACGGGTAAACCCCGGCTTGGAGTCGAACAGTGCTGATAGTTGGTATTCTGCACAGACCTAAAAAAAGATTAACCTCGTGTAAGTAGAGGAGTTCAACAAAGATCACCTCGGGATCAACTGTGAACGGATATGCCGCCATGGATATCAAGGGAGAGAACGGTTTCAAGGCCCAGTGTTTGGGTAGCATCATCGGCGTGCGGACTAAGCCTGGGAATGCGTGTGTGAATCGAACCTCGGGGTTGTCGACTGCAAATCTCTGTGGATAGCATCAACGTTAAGCAGGCGCTGCGTGAGCATGGGTATCGGCGGACCTCCATCATTAAATCGGTGTATGTAGCGGCGACCATTGCCGCTTTGAGAGCAGAGTAGTGTTTCTTCAAGCCCAAATCATCCAAGTCGATTTTACCACCTGTTCCAGCTCCCAGCACCGAATATACTTTTGCCTCCTCTGAAGATTTAGACGCGTTTCGCAGGAGGGGGATGAGATCGTAGATGAACTTCCATCGCGCGTAGTAAAGGAGCGCCAACTTTTTATCAATCCCTTCAGTTGATTCATCCCTTCCCGCAATGATACTGAAGAACCCGGGGGAAAGAACGAGGAAATTGAGCTTCGGAATTCGTCCGAGCAGGGAAGTGGTGGTGGTAGCGGCATTTTTCATCAGCGTAGCGTCGCATTCGATAAATTCATAGGTCCCCTTGGAGCCGGACGGATGGAATGAAGAGATAGTCGCGCGAGCAGCTTGATGATTTCGCCCGACGAGGATGATATGCGACTCTCCTTTCGTATACTGCGCGAATCGTCTCGCCATTGCCTGTCCAATTCCTGAAGTGCCACCGAGAAAGAGAGCCACAGGGGGAGAAGCCTTTGCTACAAAAACACCGTTAGCTTTGAGAGCTTGAGCAAGCGCTGACATATTCGACTTCAGCAAACTTGAGCGTTGCTGGCGAGGTGTGGGTGGTAGCTTGGTTGTATTTGTACACCTGGAGACCTCGTGACTCGGCGCGTCGCGTCGCGAGACCAAGCAAGGCCATCGTCACCCTTCGAATTTAGCACCCTGGCAGAAAGAATTGAAGACAGCGGTCGCTAATGCATAGTTTTTTTTCGTCGCAAATATTCTACCATTTAGCTTAGCTAGTACACGGGCATCAGCAAACCCTGATTCCTCTATGGAGTGCTATGTAGTACTATGTAGTATGTCCGTACTATGTAGTACTCTGTAGCACTACAGAGACAGGGACCTTCACTACAGCTACTACAGGTCACTACAGGTCACTACGTAGTGGGCTGGAGTGCCGAAAAATCAGGGTTTGCTGATGCGGTTCCGTCCATTCTCACTGATGTCCGTATTTTTTCTCTCTCTCGAGCCCGACATTCCCAACCGAATCCACTGGTGTCTATTCCTGGGTATATAGTCGCAAGCGGGAACGGGAATGGCCTTTTAGATGAGGCGAACCTTGTACGTCCTAAGTTTGAGTGCCGTATTCGATTTCCTTATCCAATAATTATCATCCTCCCCCAGAACACAACCTTCGTGCGGGGTATTTAGGAGACCAACGCGGACGGCGCTGCGCAGTAGCTCAGAAAATTTCCTGCAGCTGGACACTACGCGGGCCGGGCGGCACACATCCACATCGTCGCGTACCAAAACCCAACGGCACTAACAGCGTCTCACACGTCGGCCAGGTCCTTAGGGACAGTCTTTCGTATCGTAGGACTTTCATACTGCCGATCGCTGTATAAAACACCATGATTGTGTGTTCATGTCGGACACGTTCTTTGTTTGCTCGGGCTTGGACAAATCTCCGAACGCGACAGAGTCACGTTTGCGCGCGTGCTACTTGATGTTCCCATCTGATCGAACACTTTTCCTTCCTTCCGCCAGCGTTGAGAATATCTCTGTCTGATAATTAGCCGTAGAACCTGTTCTCGGTTAGGTCTAACGCTATCCTCGGAAGCCACACGGAGTACGGAAGAGTCGCGGAAATACCAGCATCTCCAGTTCCGTATTCGCGGCCGCCCTTTTCGCCACTGTTACGGTTTGCTACCAACGGCAGTCTTGGTGCGTTGTCTTGACTTGGTAATCGACGGCGCACATGGACGTACGACTCGGCGGCTTTCCCTAGACCATCACTGTCCGCTTGTAGGCTGCCTGGGAATCTCGAAGTCTTTCTGTGTTGACTGTCCTGCTGAATCTCGAATTCTGGACCACCACGAAGGATTTAAGATTTTCAAGACAGCCGCAACTTCTTTCTCTTCCAATTGAGGTTAAATTCTCAACCGCCACTCTCGAGTATTGACTTCCCATCTAAACCTGCTTAGCTTGAATGTCAAGATTATTTTTTGCATTTGAAGGAGATACTTGTGAAGGCCGTCCTCACCGTCAGCGAGTTGCGCCTCATGAACGCCAAGAAAAGGGGCTGCTCGACGAACCTCAAGCCGTTCGCGCGGCAGCGGGCAAACTATTAGATTCGGAAGCCGCGCGGAATGCCAGCATTGTACACAAATGATGCGATGCTCATACTTCGAGTCGGACCATCACAAACTTAGATGACTGCCCGCCCTCTGACCGCGATCTTTTAAAGACTGCACTTATCTTCCAGCCTTCCCCTGACCCCTCCGTTGCAGGAATGTCACCCACCCACTTTGGATTCTCGACCACCGCAGAGGAGGTGGCGACTCTGCTTTCGAATGATATTCAGGGGAAGAATGGTAAAATCCTTTTTCACCGGCCCCGGTCTCCCTTCCATCTAACACACAATATAGTCATCGTCACAGGCACCTCTCTCAACAGCCTTGGCTTCGAGACTGCTCGGGTCATTGCGAAATACGCGAATCTAGTGGTTATTGCTGGGCATAACTCTGAACGGTAGGTGTGGTACCATTCCCTGTATATTCATATCCTCAGCACACACTCCGTAGACTGGCCCTCAGCGAGGCCGCCCTCAAGCGTGAAGTCCCCTCTGCCACCATTCGATGTCTCAACCTCGATCTTTCGTCACTGGTCGCTGTGCGCAAAGCAGCGGCAGAAATCAACGCGTATCCTGAACCCATCCACGTACATATTTCCCCTCCTTCCCCCTTACCAAAGCCGCCTCCAATTCATAAGATTCCACCCCCAGGTCCTCATCAACAACGCCGCTGCCACCATCGGCCCATTCGTGCTCACGGTGGACGGCCTCGAGAGTCAGATGGCCACCGACCACATTGGGCCCTTCTTTTTCACCAAGCTCATCGCCCCGAAGCTCATTGCGGCGAAGAGCACGACCTATACGCCGCGGGTCGTCGCCCTGACCAGCTTCTTCCACGAATACGCCGCGGGTATTGATTTGGTAGATATGACGAAACCGGACGAGGCGAAGTACGAGCCCTTCACGGCATATAATGCGGCGAAGAGCGCGAATCTGCTCTTTGCGGCGGAGCTCTCTCGGCGGGCAGGCGGCGTGATTAATGGGTATAGTGCTTCGCCTGGTGGTGCGCGATTTCGCTGGGACTTTTTCCCGTCGTTGCTTATGTCTGATGCTGAGACCAGTTGCACTCACGAACATCCAACTGAAACCGGAGTCGTACGACATATTCGTTGCTCGCGGTACGTACATACCCCCCATCCCTAGCGGCATGCCTTGTGTTGATGAATTGCGCAGAGATTATAACCCCGGACCGAAAGCCGCATCCGAACTTCAAGTGGAAAACTATCCCTCAAGCAGCAGCCACGTGTGTATGCTTTATCGTTTCACCTAGAACACCGCGCTCATCGAACTGTCCTCAGGACAATCGTTGCGGCATTCGACCGCAAGCTCGATGGTTTGCCTTTTCGCCGTCTGAGATATAACGTATCGTTGACCTGGCGACTTGTGTTCTAGCGAGGCCTGGTGCATACCTGGATGATTGCCACGAGGCAGCTATCGCTGGCCCGAATTTCTCGGACCCTGTTAGTGCCCATATATGGTACCCGCAATACCTGCTAATCGAACTCCTTTGTAGATGCTATCCAGTCAGCTCTGGTCGGCTACGGAGAATATTATTGGAGAGTCTTTCAATTTTTTATAAAGCTACTCCCTCTGCAATTCAAAAACGCGAACCTCTACCCCGACGACCGCCTTTGTTATTTCCCTCACCCGCTCCGTGCCCATAACTAAATCCATATACTCTGGCGTGTCGGCGAACTCGGGATTGTTGAATTCATGCAAGGTGAAGAAGCGTCGAGGCACCTGGGGCTGCTCATCATCATAACTGTGCAGCCTGTATCGCCGTAGTCGCAACCACCCAGGCACCTTCATGTACAGATTGGTCTGCTCGCCGTCATACCACTCGTTGAACTCGTCTTCTCGCTCCGGTGGGAAATCCAGATGGAACAGATAGAGGATGTCCGCTGGGATTGCGGTTGGGCGTGTGTTTGGATGCGTGCGAGACGTTATGAGGGTGTACGAGTTTCGTTCGAGTCTCGAGACAACTTCCTGCTCGATCGCGAAGGGAACATGAACCGGGGGCAAGTCCGTCGACGTCGTCTCGTAGAGTGCCATCCAAGTGGGCTGTTTCCCGTCGATCGCCTTGTAGCGCAGCCCGCTGGTTATTCCCGCCATTGCAAGGTGAGCCGCATGTCTACTCGCGTGCCAAGCTGGTGCGTCCTCGTCAGTCGACACCTACAATATTTTGTGGTGAGTTCAACAACTCACGCACCATTAAAATCCTCTGCTGCAATGTTTGCCGCAGGGATACTATGAACGAGGAGCAAGGACTGGGACGCTGGTGGGATACTCATGAGGTGGTAAGTTGGTTAGTAATCGCAATGCCTATATATCGCAATGTCTATATAGATGGCGGAACGTGTTTGATCCTCCAACGAGGGGAGGTGACGCGAATTTGGAATTGCCGAACACGAGGCTCAGTAGATCGCTCACTGGCAAGATGTGATCCTCCCAGATAACTCCAACCGGTTAGAGTTTAATTCCTAGCAAATGTTTCCAGTCCAGCGTACGGGGAAGCTCGTGTTGATTGGAAGTGAGACGTAAATTATACGATATATTCCCGCTAACTCCCACAATGGCCACCTCGACATCGTCCTAACAAGCTGTGGCCTGACCCTCAGGCGCCCTCTGCAGCTAAGTATACGGTTAAGGATCCCACCGCAACCGTGCAGAACCGTGCGCGGTCACGGATCCGTACCGTATTGATTTGCGCCGCAGTCGTTACGGTTACGATACGGTTTAACTTGAAACTCAAATCTGAGCTCTGAGATTGATGCGTGGAGGCAAAACGCGGCTAGTCACACCATAATTGAACTGCCTGGGCTCGCTTACTGCGCTCGCGTATCGTATACAGGACCGTAACCGTATCTCTTACGACTGTAACCGTCACATATGGAAGTAACGGTAACTATCTGAGAAGCAGGCTACAGTTCAATCGGAAATGCTTCGTTCTGGATTTATCAATTGAACATTGCTCCCAAATTGCACCAGTGTCGTGGACGGGATCGAACCACCTCTACTTACGATGATCACTCTTGTTTCTAAAATCACAGCTATAACGGTTGGAGCGTTAGTCTCGTTACATGGGGCAGTTCGCTCGCTCCGCTCGCGGGCAGAAATCCAATCGGGAATGTTGAGATGTCGTCGAGGCAGATTTTGATGAAGATTTGATTGGAGAACACTGCCCTACTGCCCTGTAACTGTTGATCTGGCGGCTGTTTTCTTTGATCCTTCTGCCTCGCCGCCATCTCACCAGCTGGGATTATTAGAGCGTTCACCGTCGGCCCGCAGGCTGCATCAGCCATCACCGTGACCATCAATTCTGCTTGGAGCAAACCTTCACGCCGCGCAGTGTTGTGGTTACTTAAGGCTTAATTAAGGGTAGGCCTTAATAAGGCCTTAACATTAACCCATAATTTCAGCCCGAAAACATGCTAAGCCCTACTTAAGGGCATGTTAAGGGACAATGGTGGCCCATTGGCACTGAACACAGTGAAATGAGTGTGCAGCATTGCGGGGTGTTCTGAGTGAAAAAGACATGGACCTTCGATGTCAGTTTCAAATATTTTGTGGGTCGCGCACTGCGACGGCGCGCGTCTTCGGATTTCGAAAAAGTATAAGAGTACCTATAATGTTCTTCCGTCAGTCAGATTTACAATATACCTTTGGGGCAACGACCCATAATCAGTGTTCGCCCAAGGGTCCAAGGCCTTGACTAGGCCTTGGCCAAGGGCTTGGGAAAATCTCGGCAGATATCCAGACCTTGGTTAAGGCCTTGGTTATGTCATTATATATATTTTTCCTGGCCAGAAAACCTGTCTGTATTGCCCCCGCAGTTTTTTTTTTGGAGAGGAGACCTCGAACTTCGAGATTTTCTGTGCCTGGGAGTACACATATTACCCTCTGGTCGCTCCTTGGGATTTGGATTATCTGGTAAGTCTTATAACTTCTCAATTGGGTCGAGTACACCCCATTAAGACTCTCTCAGCACAGGCGGCCCTTTGTCCTATAAATTCCTATGTCTTTTAAATTTCTTTCGAGCTACTGCTGAATGCGTGGGAATTTTTTACCAAGGCCTTGGAGGTGCCCTTGGCTCAAGGCCTTGGGCTTAACAAGGCCTTGGTATCCGCCAGACCCGACCCCAAGGCCTTGAGGACGATCACTGCCCATAATTATGGGCACAGCGCGAAGTTCCGGGTACGGAACCTCTGGCGCCAGCGCACCGGCATCACAGGATAGCAGCTCACCTTTTAGTGCCCTTAACCAGGCACACCGAGCGCATTCTGAGTAACCCGGGTGGTTGTAAATGCCGATTTGTTTGATATAGCCAATTTGATTGAATACTGTGTTGGTTTCTCTCGAAGGCTCTAAACAAAAAGGAGATTGGCGCGTCGTGATTCGAGGAAAACGCGTCGAGTCCACAAGGATTCCGCGACTCGCGCGACGGCACTGGATTGTTTGACGCCAAAGGCATCAGCAAACAGCCGCGTGATATATGGGGACATAGCCACCTGACGAGTCTTCTCAGACGAAACGCTTGCACCCAGCGTCGTGGGTCCCCGCCCATCTGTAAAGCCCAACACACAGTCCACCGTCGTCGTCGGTCGGTCGCTCCTCCTCCTCGTTCTTCCTACGTTTTTCAGCCTGCGAAAAAGAGCAGTCCCAAACCTCTCGCCTAGTCTGTCTGCTTCCTCGACATCCCAGCATCTCGACATCGCCGCAGGCCTCGGTCTTCCCCCTTCACTGGTCCCCTCTCGCTTCGTTCTTTCTCATCCTCTGACCTCTGCTTTGCCACGTCACTCGTATGCCTGGATCCTCGAACCTGCCGGCTGGTCTCCAATTCAAGAAGGGCAACGCTACTAGTAATAATAATAATAATAATAGTAATCAGGGGCACAACGCCCTTAAGCGCAAGCGCGAAACGACCGCTGGCGGCTCAGCAGTCACCCAGACTGCATACGCTAATAACGCCAAGTCGTCCGCCTCGGCCAAGAGCACGGCCGATGCGCTGGAGGTACCTGATGTCCCAGTCCAGTGGAACGCGATCCTCCGTGATGCGCAGAACACGGACGGGCTCTACCTCCCGCCTACTGTGATAAAAAAGTTTGTGGAAATACGTGAGGATTGTCTTAATGACTTCCGTAGCGCCCAAACTTGGTTACAGAAGGCTGCCTCGACGCACCAGCGTTATAACGAGGCGGCGAGTACCGGCATCCCCAATTCAGTGTCTTCGAACCTGAAAATGCCCCCCGTGCAAGTTATGAAAGGTGCCGCTGGCATCGAGCATGAACCTGCCGTGGCAGAGGCTAGGGTGATCGCCGAGAAAGCCATTAAGAGCGCCACGGACGAGGTGACTAAATATCTGGCGATCCTTTTCAAGGCCCAGTTAACCTCGATCCGTAAGCTCGTCGATGTCGCCACGGCCGCCGGCATGTTCGCTGACACGCTTAAAGCGTACAGCGTGCAGGTTATTGCTGATGCCCTGGGTACCGACTTCGAAGTTTGGTCCCCCGTGATCGAACGCCTGAAAGCCGTCCACATCTCTGAGCTGCAAATGCTCAACTTCGAGTTTGTGGCGGCTATCAAGCACGACGCTGACGTCAAGGTAGCTAAGGCCAATGTGGTTAACACCGCTCGCGCTGATGCTGAGATGACCGACGCTACTCGGCCCGTAACGGAGCTTATTGAGGAGAAGATCGAGGCACGTTATAAACGTATGCAGTCCCTTCTTCCTCCTCGCTCCCTACTCTTTGCTGACACCCCCGCATCTTCACCCATCTGCTCCCAGATCTCGAGAAGAAGTTGACGGACCTACTCCAGCAATCGTCGAAGTCCTCGAACGAGGCATCCACTTCCTCGAAACCTCCCCCGAACTCGAAGTCGAAACAGAGCACTGCCCCGGCGGCCCCTGCGAAGACCAAGACGAAGAAGGCTTACGAGAAGAAGAAGACGGATGCCACAAATCGCGAGAACAAGACGAAGAAGGACCGGCAAGGAAACGGCGGCGGCGGCAGCCACAACACCGCCCGCGACAAATCACGCGACAGAGGCAAGGGGAAACAACGCGGCGGCGCGATGTCCGAGACGCAGGAGAGCGACTCGGACTGAATGCCTCTGACTCCCCGAAACCTGTCATAACTTCTTGGGTTAGTCCCTCGGGCAAACGGTTTAACCACCATCTTCCTGACACCTATCCGACAGAATTTTTTTGCCGCAACGCCCGACCTTCGCATACGCTTTGTTACTGGTAGAATGTCTGAATTGTTTTACGATACTCGTCTTCGAAATCGAGCGTTTCATAACATGACAGATGTCCCACTTAGTATCAACGAAGCGAAAATGCTCTCTTTAAACCCTAAGTTTGTACCCAAACCCCGAGTGGTGGGCGTCGAACAGACCACGGAAGCCGTTGATGATTTTATTCGTCGACTTCAGCTGAGGGTGGATAAAAAGGTTAATGATGGCACGCTGATAAAACACTTAGGCGAGACCACTGAACGGGGACAACCACGCTACGTCCCCCGATTTCATGTCCCCAACCCCGACGCCCAGGGGCCGCCTTTAATCAACAGAATTGAAACTGCACTCTCCAAAACGCGCAGTCAAATTGAAGTTGAAGTGCTTAGCAAACAAGCTTTATGCATTCGTCCCAATATCAACCTTGACGATCTCAAGTCTCTGCTCCGACTCTTGGCGGACAACAGCGTTTTTAGCTGTTCCTGCTGACAAGAATCTGGGGCTTTGTCTGGTTACATCGGACTGGTATCACGAAACCGGGATGAAACTTTTGCAGAATGACTCTTACGTGGAAGATACCCCGGACCACGTCAAGCTGCTTCTAACTGTGCGCAAGATTCTTGAGCACGGGAGGACGTTCCTCACGAAGCAGCAGATCAAGTGGCTCAACCAGCCATGTGCGGAAGAGCTCGCGAAGGTCCCGGTACTGAAAGTCATTCCCAAAATCCACAAAAACCCCTATGTCTGGTCGCCCGATTGTTCCCACTTTCGGTACGCTTCTCGCGAACGCGTCAGTCTGGGTTGACTACCAAATAAAACCGCTCCTCGACAACTTCCCGTGGATTCTTCGTGACTCAAAATCATTCTGTCATGACCTCCTCAATGTGAAATTGCCGCCCGGAGAAGATATCTGGCTAGTCACTGGAGACGTCGTCGCAATGTATCCCAACATCCCTACGGATGAAGGTATTGCTCACATCGCGGACATCCTCGGTACCTCCCTAATGGATTTCACATCTCTTGAGGAGGCGGCTGGCATGAATATCAAGAGTCGCAAAGAGTTGATTATTCTTCTCCTGCGGCTCATTCTGAAATTCAACTATGTTCAGTTCGGGGGGTAAGACGTTTCAGCAGGTGATAGGCACCGCGATGGGGACATCATGCGCCCCCACATTTGCGAACCTGTTCCTGGCCTTCTTTGAAGGCCCCGCTCTCGATGAGTTTAAGATGATGCTCCTCTTCTATAAACGGTTCATTGATGACACTTTTGCTATCATCAAAGGAACTGAACAGGACGTCCTTAACTTTCAGGAGCGTTTTGGATCTCTGCATCCGAACATGAGGATGGAGTGGAATCGGTCTCAGTACTCTATTCCCTTCCTGGATGTACAGGTTTCACTTCGGCTAGACCCTAGTAAACCAGCGTTTAATCCGCACATGCGGATATATACGAATGTATACCAGAAAGCTCTGAATGCTTACCTCTATATCCCCTGGAACTCATGCCATTCCACAGACTCCAAGCGTGCTTGGGTCAAAGGTGAACTTATTCGCTATGTACGAATTTGCTCAGTGGAATCCGACTTCGCAAAAATTCGCACCGAATTTGCGAAACGGCTTAGCGCACGAGGTTATCCGGGACGCTGGCTTCGAGAAGTCTTTGAGGAGATTGACTATCCGACTGAGCGCCCAACGGCGCTGAATTCACCGGTGCTTAGCACAGGTGACGGTCAGGATGTCCACGTCCTCAAGCTTACCCATAATCCAGTTTGGGATGATATTAATTTAAGTCCCATCTGGCACGAACTGGGCGATGCATGGAATGAATTTGGGACTGGGTACCCCGAATTTAGATTCATGGCTTCGTACAAAAAACCAGTCGCGCTGGGTGACCGGTTGAATTTACACAACCGAGACACTCTCAAGCAGTATCACCTCCGGCTTGCGTCGAATGTTTAGTTCTCTTTTTCTCAATCCTCGACACGCGCCGCGCGCGACCCTTCGGGTCGCGCACTGTGACGGCGCGCGTCTTCGGATTTCGAAAAAGTATAAGAGTACCTATAATGTTCTTCCGTCAGTCAGATTTACAATATACCTTTGGGGCAAACGACCCATAATTATGGGCACAGCGCGAAGTTCCGGGTACGGAACCTCTGGCGCCAGCGCACCGGCATCACAGGATAGCAGCTCACCTTTTAGTGCCCTTAACCAGGCACACCGAGCGCATTCTGAGTAACCCGGGTGGTTGTAAATGCCGATTTGTTTGATATAGCCAATTTGATTGAATACTGTGTTGGTTTCTCTCGAAGGCTCTAAACAAAAAGGAGATTGGCGCGTCGTGATTCGAGGAAAACGCGTCGAGTCCACAAGGATTCCGCGACTCGCGCGACGGCACTGGATTGTTTGACGCCAAAGGCATCAGCAAACAGCCGCGTGATATATGGGGACATAGCCACCTGACGAGTCTTCTCAGACGAAACGCTTGCACCCAGCGTCGTGGGTCCCCGCCCATCTGTAAAGCCCAACACACAGTCCACCGTCGTCGTCGGTCGCTCGCTCCTCCTCCTCAGTTTCAAATATTTTGTGTGATGTGGGCATACATTACAGCTGGGCGTAGAAATGAGAGCTTGGAGTGGGTTGTTGGTTGGTTGTTGGACTGGCAAAAGTCATTCCCCAAGGAAAAGATGAGGGATTGCATAGAGGGCGAGGGCGGGAGGAGGAGGAACTCAATATTATGGTGCATATGTCAGATATATCTTGGCCCGTCTCAGCTCTGTGTCTTCGTTGTGGCAATTTCGGTGGATTTTCCCCTTCAGGGTACCTTATTAAGGCCATCTTAAGGGTCCTAAAGGTTAACGATAAAAAAGACCCTTAATGAGGCCTTAATCCGCAACACTGTGAATCACGCGTACGGCGAAATGGCAGCAAGCACAATGGCCGGCATCCAGGAGCTTTGCGACGCCATTGCACAGCTTGCCTCGGATTTTAGGTCCTGCTCCTTGGTTTCCGCTCGCTCTGCGGCCGCTTGCCAGCGCCATATCTTCCACGACATTATATTCGAGCCCGGATTAGCCCGGATTGAACGATCTCACTGGCAATTATTACAGGATCCGCCAGAGGATGTGCCGGAGCGCCGTTCAGTTCAACGAGGTCGAGGCTTGCAGCAGACTTTGTGTCATTCCCCGGGCATCTCGTAGTTTGTCGTCTGCGGGCAACTCCCAACTCGGAGGTTCCGGGTCAGCTACGGGATATGAAACTTCAAGTTCCCAAGTTGCGGTACTTCTTTATGACCAGAGGAGCACCCCCGGGCTCCTCGAACACTAGGCGCTGCTCAACGCTGCGGAGATCATCGCTCTCCCGACCATACGGCATGTCCGACTAGTCCGCATCGAGGTTCATCAACTGGATTCGCTCTATCTGAGCGATGTTCACAACATGATCACCTTGCGGTCACAACCGAACCCCCTCCCTCTCATCTACGTCTAAGGGCATTGCACGTCTGTGATAGCGTCCCCGGCGATTGCCCCGTGCTCCATCCTTCCTTTCCATTCGACCTCAGTGGCCTTCGGCTTGAGCGAACCATTTCGCTCCGCGGTGCTCGCACTGTGCCCAATCCCTCAAGAAACTGAAAATCCCGCCAAGTAAATAACACCACTGCGGTGGCCCAAGCATTTTTGTGACCGAAAAATTGACTGCGAACGGGTCTTATAGTTTGGCTGCATTTTAGGAACACGGTCTAACACACTGAATCTTTGGGATCATTTTCAACTCTCAAATTCACGCCGAAAATGCGAGCTCTTCAGGTCTTCAACAGTCCTACAAAAAATTTAATATCTTTGACTCCTTTCGGGATTAGAAAAATAGGTGTTTTGAGCCCCAAAAATCGGAGTTCTCATTGTCCTTTCAATGTTCTGTCGCCGAAGATGACATGTTAGTGTTGCAAAAGAAATCTCAAACATCACACATCTTTGTCCCTGCCTTTTTGAGGGTAACAATTATCATGTTTGGGTGATGTTTGAATTCCAAAAATCTCTTCTTTTTGGTCACATGTTCCGGGCAGCGGGAAAAATGTACTCAAACGGGAAGACCCGTTTACACCTCAGTTTTGGAACCCCAAAAGCCATGACCCACCGCAGTGCACTAGCCACGACTGTTATGCCTTGCTAACACAAAGCTTCTCCCAGCTTTCGATATTTTTCGGCCATCTGACTATCCCGCCTTGGCAGATTTGAAACTCTCGCTTGACGTCGGGCGCATCGAAAAAGTGCTCGGGCCTTTCCTGCCGTCCAACCGCCTAGAGCAACTATCTATCGTCCTGCTCGCGGATTGGCCGTACAGGCCCTCACACTCGCCGCTGAGGACGTCCTACGCAAGCTCAAAAGCGGAGGCATTCCCTACACTTCAGAAGCTGAGTTTGCTTTTGCACAATTTGACTGGGACGGCTCCTGCGCAGGCGCAGACGGAGATGCACAGGGTGGCAACGGCGGCGTTTTCCGATTGGGGGCTTAAAAAGTTCCACAGGTCGAGAATTTAGCGTTTTACTCCTTCCTGTCCTGACCAATGTTTCCCGGAGGATTCTCGCAAATCTCAGGCTAATTTTTGTAGAAAGAGAACAAAATAAAATCTTGCCTCCTCCACATTCTTGTCGTTCCTCTCTCGCTCCGGGTGCGTACGAGTTTGGTGTCCTTCAGCGACCTAGATCTGGCGCTGAATTTCCGGCAAGCAATATTTTTTAAGCGACTCATGGAGGCATTGAACACGACGCGGGACATCCACGCCTTAACCTGCTACCTTCGTGTACCACCTTCCTGCAGGCATATCGCGACGTGATACCGTCCTTCGTTACAGAGGTCGATATCTCATTTACGAAGTAATGAGCGTTCGAAGAGACCGTAAAAGTATCTCTAGAGTCGAATTGCGAATTTCTTGACAAATTCAACGAGGGTTGAGTTTCGTCGGCCGAAATTTGCCGATTGCTGCATTGGGCAATTGGCTGTGCTCGGCTGTGCAACCACTGCTTACCTTCTACCATGACCACAATCGCCTACCCCCCTCCTCCTGGACCTTCCCCGGCCATGCATACGGGTGTCCAGTATATGCCCCCGCCTGGCCCACCTCCCCAGATGTATGCACCTCCACCTGGACCTCCTCCGGTCGTATATCCCTCCTGTCAGGATACAACCGAACTCGCAGCCTATGTTCGCAATTCTCTAGCTGTTCTGGCGTCCCAAGGATGGCTATCTGTACCTCTACCACCGGATCTGGAATCTCTATACGCTGAGCTATTTGCCCAGTCGGCATCGTTCTTCGATCTCCCGTCAGATGCATCCGCGAAGGTTGACTATGCGGCGCCAACTGGCAAGGCAGGGTCAGACGAGGGGTTCTCTGATATACCGGGCGAGAAGCAGCTCATTACCCTCCGTCGTATCTCGGGGACCCCGCCGCCTTTGCGCAAAGCGGCAACAGATGCATGGGACGCCACAGGACAGATTTTCATGCGCGCCATCCACGACATCGCGGAGAGCCTCGAGCTCGAGAATCGAGAGATATTTGACCCCATGTCTGCCGAGGCACAGGGCTTCTCACCGCGTACGCGTGCGTCCAGTCTGCTGCGCCTATTCCGGTACAACCGCCCGCCTCCCGACGCAGAGGGCCGCCCGGGCGCCAAGAAGGTCGTCGCCGAGGCACACAAGGATCTCGGGCTATTAACCCTCGTCGTTGGGCAGTCCCCGGGTCTTGATGCCCGCGATGCGGTTTCAGGCCGCTGGCTGAGCGTGGAGGACACTCCCGTGAGCGGAACCCAACGCCTTACTGCGACGCTTCTCGCGGGGCAAACTCTCACCTATCTTACGCGAGGCCTCTACGCCTCCGGTGCGCACCGCGTCTCCGTCCTCCCGCCTTCAACACCAAACGACCGCTTCCGCTTTTCTATTGTCTTCGCGCTGCGGCCGGCGCCTGACGCGATGATCGACACCGCCCAGTTCGAGAAGAGCCCGCTGATTGGAAAGTTCCCCTCCGCGCGTCTGTCGTCGGAGGCGAACAACTACCCGCATTGCAGCATGTACAACCAGTCTGCGAGCGAGCTGTTCCGCTGTATTGCGCAGCAGCACTGGAATGTGAACATCGCGCCGGAGATTCGGGAGGCGCAGAAGAAGAAATTGGGGGAGAAGACGGGGCAGACTGTGGAGGAGAAGGCTGTAGAAGAGGAGCGACTCGGATAGATCTCATGTAAGGGGAATCTGTATAAACTCCGGTTTGGGGGCAGCTCTGCCTGCTGAGCCATTTGTGGCCCCTGGGCATCTGGTGGCCTACACAACAAATACGAGTTCAAATCATTATGGACTGGCGAAACTTTCACAACAACACCAAAAAGAAAAACACTGCCAATCTGGTACCAGGTTTACGATCCAGGCGCGGCGAGGGTCGCGCACATGATACAGTAGACTTGATAAGCAAGGTCGGCATTAACCGTTCAATTACGGTGATAGATCTGCTTGTCCGCTCTTTTCGTGAAAAGCCTGCTTCTTGTTGCAGTTGCCAACAATTTCCCCGAGCACGAGTCAGCGCGCACCACCACGCGCGCCAGCCCCGCGGGCAAACCGTAGCACCACCCCTATAACGGACTCCTAGACACGCACCGGCATGAACCACTCCCGCGCATCCCACACATATTTATTTGTTCACCAGCGAGCACTGCGTCTTAGTAGTTAGTGTACTTGTTGCGGTATAGAAATGCAGATACAAAAATAAAAATAAAAAAAAGCGCGCACCACGTGAAATTCATGTGACGAGTCGCGATCCGGGAAAAGGACCAAACTCAACAAGCAGACTCTCATGTCCAACCAAACTTCAGTGTCAACCAAATGTTTGCCAGCATTAAGTAGCTCTACCGGAGCATTGGCCACACGGACGAAATTACGGTTGTCATTTGATTTGATAGCGGCCCACCCGCTGTAATGACAACCCTACCCGCTCGCCTCGGTAGACAGTCAGGCGTAGCTGGTAATCCTCATTTTTGTGCTGCAGACCCTGGATTTCTCACCAGCGTATACAATGGGTGATCAATCCCCAAATCGCAATGTTTGGTAAAATTTTAAATGTCTGACTTCGATTTCCATACCACAGCACAAGAGGTCGCGACTGCTTTCGCAGGGGAGATCACTGGCACATCGCTCAGCGGACTCGGGCTCGAGACCGCTCGGGTCATTGCCAAACACCCGAGTCTAGTAATAGCTGGTCTATAACGAGGAACGGTGAGCTGTCATTCACAAGTCTGATAGTGGTTGGAATTGAGCTAATGTTGCACACGCAAAAGGCTCAAGCTCTCCGAAAAGGCACTGAGAGAAAAGATTCCACCCGCGTCCATCCGACTTCTCATTCTCGACGTCTCATCCTTTTCTGACGTCCGTAAAGCCGCCGCCGAAGTAAATGCATACCCCGAGCCAATCCATGTGAATATATATATAATAACTCTCTCTCTGTCTCTCTAATTTCGACCAAATTTTTGCATATTATCCAGGTTCCTAATAAACAACGCTGCAGCCCCCATGGCCGCATTCAAACTCACTGTCGACGGCCTCGAAGATCAAATCGCCACCGGCCACGTCGGGCCCTTTTTATTCACCAATCTCATCGCTCCCAAAATCCTCTCTTAAACCGGCGGACTACACCCCCGTGTTGTCATCGATAACTTTCTATGAAAATTCGTGAGTTCAACGCTGCACATTCAAAGAACGCGGAATCTCGGCCATCACTGTTCCTTCACACAAGCCGGGACGTGTTATTTTATATAGATCCTCATCGCAACACTAACCACTGACCCTAACCAACCGCTAAGCTAACCAACTAATATAACCCAAACCACTAACCACTAACCCGTCAACCCCGAACCCAACCGGCCATTTCGGCAACCTGTTGATTGCCATCACTCCGTGATGTGCCGGAGAGTCGCCGCTCGACAAGCCCGGAATACAAACTCACGAACTTTCATAAAATGCCATCAGACTCATGAACTTGCACCTCTTTCCATCAAAGTTAAAAAGTTTTAAACAATGCTGCGCGAAGTAACGAAGTGACGAAGATGGCCGGGACTCATGCTCGAGCGAAGAGGGCGAGGGGGAGGTTGAAGGTGTATGAGGAGGCAATTAAAACGCCTCGAAGCGCTTCTCGAAACTGAACGGGATTTTATAGTAATCAATACGGGTCTGTACAGGAACTTGAAAGAGCATTCCGAGCTCGTTCCTCAGTTGAAAGCAATGGGCAAATGCTCAACGTTTGGTTCAAATTTGTGGTGATTTTCTAGGACTCCTAGACGAACGGCGAGCCCTCCTCCGCCCGTGTAAAGTGGAAGACGATCGAAGAAGGTGCAAGTATCATGTCAACAATACCCCTCTCGAGTTCAACATGCTCATCAATTCGTACATATACAGTCACGGCCAAAATATAGTCCCCATCCAAATCGGGTAATTCCCATCAAACCAGGTTCTCTGACCCTAGGCTACGCTATCCTAGCACTAATTTTGAGCCAGATATGGTCAGATGTTTAAGAAAGGCCAAATTGGTATCCCATGAGTTTTTTTGTTTGGAATCTGCACTGGTTTCGGTATGTTTTGATGTCCCACAGCAAGCACTATTTGAAGCTGTTTCTCTGATTCAAATGCTCTGAAAATTTACTGGATGCCTTTGCTAGAGCCCTAGAACAAAACCGTGCCACCAAAGTAGTACTATTTGCTCCGGGAGCTGACAGAGAAATGAGAATGATGGGAATTACCCGATTTGGATGGGGACTATATTTTGGCCGTGACTGTAGCACCGTCGCCGCCGCATTCGATCCAAGCTTCAACGGTATGTAAGAAATAATTATACACAGAGTCGAATGGAACTCACTCATACTTCGCAAATTGCGATTGGTACATAGATAAATTTGGAGTCTACCTGACGGATTGCAAGGACATCACCTCCACCATCGCATCGCACGCCTCTGATCCCGTGCGTTATGTTTCCTTGCGCTCGAAATTATTCTGGCTGAGGACAAAATCCGTAGGCCCCCACAGAAAAGCTCTGGAATTTGACGGAGGAAGTTGTTGGGGAGACGTTCACGTTCAGTCGGTTGTAAAAAATTATAGGTGTTTCAATCTACCGTTTATGAGGCTGGGGGGTTCCTGGTGTTCTTCTCTCAAGCAATTTGCACGATAACTGACAATTGAACAACTCACAAGCCCACTGTGTATAATTTAATCCCACGCATCACACGAAGATATCTTGCTCTCTGTACTTCTTCAACTCCTCCGGCTGGTTGGCGACATCCCCTGCGTGGCCGCTCCACAACCTGCTTAGGAGTCCTTGTCTCTTCCACCCACAGCCCCAGCCCGTGAGCTCAGCGTAAGCGGGCCCAGAGTCAACAAAGCCCCGCTACCCTCCCATATAGCTGGGACTTTCCATCCCTGATTCCAGAATACCGCGGTGGTTAGCTGGCACATTGGGACCCTCAGCATGAAGAATGTCCCATCCTCCTGATATGCCGCGAGCGTGTAGTAGATCCCCATACCAACAGCGGCGAGAGAATTGCCTCTGGCCGCTGGGATGGAGATGGACGGGATCCCGATTTGGGCGGCAGAGGACGCAGGGTCGAGGAGCGCGAACACTCCGGCGACGAAGGATGTCAGCCCGAAGCCATAGATAGAAAAGGCGGCTAGCGATGGCATTTTAAAGATTGTTTTGGTGCCACGGTCGAGTGATGGTCTGTGTCTTGTACGAGATGACGATGTGCGATGTCCAGAGAACAGTGCGAGTGGCGAACGGCCGATGTTTACTTCCGGCTATGAGCACAGTGCCGTTCCGCCGGACGACAACGACGACTTACCTCAGATGAGGGCGATGCCGAACGTGACAGCAGGCCCGTCGGACAAGCACAACGACGTCGCAGATGGAGGCGACGGGGAAGGTTCTGGATTAGAGTGGGGCAGAGGACGGTGAAAGATTTCTGGACCGTCTCTTTTTATAAGCGTGAACTAGACATCACCCCGGCTCCCCGTATCACCGCATAAACTGAGAAGTCGCTTTACATTCCTACCATAAGCGCTGAAGGGGATTCCCTCACCCCGGCTCACCATCAACATTTCAACCTGTTGGGACCGTGCAGGCAATCCTCGACCTCGTGTCACTCCTCAATCGACTCGGAAGTGGTGGCGACCGTCTCGGAATGCTCCCGGTCCTCGGAATCCGCCGTGAAGTAGGCGGACCGGGAGTCCGATGTTGTCTTTGCGAACATGTGCTGTGATGTTGATATCGACACCAGCCTGTGGTAAATATGTGGTCAATAACTATAGCCTCATAAGTGGGTTGGAACATATATATAAGCAAGGTCGTCGTTACAGGGTGCCATAATAACGGTAAATTTGGCCATAGGTCTACCTACGTACGTAGGTAAAGAACGAGGCATGGGAAACTAAAGGGGAAAGGAATGTTGGGATAGTTGATGGGTCGAAAATAAAGAGAAGGGAAGATAAAGTAATAGCGCCAGTGCGCACCGTTACAATTTATGACGTTGCTGCAGAAGGATATCTTCCAAGCAGACCGAGAGCATGCCTCCCGTGAAACTCGCGACCAAAATGCCCACCATCCAACGCAATATGGTCTTCCTGCTGAAGGGGACGAAGGGCGGGCCTTTGGCGCCCGCCGCGTCGATGGCGGCGATGTCGTCCTTGGTCAGAGCTAGGAGAGCGATGCGACGTCAGAGAGCGCAGAGAGGACTTGAAGGGGAAAAGAAAGGCCTACCGAGGTCCCCAGCGTTGAGGTAGCCTAAAAGACGCTCCTTCTTGGAGCTGGTGCTGTGAGGTTTGTCTTCGTTAGATGGCAGAGAAAATGGAATTCTGACTGAGGGAAGGAAAACTGACGTGACGACAACCGCGCCCTTGGCCTTTGTCCAGGCGAGAAGCACCTGGTCGTTGCTCACACCCAGTCTTTCGGCGATTGCGCTGACCGGGGCGTCGACGGGGCCGTGGGGCAAGGAGGTGATCGGACTGGATAAAAGAGAATCAGTTTATGCTCTGTTTGTTTAGATGAGAGTGGAGTGTACATGAGCGCACTGTACGCCTCAATCACGATCTTATGCTTCGCGGCGTAGTCGAGGATGGGCAGCTGGTGCGCGTAGACGTATGGATGGAGTAGGATCTTAGATTACCGTGAGTCTGGAAAGCGAGGAGGGTAATGCTAATAAGTACAGACCTGGTTCACGACAGGTTTGACCTCCGCAGACGCAAGGAGAATTGCGAGGTCGCTGACTTCGAAGTTGCTGACACCAATGCTTCTGCAGGGAGGTTTGAGTACAATACCAAATAATGGAAACGTGAAATGACGGACTTGACGAGCCCTTGGGCTTTAATTTCTTCCATCTGCTTCCATGCGGTTGGGATATCGGGGACGGCCAGACGCGGGTGGTGGATGAGGTACAGGTCCACGTACGACACGCCAAGCTACACAGAATGCTCAGACAAAATCGAATGGGTGACTGAACACGCACGTTCTTCAAGCTATTCTTGATGGAGGTCTTGATATCCAGTCCGTCCACGCCAGAATACTTCGTAGTGATGAATATTTCCTTGCGCGCCAGTCCACTGTCACGGATGGCCGTTCCCGCCTCGGCTTCGTTCCTGTACGACTGAGCAGTGTCTTTCCTCGGTCAACCAAATGAGCTCGATAAAGACAAAGTTGACTCCCTCCGACTTACCGACATGAGAGAAGCCCAACGAAATGGCCTGGTCGACCTGGCTGATCGGCCCGTCGCCATTGCCCAGCTTCCAAGTCCCGAAGCCAATGCTCGGGATTTCGCGGCCTGGGGTGGTTGAGCTCAGCCGAGCTCAAGGTCAGCAAATAAGTTGAGCAATACCGTCGTTCAACTGAATGGGATCCCAAGGCATGGTGGTGGTGGTGGAGAGAACCGCGAGGACGTGTGATAATGGCGTTTCAGCACGCACCCGCTGCCTCGGCATTGTCAGATAAGGCAATCTCGCTTGCCGCGGCGATCAGACGCCGGGCCGCTGGAGGCAGCTCAGAACGAAGGTTGAAAGGAGGAAATCACTGGGGAATCGTCCAACTCATCCGTTAATATTCCCAGACCTCGCAAGCTAAATTCAATTTGAGTATGTGTCAACAAACTGGTTCGTATAAAACAAACTTTTCTGAATTAATATTCTGATGTTGCAGCTCATGCTGGGGTGGACGTGGCACTGGGTAGCTTCAAGGCAAATTTGGCGGCTGGTTGAGGCTCAAAAACCACGCCAGGGGAAAGATCAGAGAGCCTCCGACTGTTCTGAGCCTCCTGCCTCGAATGAATTGCGACCCGGGTGGCCTGCACTTCTCGGAGCCCCTATAACGCGTCGGGGCGCGTATTCGACACGTTATTTGCTTACTGCCCACCAGATTGCGAGGCACAAAATATTTCACACAACTTAGTGCTTTGCCCGCTCCGCTGTGCGAGCGTATTGGAATTTGGGAGAAATAGTTAACTTAGGTAAGGTGGACATAATATTTCCCTAAAATCAAAGTCTGGATCTTCGGGAGATGCAAGTAGGATCATCGGGTCGTTCAAAAAGTGCAACAATTATGAGGTTGGAGAGACCTTGACAAGCAAGGTGATCATTATTGTTTTCAGTCAATTGCTAGGACTGTATTGATTTCCTTTTCAGTCGACGCTCTAATGTACGCCATTGGCGGACTCATTCTCGTCATTCTGGTATTTACCGCTTTGCGTGCCCTTTCCCCTGCCGATTTCGTTGACGTGGACTGGAGTAGGTACATTCCACATCTCTAGTTCTGCTACAAGTATTTCTACTACATGTATTTCTTGGAACTCTTTAGCACATCTCCCACGACAAGGAATACCGACACCGCGTTCAATAGTGCTCGTCCGCGACTTCGAATGAGGCGATTCGAGCGACAGCATTCCTCTCAGCTGCTTGAAAGGAGAATAAGTACAACATCCCTAAGCAGGGGTGAGTGAATCAAAGGACCCGAAACACCACAGGAGGTGCGGACCGGCTGCCAAGGTGTGAATCATGTTCAAGCGCTTTTTAAAATAAAGAAAATCTTTCACCCAAAATATGTTTTCGCCCCGGATCAACCACTAACCGAGCCCGCCACAGAAACTCCTGACCGAGCCCGGTTTTTAACCACTGACCTAGCCCGGGTTTTAACCACTGACCTAACCCGGCTTTTAATATTCTCAACCACTGACCGAGCCCGGCTTTTACTTTCAACCACCTATCACGCGTGAATTTTCGAATTTTAATGTGTTCAATTTATGCCAGGGGGTATGGCGGTCGGAGTGCACTTTTATTATTTAGGTGTTTTTTTTGCTGTTTTTGTGCTTTTTTCCGTGTTTTGGCGAGTTACATATTTTTTCAGGGGTGCTTCACAAGTGGTTGGAGAAAATGGTCTCTCGTTCTAAACGATTGAAAAATTTCAATCTGCCCGAATAAATGGTAAGAATTTTACCGTCAATATCACATATTATTTTTTTGACCTGGGTGGAAAAAAAGTTTTTTTCTGTGTACAATTTTTTTTTTTTTTTTTTTTTTTCAGCGGCCACGCTTGGCAGTTTTTTTCTTGGCTGAGTGAAGTTTTTTTTTCTTTCTGGACACCAAGAAAAGATAAAATTCCTAACCCTAGTTTGATCCGAACCACGGCACGCCCCGTGATCGTCCGCTTTCCATCCCGCAACTTCTCAGACTAAGGCCGACACTTGCATCGGGCGGTATCAAGAGGAAGATGTAGGGACTCGGAAAATGTGGCTATTACTGCTGTCCATTGTTAGCAAGAATACAGTGTCTACTGCTGCCCATCATCATCGGGGCTACCTGGCCGGGTCCAGAAGTGGGGGGTCAATCTTGAAGTCGGAGGAGTCTCACATGATGAACGGCTTGGACGAGAACATCGAATAATACCTGGACAGATGTGTTGGGGGGCTCGGCAGCAAAAGTACCCCCGAGGTTGTTGTCGGGGGAACGACGGTGGGAGCAGGATATGGCGGTCACTTTGTACATTTATTATTTGGGTCTTTTTTTTCACGTTTTCCGGGTTTTTTACGCATTTTTCACGGTTTCAATCTTTTTTTCATGGTTTCGAACTTTATTTTCGCACTTTCGAACTTTATTTCTCAACTTGAGATTTTCGAAGTTTTTTTTTCGTGCCCTTCACAGGAACTGACAAGTTTTTTCGAGTGTTCCTTGTAATACAATGGTTTTCCAAGTTCTTGCTCAATGAGACATTTCTTTATGGCGGTCACATTGCGCATTTATTATTTTGGATTTTTTTTCCCCACTTTTCTGTACTTTTTTTGGGGGTTTCCATACTTTTTTTTGGTGTTGTTCTTTTTTTTTTGCCATTTGGTTTCAAGCAGATTGCTATTGTTTCCTGTCACCAGAATCACCACTTTCTGAGAAAACCATTGCTGGGAGGATGGATTGAACCATGACCCTATAGTGGGGTTAATCATTACTTGATGGCCATTAGTTGATCAAGTACTTCGGCGGTCAGTTGTAACCCCCTGCTGAGCCACAGCAAGCATATCACTGGTGGGGGTGTGGTGTGTGGTGTAATACACTTTATGGCTTCCTTCTGCAGGTGGTTCGGAACTGAACCTCCAAGTTGAAATGCCCCACTGATCAAGGCCATCAAGCCGGCCGTTCGGCTTGCACAGCCACTGCATCCAATATACGGTGAAATCTGGAAGAAACTCTCAGTCAGGCTCCCAGAAAAAGAATGTTAGCCTGGAACAAAAAAAAGATAACGGGACACCAAAAACAAAAAGACCGGAAAGTGAAAAAAAAAGACCGGAATAATAAATGTGCATTGTGACATACACATATTCAAAAATAAAGTAAAGTAGATGAGGGAAAGAAATGTCTCGTTGAGTGAAAAACATTATATTACAAGGAACACTCGAAAAAACTTGTCAGTTCCTGTGAAGACAGGAAAAAAAACTTCAAAATCTCAAGTTGAGAAAAAAAGTTTGAAACCGATAAAAAAAAGGTTGAAACCATGAAAAACGTGAAAAAACCCGGAAAACGTGAAAAAAAAAGACCCAAATAATAAATGTACAAAGTGACCGCCATAGCAGGAGGCCTAATTGTCGGGGGGGGGGGGGGGGGGGGGGGGGGGGCAAGTGGTGTAGTTGCAGAGACCGCCGGGGCCATCAGAACAGAACCGGATGAGGTCTGGGCGGGAACGGAGATGGGGAAATCCTTGTCAGAGTCCATCACCAAAAGGTGAAAAAGGTTGCAGATGTTTGCAAGGATCAAAATGGGCTGGAATGCACAACAAGTCCGTGATCGAGACTAGGCTGCGAGTGGGAGAGGCTGGGCAAACAAGGGAACACTGAGACAGGGTTTTTGAATCCAAGATGCTGTCGGTGAGTTCCTGCGCGAGGGCAGGCATAGCGAGTGAGGCTCAGTGAGAGTGGAGAGAGCGTGATGGAAAGCGGACAATTGCGGGCCGTGCCGACGGTGCCGCGGTTCGGATCAAATTAGGGTTAGGAATTTTATTTTTTCTTGGTGTCCAGAAAAAAAAACTTCACTCAGCCAAGAAAAAAAAAATCCCAACTGGCCGCTGAAAAAATAAAAATAAAGTTGTAAGGAGGAAAAACTTTTCTTCCACCCGGGTCGAAAATAATATGTGATACAAAGTTGACGGTGAAATTCTTACCATTGATTCAGGTAGATTGAAGTTTTTCAACCCTTTAAAACGAGAGACCTCATTTTCTTCAACCACTTGTGAAGCACCCCCGAGAAAATATGTAACTTGCCAAAACACGGGGAAAACCACAAAAACAGCAAAAAAAACACCTAAATAATAAAAGTGCACTCTGACCGCCATAAGGGGGTACTTGAGCAAGTGGGATATATACATATTCCTAAATGTTGCCTTATTTTTTTGTCCGCTAGCTTCGGCGAGGCAACACAGGTTCTTCCTGAACTTGTGAAGAGGGAGGAATTGATGTTAGCAGTGATCTGCCGCCAGGGACTATTAGGTCCTTCAATAAAGAAAGATCACAGCTTATGGTGTACTGAGTGTGTTCCGCGAACACACCATCCCGCAGCGGGCATTGGTCTTCCCTGGTTGGTGCCAACTCCTTGGATTTTTCTATAAGAAAAGTTGGGCTTCCTCAGGAGTTAAAAATTCAAAAAGCCGGGCTCGGTCAGTGGTTGAAAATATTAAACGCTGGGCTAGGACAGTGGTTAAAACCGGGGCTCGGTCAGGAGTTTTTGTGGCGGGCTCGGTCAGTGGTTCATCCGGGCCGAAATCCTGTTTTGCTTCTTTCACTGTGTCAATCGGCCGATTTTCCGAGGCGCGTCACCCACGTGACCGAGTCGCGGAGTTTGAAAATTCTCCTTTCTTTCACGAACCTTGAGTGGACGGACCCTCAAGGACTCCAAAGCCCTCAACGTCTCGTGTCTTGGCAACAAATACTTCACTGACTGAGATTAATCCCGCCAAGTGCTAGCTCCGTTTGCCACAAGACTTGCGACCCTTTTGCCGCCCACCTCTAGCTGGGTGCTTTTGCTGAGACGCCGGGAGCTTTTATGTTTGCCACCGGTCAGTCTAGCTGTCCCTTTAGGTTTGTGGCCTCCTTTAGAAACACGACGCGCACGGCATCGCAAGACTATGTCCACCCCTGCTGTGCAGTTTCGGCCACCGGGGAACAATATTTTCCTAGCTGCGAATCTCCTGCGTCCCTGCCTCCCCGAATGTCGTGATCATTTCTGCTGTACCAGCTTGGAAGCAGGTCGGTTCACCGCCCTCCAGATTGTTGGAGACACGTTGTCAGCGAGAAAAGGACAAACCCCGGAGCGTGTGGTTCGCGCTCCCAAATGCAAGACGAGCAAATCTCACGCTTTTGGCGCCAAAGCTTCTTTGGCAGGCTGTTACGCGACCTTTTAGGTTAGATTTCCTCACAAAGGGTGGCGGGCGCTTGGTGTGCCGTATTCTGGCCCGTCTCCACCAGCTGTAATGCGAGTCTTCCTCGTCTTCCAATTATCCGGTCATCTATCACCAGGCTGTGGCATCCTCGTTGTCCCCCGAATTTAGGTACTTTGTTGTCTTTCCCTCGTCCACCAGCGCGCTGGTCCGCGGCGCGCACAACCACCCGGCTTTCAATTGTATTTTTGCGGCGATTCACACCGCGGCGCCGCCCGGCACTTCGAATTTTCCTTGTCGTACTCATTCTGATACTTCGGTGGATCTGCGAGCTGTGCCTGTGACTGCTGTTCTATCTCTGTCATGGAAATGGCAGTGTCGCGCAATTAGCCGGAGTCGTCTGAACTGAGTTAACGGTTTGCCTCTTTCACCTAACGCGGAAGAAAAATCCATGAAGTTCATTCAGCGATGTTCTAGTCCCCTCGCCTCCTAGATTTATTTTCCACACAACTTCAAGAAGACGATTCGGTTGAATTGCGCGCCGCAATAGGCGCGCTCGGTCACCTGACTCACCGCCAATCATTGCGCATCGCTTTCGGCTTAGCGGCAGCCTCGTAGGAATGAAAGGTAACGTCTTTCGTCTTGACTCGTGTCTACCTCTGCTTCGTGCCTTCCCTTTCCCTCTCTAATCGCGGCTACATCCCTGCAACACGATGAATCCGATGTGGAACGGTGGCATGCCCGATGCCATTCCCCCCCCGGCAGGCGCGGTTTATAGCGGACAACCAGAATTTCATAATGCATTCCCTGGGTACCAGCAACAACAACAACAACCGCATGCACAACATCCTCAGCAGCAGCGAGTCCATTTTCTCTCCCATGATAATATCCATTTACAAATGAAAATATTTCTAGACAGCCTCCATGGTGGCCGACAACTGGACAAGGGACGCCTTGGGCCCATGGCGGTACACCTTGGCCTAATACACCCGCTGCTGGACTGTCTTGGGCCAATACCCCGTGGCAGCAGCAGCAACATCAGTTTCAGCAACAGACACCTGCCTGGGCGCAGCCTCAGATGCCCCGACCAGGGTGGGGACCTGCAGCGCAGGGAGGGGCATCACCATGGGGTGGACACTCTGGCCCTTCTACGCCCTGGGACCATTGGGGCGAGCCGCCGCCGCAATCGGCACCGGCGAGTCTCGGCTTCAGCGCGACCGCCGCACCGCCTCTTCACGAGTCCTCCTCGGGACAACCAGTTATGGGGACGTCGTGGTTTGGCCCGGGCATGGGGAGTGGGATGCCCGGAACGCACGGTCAGCCGCGGACAGACGAGCGCTGGGAGGGAGTAGACAATCCAGAGTGGGGGGAGGTACGCGAAGCTTGGGCGCATGCGCAAGGCCAGGGCGGGCAGCCGCCAGCGTGGGCGCAGGGCCAAGATCCCCGGGCGGCATGGGAGGCGGAGCAGGCTTGGGCGCAAGAGCAGGCCTGGGCGGCGCAGGCGCAGGGTCCGGATCCGCGCACGGCCTGGGCGCACGACCCGCGAGCGGCGTGGGCGCATGAAGGCGCTCCACTGGAACGGACGCACTCCTGGGGCGCGCAGGGCTACAAGTCTCCTGGGAAGAAGAAGAAGAAACGCTCCAACTCCCTCGGGGGCGGGCTTCAGCGCGGCGCATGGGGTACCCCTGCGGCCTTTGACGAAAACCACCTCTCCCGCCGGCCTGAAGACTGGCGAGACGACTACTCGCCGCGGGGTAGCTCCGGCGCTGATATCCCGTTCTCCTCGCTCTTCCGCAAGAAGTCGTCTGCAGCACGTACGTTACCCTTCTGCTCCGGATTGTTGTCGTCTGATAAACACCTTATTATTCAGAATGGGCCGGCGACACCAAGAAGCGCGCGCTGGCCAAGGTGCTGGAATTTAACGCGACGCGGCCGCACATCAGCTACGACCTCCGGCACGCGCCTGAAGAGACGGCCTACATGGGGAACTTCAAGCCCCGGAGTCAGGCGGAGATGCTGCAGCCGGCGGTATCGCCCATCGCACAGCGCATGCGCCTCATGCACCCCCGCCTGCCGTGGTACGTCGACGTCGAAGCGCCCCTCACCCAGCCCGGGGTCACCCTCGTCGACGTCATCCACACGCTCTTCCAGGAGCTCAATCGCCCCATTGCGGGGCACGATTTCTGGAACGAGGAGCTCAGGAAGCGCGAGCGGGAAGGTCTCACGTACACGTTTAAGCGGCGCTGCGGGAAGAGGGGGGAGTTTTCTCAGGAGGAGATGCTCAAGGGGGTGAAGCGGGTGGACTTTCTGGGCGAGGAGTGCATATTCGTGGGCCTCGTACGACGCAGTGGCATGTGGGAGATCAAGACGAACGCCGACCACTATTAAAGAACGGTATGTCCTTCGCCTCTGGGACCATATAACCGACGCTCATCTGCGACCGTATAGCGCTTTCTCTGTTTATCTGGACAATCTGTACATTCATCTTACTGTCTCTCTTGTTTCCACTGGAACCGGTGGAACTCATAGCTACAAAAGTGAGCGCCTGTCTCCCTGCTTAACGACCTCAACTCATTGTGTGCATCAGTGTATTACTTACCTCTCACATCGCAATGCTGAATAACCGCCAACTGTATATCATTGTTCTTCAATGTACTTACTGTGTGTCTATAGATTGTTACACTAGCGTCGGCCCTCAACTCCTTCCCCTCCCGCAGAATGCCTGAGAACCTAATCGCCGAGAACTTTGCTGAGATTCAGAACCCGGATCGGGATTGATCAAACATGTGATCTTTCGACGCGTGCACGAGGAACCAAACAAACGACAACCTTCCAGCGCGCGCCAAGGGCTTTTTCGCGAATACGACCAAAACACGACTGGACATCTCTATGGATCCGAACCCCGCTCCTGCCGCTTTACGAATACCCCTGAATAAAACAACCCCTCGGTGGTGCCTTCTTGAATTCCATGATGAACAACATCATTTTGGTCGACGGGGGAATCCTTCGGATTTACAAGCGGCAGCTATTCGATCAGAAGTCAGTGCAAGTGGGACACAAAGCGGCGGAGATTCGCTATACCTTCAATACACCAAAGTGAAAGTCCCCGACGGCGCCGAGGGCGACCGTCGGATTGGGGATAATGGAGCTCGCTGCTTCCAGCGGGAACTCTTCCGTTGAGTATGAAACCATCAGCGTGCGGTTCTCCCAGTCGACTTGGATGGCAAAGTTGTGCCAAATGTGCGAAACGAAAGGTGTCGTGAACAGGACATTGAGGGCATGGTCCAGGACTTTGAACGAGTGCGCGTTCGCGACTGGTAGCTGGCCCGTTGGGTTCGTGAATGGCGAGCCTATTGAAAGGACTGTATTGTGAGGGTAATAACACCCGACCTTGGAACCACGCACCGAGTTGGATACCAAATACATGCGTCCCGTCGTTTGGCTCAATGAAAACAATTTGGTATTCGTGGCTGTAGTTCAAAGGCCGCAAAACGTCGGCCTTGATCGAGAAATGGAACACAGATACTCCCGTCTCCATCTCCGCGTCCAACGCTGTTGAATTTTCGTCCTTTTGGGCGATCAACTCGGTGCGGCGGAACCCATATTGTGGTGGTCCACCGCCCGGCACGAAGACCGACGTATTATCGATCTTAATTGAGATAACTTGCTCCGTCAGAAGTCCGTTTTCGTTCCAGAGCGGGGTGGGGAGCGCGGAGTGGCCGAGAAAGTCAGAGTACTAATCGAACGAGGTTTGGGATTTCTTGTGATAAATATCGGTTGAATACATACATAGGATGCGCTTTCATTCTGTCCCTTGACTGCCCTAGAATATCTCGAATCAGTGCGACGGTCTTTTTATTCCCAAATATTTGACGTTAAGAATGGGCCCGTGGACGCGTCTAACTCGCTGGAGTGCATTGAATAGCGCACGCGACCATCGTAGAGTATGTTACTTGTAGCGGATGCCGCAGCTGTAGATATGGCGAGTAAGATGTGAGCTTTGGTCATGATGTCCTGCCAGTATCCATCGAGGGGAAGTGTTTTATATACAGACAACGATGGGAGAAGCTCGGTTGAATCGGGATTACTTCGGCCATGGTGAATTTTGGGGGTCGCAAAAATAGCTCGGGAACTCAAGTTGGCATTGGCAATGAGCAACAATTGAACTCACGAAACCCTTGGGGTAGTCGGAAACGCTCAAGGAGGTCTCTGAACACGGGGTTGAACTCGGACGTCAAGTTGTTGGGTGAGTTGGGTCTCAGAAACTTTATTTTTTGAGTTACACAGGCACTGGGATAGGCCTTTCAGCCATCGCGGCCAACCGGAATATGTGGCGAGGTTGAGCCCCGTGCTCATCATCGACGTAATCAACCACCGCAGTGTCTGTTCAACCACCCTAGAGTAAATAAATGAAAGGGATGTCGAAGGGGCCCAACTCACGGATGGTCGAACGGTTATCGAACATAACGATCGTTCGTGGACTCCAGTGGACGCGGGCCTGGACGTCGTGCGACGAAATCAAATGCTGGAGCAAAAAGTCGGAGATCGCCTTCCATTCAATGTCTTTCAACCCAACCGCTCCCGTGATGAACTCGCCATTGATGAAGATGCAGTGCGCTCCAGTGATGGGATGAACGCGAACTAGTGGGTGAATTGTCGTGATGGGGTCTTTGCGCACAAGACCACCCGCCAACCGTGTGTGGTTAATCATGTTGGCAGAGGAATGTTTGACTTTAATTTCATCCAGGAACTTCTGCATAGCAGGGGACAGGCGCCTGAGTAATGTCCTATGTTAGATGGTCGAGGAGGGTCGAATATAATGGAACGCACTGGTACGCGCCGTCGGTAGCCGCGAATACTGTATCGCCTCCCACTTTGGGTCCATCCAACAAACCTAGCATCACATAACCAGGTGGTTGAAGCTCGTAACTGACATCTTGGTGCCAGAGACACGATCTTCAAATGTGTGAGCTTCTGCGCCGATTTAGTAGTGTAAAAACTTACGTCGTCTTTTGCGCGAAAAAGGCGTCGAGTTCAGGCTTGTTTCCGTCGCGGTGAATAATGTGGAAACCCGGGTAACCTTGAAACGAGGAGGTTTTGTGGGGAGAAGACGGAGCGAAAGTAGGACAAACCTGGAATACTTCCAGACACGGGCTGGTAGTTTCGCTTCCCAAAGTAATCCATAAATTTCTGCTGAGAATCGGGCCCAGCATCGATGAAGTCCTGGTCTGGAAACGCCACAATCTTGCGCTCGGATATAAGGAGAGCGAGGTCGTCCTTTGCTTGGTCGGAGATCGTGGACAACTGCACATTTCGAAGGATTGTGCCCATCTTGGGCGTAATTTCTTCCATCACAACTGAAGACGTTAGAAGGCGCGACTTCTGCTTGTCAGCACGATGCGCGGGATCCACAAATTCGAACGGGGGGAGTTTGTCGAACCAAACTTTGCTCCATGACGGGGTGTACTCTGGGTATTTTATGCTCGGTTTTTCAACGCTAGCGTCGTGGTATGAAAGGTTGATGTCGTAGGTGATGACGGATTCCTCCTCCACGACGGTAGCTGTAGCGGACATGGCCAAGGTAGGTGTTTGTGGTTGAATACTGTCAATGAGTTGGTCAGTTATATACTCACGTCCAAAATTAAATGGAGTTAAGGTGGAAGCAGGCTTGTAGACACATACCTGGCAACTGCACCCCAAATTCATAATCAAGGAATACCTGCCCGGTATTCGCTGTTCATCATGGTTCCAGGCTTTAAGCGACACTCGACGCCATCAGGATTCGAGACGCTGGATTTACTTATACCTTTATTCCAGGTACGCCGTCGCGACAAAATTTGGCCGAAATTTGGACCGCCAAACAAAATGAAAAGTGAAAATGCTCGCCCGCTGCAAAGCGTTTCCGCATACTTAAAAAGCGCGGGGGAGAAATGCAGAACCACGACTCATCAACTGATGACTCGGAGTCTGATCTTTCGATGACAGGTGTTTGATGGTTGAATGTACAACATCGGTCTCCGCAGTGGGTCTCGTCGCATCCTCGTTGAGTCCACCTCAGCGCTCGCCCGCTGGGTATCGGACGTGACTCCCGGTTTAGCAGCCGCTTGATTCCCGATGACATAAACTCCCAGCGAATCAGCAGATGGAGGATCCCTTCCCATCTGTAAACTGGTTGAATGAATATATTGCGTTTACGCGGTTGCCCGTGAGAGTCCCGAGGATGTATGTAGTGCATCCGCCGCATCGTGGGGACAAATGGATTGCTGCCGGTAATCCTTCAAGTTTCAAGTTACACAACCTCGCGGACGTTGAGTTTGCTGCAACACGAAAAACCTGCTTGAAAGGTATGGTGGCTTTGAAAAAGACTTTTGAGTACTTAGCCTGTTGCTGCTGCCTCTGTAAAGTAACCCAGAATTATTTCGGGATCGTAAAGCTCAGAATACCTCCTGTTTCGGTGTATGTTGCGATTCAATTTCAACCCACCATAACTCGGTAAATTCAATAGTTGAGCCCCGAGATGCCCGAATCAACCAACCATCAGCGATCAGACCGCACTCCAAGCCTTGCCCACTTACTCAGCCGTAGAACGAACTATTTGAAGGCAGGAGGCGCACGGTACGCGTTTAGAGCACCTACAGAGTTTGTGAAGGTCTCTAAATCCGAGATCCCCCGTTCGATTCGAGGTCCTGCCATTGGAGATTCCCGCTTTTTACCCCTTGATTTGGTGACCAAATTTTTTAACTTTCTATTTGACAACCTCTCCCAACTCAATTACGGTGGATTTTGGGCGGTGAAGCGAGGCATGCATCGTACCCGAGATGCCCGATCCGCTCTTGCAAGTTTCAATAACATCACATCCCTTCAATTTGTCACTATGTTGGCCTCTAATCAAGCTTTAAAAAAAGGCAGGAGGCGCACGGCGCGCGTCGGACCTCAATTCACGTGTGTTCCATGCTGGTTCCTAGGTACATCGTTCGGCTCGGGTCCTGCCATAAAGTGTCCACCTCACCTTCGTCACTTCGTTACTTCGCGTAAGTTGACGGATCTTCGTGACTTTGATGAGAATCTGGGATTCTTCGTGACATTGGCATATTCCTGCGAAAGTTCGTGAGTTGTTTGTTGCACGGCAACTGCTCTGCATCACGAAGTGATGGGTATCAGCATTGTGCCGAGCATGGCCGGTTAGGTGGCTAGGGGTTTGGGTTAGTCGGTTAGCTGGTTAGAGGTTTGGGTTAGGTGGTCAGGGTGGTTAGAGGTTAGTGGTTAGGGTTCTGGTTAAAGGTTAGCGTTAGGAAAGGTATCTATATGAAAAAAACCCGCCCGGCCTTATGCTAAAGGAACAATGATGGCCGGTGCTTCCGGGTTTTTGAATGTGCCTAGGGTGTGCCGAGTTAAGTGACGAACTTCCCTAAAAACATGCCAATGTGACGAACATTCACAGATTCTCATCAAAGTCACGAAGATCCGTGAACTTACGCGAAGTAACGAAGTGACGAAGGTCAGGTATACTCTGCCATAAAGGATTCGCTGCTAAGCTTTTTAATTTGATCGTACAGAAAGGAGAACGCATGATCGTTCTCCTCTACGCCAACCCTAAACACTAATTAGTTACCAGGCACTGAGTGATTGCCAAGAGCTTTCTTTAGTATAAAAGTAGCAGTAGAATCTAATGTACAGTAGATTCTGCCTCGTCTAATCTCAGGCTCTACTTTGGTCTGAAACTGGGCTTGATTCTCGCTTTAAACCCCACTCGCTATCTATCGCTCTCGGGGTTTAACTCTATCCATACCCCGTTATCTGAAGGACGTCTTCCTCATATACCGGGGTCTCGCCATATCAGCACGTCGTACATTGAACACGACACCTGATCACCTACGCCGGGGTTTGAAGTCCTAGTCGGGTTCTCTGCCGAAAGCCAACATCAGGCCGACCTAGGGTCGTCGCTGACAGAGGCGGTCTGACATGGTGGAAATACTTTGCTGGAGTGTTGCAAACTCAGCAGGTGGGAACAGATTGTGATGCTGCATTGGGTATCAGCTAAGGCAAGAGAAGGAATGGGGGGAGGGACTTACTGGCTCAGCTGATTCAAGCAATCGAACGGCTTCATCGCATTGCAGGCGAAGCCTAGCTGTGTCGCCAAGTTGAGTATGAAGAGCGCGGGTCTCGAGCACGGCATACGCCGCACGGAGGTTTGAGAGTGGATCGGCCATGGTGGGTGCGGGACTGAGAGAAGAGTCAAATGTCTGCTCCAAGTCAGTATCAAACCTTTACTGGGACGTGTGCTTGGCATGCTGGCATTGCACCAGATGCTGGGGGGATGATATATCGCGGACTCTAATGAGAGGAAAGTACCCGTTGGATCAAACGTTCTAACGAGAGGGATCGCGATACATCACCTTAGAGGTATGCCTATTATGGTTGGGTAGTTCCCAGCACTGCCAAACCACAGCAGTTAGGGACGTGTGGTCGTCGTTGATCGCGGTGAGCTCAATAGCCGCATTTGGCCAACATCGATCAATCGTTCTCGACGCTGTCGGCGACGATGAGCGCCAAAAAATGGTTTAAAATTCTTGAAAATAATACAGTGGATTGAAATACTAAGCAGAACACAGCAGGTGAAGTGATAAGATGTAGCAAATTTATCTAAACGCCCAGGCGGGTTCGCGAGCGAAGAAATGGCGTCTCCACGTGCCTCCGCGTCTTCGGTCCCCGCCGACCATCCATCCACGGCAGAGCAGGATGCAACACGGAAGAGACACCTCAGGCCAGTACAAGTCTGATATCAAGCCCGAATTAGTCCGTAGCGCCACACCGGGGTATTTGGAAAGGGAGCGTTGCGGGCTCTTTGCACCTGCACTGCACACTAACGCGGGTATCGAACACCACACAACAAGAGGCCCCGAGACAACGCACGAAGGCCCGAAAAGAGTTATTCAAGGAGGAAAAGAAGGGCAGAAAGGGGTGATGAGTCAAGTAGGCACTCACCGCAATGCCGCGACGCCCCCGACGTCGCCATCCCGTGGGGATATCGTGTGGCGTCATTGAGGACCCCATGGAGGCCTGGATGAAGAATCGGGAAGCAGAATAGAGTGAGCAAAGTAATATCCAAATTCTGAGATATCTGACACTCACCGCGATGCCGCTGACGCACCCAACATCACCATCCCAAATGAATGTAAGAGGGTATCGTTGGGTGTTGTAGACGAGCCCATGGAGGGCTGAATGAACGAATTTGGGGCGGAACTGTAGAGAAAGGAAAATTATTCAAATCCTGGTATATCCGACACTCAGCGCGATGTCGCCGACGCGCTCAATGTTGCCGTCGAAGATAAACATGAGGGGGTACTGCACTGGGTCCTCGGCAATGCTCTGGTGGCCTGGATGGAGGGATTCGGCATGGAACTGATCAAGAAAAAGAATTTTATTCAGAATCTAGGATATACATCACTCACCACGATACTGCCGACGCGCTCAACGTTGCCGTCGAAACTAGGTATTGCACCGGGTCCTGGGCGATGCTATGGTGGCCTAGATGGAGCAATTCGGCGTGGAACTGATTGAAAAAGTGCAGTTATTATTCGGGTACAAGATCGAAGGATTTCAGCTCACCCCGATGCCGACAACCCTGAGCACTTATCCCAAGGCTCCAATGCGTTGCAATGGTCCCCTGTGTTGCGTCAGGCTGGTCTTCAACCAGGGAGAATTCCTCCGTCGGCTCCAGTGCGTCTCTTCTAAGTCTCTTCGGATAAATCACCATAGGGCACTACGGTAAGACCCAGCGTATGATTCACTTGTCGAGGACTTGTGGAACGTTGGGGAGGCGAATGGGCATTGAAAGGCCATGAATGCGTGCCCAGCAGAGGAAAGAAAAGGCAATGAGGAAAGGTGCATCATGGTGCGGAAGAAGCGGTGTCACCTGTGACAGCGTGATTATTTCCTATTCCAGACGAGGTGATCTGAACTTGACCGACTTTCCGTGAGGCCTGGGGCAAATGCTGCATCAAATCGAGACTGCAAGTTAGCTTCTAATCTGTTCTACTTTAACTTTGTGCAAGCAGATCTAAAAAATGTTGAACTAAATTATCAGTCCCCGCAAAGGCTGGGTTGTGGTGAGCGTTTATACTCCTCCGGACCCTCTATTTGAACCTCAAAAGTTTCTTCGAGCCCATCCGCAACACACTATAACATTGCTTTGTGTATGAAACTCACCTCCGCTCCAAAATAACAGATTTGCCGGCCAAAAACGGCATTTTCGAAAGTACTCGACGGTAAGTGCTCCGATTTTAGTTCTGCAACCGCAGACAGGGTTACTGAAGGTGCAGGTTCCTATTAGCATCGAAAATCTCCAGAAACAAGGTACTTAAATATCAGTCACCGACTGTATATTGTGAATTTAAAGCCCGCCCGGATTTTTCACGCCCTCAACGACCTTACCACTGAGCTTGGGGTGTCGAATCAGTCCTCTGAGTGCTGAATTTTGAGAGAAAAGAGGTTGTGGAAGACAAGTTAAGTCAAAAGTACTTCCGCAGAGAACACAAATACTGAACATCAGCCTTACGAGCTTTGTGCGCTTCCGTCCACATAAAACCTCGAAGGACAAGAAAGTTTTAAATTTGCAAGAGTGTCGTCCCAGAGCCTCTAAGAGCATCACCCAGGGTATGTGAGCCTGTTTCATAGTCATATTACTGTCATTTGAGTTCTTTGGGTGAATTTGCGAGTCAAGTCTCGACAGTCTCGAGTTCTCCCTCAGAAACTCCTTTTCATGGATGCATTGTCTCAAGATTCTATATCGGAAGCCTTTACTTGCAGCTATCAACACGGATGTGGTATGGTCTGAGCAGGTGCCATGACTTTTTGAATCAAGACTCGTCGTTTTTAAGTTGACACCGATTTGCATTTCAAAAGAAACAGACAAATACGTAGGGTGAAAAATCAAGGATACATAAGACAGAAAGAAAATGGAAGCGCAAAAATCGCCGTGGAGAAGGCAAAGAGGCGGCAAAAACCCCGAGAATGCAGGTATCCATAAGTAGGTAAGGTAGTAAATTACGGTGAAGATGTCCGTAGGGCGCAGTGGGGGCACCATCAGACGACAATGGGGAGCCGTCGATTAGGGGTTACGGGGCGCGGGGGGCGCTGGTGCAAGCGGTCCGGGGTGCGGGGTGCAGAACCAACGGTGGCAAACGCAAAATGCCAGCGGGCACCTAGATGTTGCAGGGGCATGTGGGGGCGACCTCAAATAACAATAAAGAGCTGTCAATCAGGGGTGCAAGGCGCGGGGGCGCAAGCACAAGCGGTCCGGGGCGGGGGGCGCAGAAACGGCCACGGCAGATGCGCAAAGCCATTGCCGGCCGAGATATTGCAGGGGTGTGTGTGGGTGAGGTTGTACGACGAAGAGGTGCCGTCGATAAGGCGGATGGAGGGGCAGGGGCGCGGGTGCAAGCGGTCCGGGCGGGGGATGTAGGAAAGGGCCGTAGCGGATGTGCAAAGCCAGGGGGCACCTAGATATTACAGGAGGGCGTGCGGGTGACGTTGTATAACAACGGGGTGCTGTCGATAAGGCGGATGGAGGGCAGTGGGGCGGATGCAAGCGGTGCGGCGTGTGCTGTGCTAAAACGGCCGTGGTGGGTGCGCGAAGCCAGTGCGGGACTAGGTATTTCAGGGATGCGTGTAGGTGATGTTGTCTAACAATAGAGTACCGTCGATAGGGTGGATGGAGGCGCAGGGGGGGTGGCAAGCGGTGCGCAGCGTGGTGTGCAGAAACGGTTGCGGCAGACGCCTATGGCCAGCGGGGCCTAGAAACTTCGGCAGTACATGTGGGTGATATCTTTATATGACATAGAACCATCGGTTCAGGGATGAAGGGTGCAGGTGCACGGGTGCAAGCAGGAGGGCCAGGGGGGGCGCGCCAGTAAATTTGAGCACAAGGGACTATTCCAGGCTTGGGGTGCGGGGAGACAGGCCTCAGAGAGTCCAAGATAAGGTTGATGCAAGGAGGAGTGGCCAGGGGGAAGGGGAAGGGCAGAAATGGTAGTGGAAGCAAGAGGGAAGGGCATGCTAACAGGTACAAACAATGATCAACCCACGCTCATTTGGCTCAATTCGGCACAACTTGCCGTGTTCGTCCCAAGTGCCACATGAATACTGAGGGTTTGTGAAGTGAAGTGTGTGATATTTAACATGTTTAGCATATACACTGACAAACTGGCACGCCCCCAGGAAGCAGGTGAAAAGTGCCAAAAATGGTAAGTACAGCCACCCCGCTCGCGCCCTGCGCGCCCCGACGACGGATCCTCGGGACAACACCGCCGTTCGATCAAAGGCTGCCCACGCGCCCCTGCCACCTGAAAAAGGGAAGTGCTCTAAGGTGATCCATCGCGAGCCCTCTAATTAGAGCCTTTGATCCAACACCCATTCCATTCTAATTAGAGCCTCGCGATATATCAAAACCCCAGATACCCCTGCGCATTGATAAGTAGGCGAGGTATATGCCAGCAATCACAGAAGGTGTACGTCACAAAAGCGGGAAGGAAGTCAGCAATCACAGAACCTGGAGCTGGAGGAGCTAGGAGCCACATGGAACATCAACACAGAAGCGGTCAATAAGCCAGCAATCACAGAGAGTGAAAGGGGACAGTTGAGCCAGAGCCGGAAGAGAAGCCAGCAATCACAGAATCTCAGGAATATCCAAGCCAGAAAGTGCGCAAAAAAAAGGCTGTGAAAGTCACAGATCCTTGAAGATCTTGAGCAACATCTTTTTCCAACTCAAAAAAAAAGGCCAATCAAAGTTTTTGCAGGATCTGTGGGAAAAAAAAGGCTCTGGAGGTTTAAAAACAGAGTGAATCTTGATGTTTCTTGAAAGATAGTGAAGGAAACTCAGGTGTGTTTTTTTTTTTCTGCCAGATCTTGCATGCTCTTCAAGGATCTGTGAAGATCTTTGCATATGTCACCAAAAAAACTGGTTGTGCAAAAAAAAACAGGTATTTTTGTCCACAGCGGGCACTCAAACCTTTCGGGGGCTGGCGCATACTTATCGATGGTTCACCATCTTGAACTTTCGGGTCCGGAACACTTCGAACTGATAATCAACTGCAATCTGTTCAATCACAAATGGAAATCACGAAACAGAAAATGATCTCCATAAGCCGGTTTGAGCGGCGGCCATTTTCTGTTTTTCAGGTCCTGCGACCAATGGACTTGGTATGGCGGTCAGAGTGCCCTTTTAATAAAACAGGGGTACACTTTGTGATTTTGGCCACATTTTGCTGCACCAAAAGATGAAAATCAGCCGGAGGAAACAAACTTCTTGGTGTATAACCTCTATCTCTGTTTTGCACACCCAGAACTTTGTTTTTGATTCACTGAACAAAAACTTTTGGTTGATAAAAAAAAAATTGAACCTAAGAAAAAAAAAAGTGCTGGGTAGAAAAAAAAACTCAACCACAGTCTTCTTTTCCTGAAGACCAAAAAAGTTTTTTGACTGCAACACCAACTTTCGGAGGTAAGTGGCGGTGCTAGCCCTAATCTGATTGCTTGATCCGGTGTCCATATCTGGCTTGAATGCGAGAGCTTCAAGTTGTTCTTTGCTACCATGCCATCTATCCACCAGGAGATCATGCGTGATTGTGCAACCTCAATTGCTAGGTTCCAGCTGACAGAGTGCACAATAGGGCCTGTGTTGGGTGACTCATCAAAGGAAATTGATCAGATACTGCAGCTGGGAAATACACCAGGGAATATGGACTACCAAAGTGTGTTGTACATATATGAATGGAATGCGCAACAAGGTCATGCTCCCGCTTAGCAGTCTGAATGGGGAACTGGGACATTGTGGCCAACTGAGTCCCTGCCCGCACGGTGCACCTCTGTACACCTGTGATACTCCATTTCTGGCTCTTAAAGGTAGGACATGTTGAACAATAGACCTCATTGATGATCCCCTTGCCCCCGATATCTTGTCCATCGTCGCTCTCACTCCCGGCCCTCATCATTGCCGTGAGCAGGTTCACCTCCGATACTCTGGATTTTGATTCAGCTCATGCTTGGCTGAGTGGTCAGTTCGTCACCAGAGCATGGAAAGGATAATAGAGATTACCACTGGCCCCAAGGGTGGGATCCCAACAAGAAGTGTGGTGAACCCATCCTGACCATCGCCAAGGGAGATGGTTTGGCGGATGTATGATTGTGCGGGATATTGCCATACATGGCTAATCAGTGCACAGTTGCACAGGCATCCGGGACCCAGGTGTATCTACCAGAAACTGGAGGGTGTCACCGATGATGTCCTGTGGGATAGATGGCATGGTAGCAAAGAACAACTTGAAGCTCTCGCATTCAAGCCAGATATGGACACCGGATCAAGCAATCAAATTAGGGCTAGCACCGCCACTTACCTCCGAAAGTTTGTGTTGCAGTCAAAAAGCTTTTTTGGTCTTTAGGAAAAGAAGACTGTGGTTGAGTTTTTTTTTTCTACCCAGCACTTTTTTTTCTTAGGTTCAATTTTTTTTTATCAACCAAAAGTTTTTGTTCAGTGAATCAAAAACAAAGTTCTGGGTGTGCAAAACAGAGATAGAGATTATACAACAAGAAGTTTGTTTTCCTCCCGCTGATTTTCCTCTTTTGGTGTAGCAAAATGTGGCCAAAATCACAGAGTGTACCCCTGTTTTATTAAAGGGGCACTCTGACCGCCATAATTTGGGGCCTGAAAGGTCTGAACCATGGTCTCCAAACATGTCTTCGGTTTGGCCCTATTTTACCAACCCACCCAAAAGTGAAACCAACATGGCAAGTTTTTGGCTTCTCTTGACTCCCAAAGATCACGTGGTGATCGGAGACCTCGGAAGCCCAAAATTGTAGCCCTTGAGACTCCGAGTTTGTTTGGGCTGGACTTGCACCCATTAACGGGGCAGAGCATTGAGAGAGATAGAAAATGGGACCCATAATGTTTTGAGTACAAGCCCGAGGCTTCGGCACGCTCGGCATCGTGCACGAAAAAAAGTGTGTTCACGGAATTATGCAAACGGCTGTAGGTCAGGAAAATCAGGTATGTTTATCTCACGGCTTCCACGTTCCTAAGCGGGACCGGCCGTGTAATTCTACCTACCTATACCTACCGCGTAGAAAATGGCCCAAACAGCATGTCGCGGAATTGGGTTGGAGATAAAAATAAACCCAAAAGAAGACATGCTTGGAACCCACGTTCCGGTCCCAAAAATTCACCGCAGAAGTGCCAGATCTATTCAGCTTTCAGCCTGATGATCAAATCGGAGATGATAAGCATTGTCGTCCAGAAAAGATCAACCTAGTCTCTCGTAGACAGACACTTCCAATCGACGCTCATACCTCGTTTGTTCGACAACCAAGTCACAACTGAGCAAGATGAGGAAGCAAGGGGATCCCATTACCCGAAATATATACCCCGACTCCATATTTTTTTTTCAGCTCAGCGGCTTGACCCCCCCCCCCCCCCCCCCTCGTGGGAATTGCCTTTTTGGGAAGTCCCCTATCTACCGTTTCGCCTCAGAACGCACAACGGGTCGGAAGTTTGGCCGCAGACACAATGTATTTAGCGCTTGTATCACAATTGAGGTGTTTCCAGACCATCTTGACTCATTTTCAAGTCACTTTTATTTTTCGGACTGCGTCGGCAGGGATTGATGGATTGATGGCGACCGCATTGGGTGTGGCTGTACACTCACGTACACATTTCCACGTCCAAATATAGGAATAATCTTTTGCTCTCTACCGCAAGAACAGCCTTAAATGAGGCTGGGATGCCCTATACAATTGTGTTCAGATGGCCAAACTGGACCATCCTGGAGGTACATTGAACCACTCTTGATATGGGAGCCCCTTGTGAGGAAGCGGGCAAGATCCAATCATTGGGCGAGTTCGTAGACGCTGGCTATCCCCCTGGCGATGAAATCTTCAAAAAGTATTTGAAGCCACTAGGCAGCAAGTTGTCTTGAAGTTGTGTTGCGTTGTATTGTGAGAAGAATTCGAGAAGAAGCAAAAGTTTGTCAAACACGTGTGATTGACGCGATCACGCGCTAGCTTAATTGATCTTAATTTCCATAAACGGAAGGTCCCTGTCTCAATGGTTTTTTCTTACGGTCCAAGACAAGATCTTTTGGTCACAACAGGAGTGGGGGCCGGGTAATCCGTCTCCCAAATAGACTTCTCTCCCATATCTTCATTCTCCGTCCAAGTTATGTCAGGTCAGCATCTGCGATGTTGGCTGGCTGTAAGTGAAGGTCTGACTCGTCAACAAGCAATCTCCAGCCTTGAAAAAGAAGGGTCATGGAAATTTTGTGACTCAGAATTGGAGTACCCCAGTTCCTGTGAGTGAGACAAAACCCACGCGTGTGGTGTTAGATACAAATGACATGTAAGGCTTTATCGACTCTCATAAATCTTGTGGAGTACTATAGGAGACTACAAATGACTGCCGCGCTGCTTCTTAACAAGACTCCGTCGCAATATACCTACCTAAAAACCTCGTGACTAGCATCGCTTGAATCTATCTAATCTATTCGAGACCGCCGCGTAATTTTGGCCATGCGAGAACCACAAGAAGAATTTCGAACGTCGGCAAGCGATGCAGGATAGCAGGGCCGCCTTCGATCCTCGACTGGGCAAAGAGTTGATCAGTAGGACTCGGGCGTCAACTGAATGTCATCACTCCCCTAACAAATCGTGCTTTATGTAGCTATGCACTCAAGGGACTTGGATACCAACTCATAGAGAAAAATCCAGCACTCTGCCCTCCCGAAAGCCAATTCAGTTGAGATTCAGCCACCAATCGCTCCCGCGAATGTGCCGCACATGCGTTGCAATACTCCCCGTCTTCCTATTCCTATGATCAAGACGGGTAAACTGGTCTGCTGGTAGGAGAAGTGGAGAAAAAGACGGCCCGATGCACTGCCGGAGCATCCTAAACCAACCAATTGACCGCCTCCAACGGCGCGGCCGCTGAGCGAACGAGCCTCCTGACTTATCATTGCGGAACAACCAGAACAGTTCAATTCAAAGTCTACAAATGTTTTCCTAGAATACATAGCGTGTACCAGATGATGCGAGGTGAGGGAAATCGAAACTCTATGAGTAAATAATGCACATGAAGGAGGCCCAAGTTCCATTGGTCAAATGGTTCTCGAGTCTCCCATGAGACAGCGGTGCGAATGAATCAATCGCGCTTGAGCTTTCTCCGTATCACGAACATGCGCTCGCCACCGGGGACACTGGTCAGTTCGGTAATGCCCTGGATGGTGTCTAGGCCCTGCAGCGGGCTCCCCTTGGCCAGGACGACGTACATTTCAAGACCGTCGCCGACCTAGAATGTGTGCCAAAGAAATTAGAGGCAGGCGCGGGACGAATCAAGGGAATAATTCTTGCCTCGATATGGCGCTCGGTCGCGCTCGTAAAAGAGTCGATCACGAGCGACAAGACGTGTGCGAGGGAAAGGTGGGTTGGATGTGCGTTACCCGGCGGCACGGTTTGATTTTTGAAGTAAATCTAGGGAAGTATAAGTATGGAAATTGACGGGGGAGAATCGAAGGCGGGAGTAATGTCGGCTAAGAATCGGTGTAAACACGCCGACTTCCAGGGCGGCGCAGAGGAAGTTGCATGGGTTAATGGAGATGAACATTGGGTGAAGGAGAGGATGGGATGAGCGAAGAATGTATGATCTTAGCACCGAAAGCCGACAACGCCGGGAGTGCGCAAGATACGATGGGCCTCGCTCGTCGGAAAAAAATTACGGGGTAACAGTATGCCGTCCCGACCTCAGGCCCCAGAAATGTTGAACACCTGACGCTCTTCGAGCACGCCACAGTGACGAAGCATTGAATTTGAAAGCACGACTAACTTGGTTATCCAAAAATGGCTGGACCAGAGCCGATGCCGCGCCGGCAGCACGACAGGTCTCGCGCTCGTACGAGCCCACCGGGTCGAACGAGTAAACTGCTCCAGAACCTGTGCAATTGAGACTCATGCAAACGGAGGTTAATGTGAACAAACAGACCGTCGTCTTCGATTCCACCTAGGTAGGTAGGTAGCATTACACAGCACGGTCCCGCTTACTGGTAGGAACGCACCTAATATATTGTAAACATAGAAGGGGAAAAAGCGGCGTTGGTACAGCATTGATTGTATGAGACGAGCAATTGCATGCAGCGACATGTCTTTGGCGTGGGCATGTCTATACCACTGCAAAGAAGTTGACGAATGTTCAACTTGAACACAAGGAATGATGGCGAATGACATACCTCGAGGCGTTGTCGTACTTTCTTGACAAACATGTTACCATCCGCAGCGAACCCATTCGTGGCCAGGACAGCCTTGTCAGTCCTGGAATGTGGTCATAAGTTCAACGTCCGTGCACTGAGTGACCAGACTGACAGGCGGAACACTTTCGGGGCGTATCTGGTCTGGATATTGTAACCATCTGATTGTCTTGTATCCCCAGCAATTACGCTGAAATTGGCGCCTGCTATTGCGAGGATAGTCCCGCCATTCTCGCTGTAGGGGTTGAACTGTTGTTGCTGAGGGCCGCCGTGCGTTCGAGGAACAGAGCCAGGGAGAACGAACGCCATTTGTTAGGAGAGGACAGTGGGGGGAGAATGGGTACGGGTGCGTAGGACTTGAAACCTGCCATTAGATCCACTTTTGAAGCACGCAACGCGCGGCAATTGTGACTGGGAACCTCAATCAAGATTTGATCGAGATCATCGATGCATTCTACCGAGCTTTAGCCTAGCCCTCTCTGTTCTCCGGCGACAGCCTTGTGAATTCTCTCGGATAAGAAATTTTACCTCCACACCCCGAGGCCTCGCTCATGCCAGATGAATGGTAGCGTCCAGACGAAAAGGCGCCAGATTTTCGAGGAAAAATGGGCCCCGACAATGCTCCGAGTGCAATGCAAACATCGACCCTTTGGAGCGGAAATTACGTGGACTTGGATTTATCAGCCATCCTCGAGGGGATATCTCCCCGACACGACGCAATTCTTTCACCGGGAACCTTGTACATCAGTGTACATCCTGATCGGTTTTTGGGCGATTAAAGATTTTCTGCTCGTGCCTGATTTCCGCCAAATCTCCCGACATCTATCCCCATAATCGCTCCTCGGAACGTGCTTGGCCCGTGCTTCTTAATTTCTCAATGCGCTCCACAGCCACGGTCGTCGCTTCATACCAGGAAATTCACTTATACACTGCGCCGGACTCAACCTGTCAGTTCGTTCACGCGTTCTCTCCTGGCAACGACCACTAGGAATTTCAAACGTCTCACAGAGAGCGCATGCAACCTTCCCCAAGCCCTCTTCAACTCCGGTTACGAGACCTCCGTAACCACGTCTGCTGTGGGCGGAAAGATAAAACGGGGACTGTTTCTAAATTTTGAGTTCGGACGGATATCATCAATTCTCGCATTATTCTTGTGCCATTCAGCGTGTAGTCTTCTGGGAGTATTTTGTCGTCGCAGGTGCCTGTAAGTACGTCGCCGTTACTTGCCGGCCATGCACTTCCCTGCCACTCCACCAAGCCCTCATTTATATCCGCCCACGATCGTGGAAGGCTTTGTTGACCGGGATGCTTTCATTTAGCCCAGAGACGGTCTGGTTCTTCGAGTTCACTACCTGCCTCTCGCCGGCGGCATCTTGGAACTCAACCGAGTTCGTCCAGCCTAGAAAGCCTAGCCATGGAAGAATACAGTAAAACCCACGGTCGATCTTCGGGAGCCATGAGGGGCGACAACCTTCTCCAGTTCAGCCTGCTTCTGCTTCTCTTGATCTACCGCCACCAGTCAGCGTCGGTTGGGGAGTTGTACCACCTAGGCAAGGAACACCGTCATAGCTTTAATCCAATTCTCATCCTGTTTCTATCCGCTCGCCGATGGAGTTTGGCATCATTTAAATCCAAGTACAAAATCCCAACTCAACGTTCGATCAACACTCGCAAACGCCATTGAGTGCCAGTATCTCGGCCTCCTGTTGAATAGACGGCAAAGATCTACTTTTTTTGGAATCACCGCGCAGAGTGAACCCACACTATGGAGCCTTCTCGTGTGTCCATACTCTACGGCAGACCGGCTGCATCGTTATCATCTAACACGGCGATGTCCGCATACTATTTGGGCCTGAATGATCATGAATATGTCAGTGCATGAACATCCGAACATCCAGCTCTGCTTCCCGAACCTTTCTATGATTCGGTCCGGGTATCGGGGAACTTGTAGACGGCATTCGACAGTGTCGAGGCAAACCTAGAGTGTATGAGCCGACTTCCAAGCGGGAGGTTTCTATCTGTATGTTTGGCACTCTCCGCGACGGCCACGGGTTGCACCCTCATGGCACGTTCTCTCTCTGCGATTCTGCGCGAAGACTCGGAGAAATACTGTTCTTGGCATCGACAATCATGTCCCCGACAAAGGAAATGAAGGGCACAGACCACGGAAAATATCTCGAGCGGCAAATGTACATTTGTGGAATCCGGATGATCTTCACTGTTTAGCGCCTGGACTAGGCGCCGGCGTCCATCCAACCTCGACATGCAGCCTTCGGATCACCGTGCGCCACTCACGGTTGATTGTTCCGAGAAATTCCCCGTACCTTTACATTATGCGGCAATTCCCACATGCATAACACTGATGCTCCTTGCGTAGCTTTTGCGGAGAGACGAGAAGGGGCCTAACAGTAATATTGTCTTGCCATGCCATACGCCTGCGATCACGGAAGAACTGGTCTATCTTTCGGTTGAGAACCACGCACGAGCTTGACTGGCACTTGGGGCGGACTCGCCGAAGACACCCTCGTTTACACGACTACACATCTGTCGATGGGACCTAGAAATAAACAAAGCTTTGGCGACGGGGGTAGCAGGTTGTTATCGACCTCTATCGCAAGGCCGCGGTAGGAATTCTGTGACGCCTTGCATGATAAGGTGATCTGTCCACCGAACATTTTGCTGTTGAAAGAGGTTGGACACAGCATACTTATTGAGCTATTCCCATCGCATGAGCTTCTCCATTTTGAACGAGGCTAATCAAGCTGTCCTCGCCGTACTGCAATAAACTAACTTCTGTTCTTGCGGATGCCAATCCCAGGATTTGACGGGCGCGGCATTTCAACATCCTTCTCGCTAGCCATAAATACAGCCAGTAAGGCGGCCTGGATAACCAATTGTTAGTTTTATGGCAGATAGGCTTTTGTCGGTTTCAGACAGGGGATCCTCCACTCACCTAGGGTTGGGTCGGGAACAATGTTCGTTTTCCAGAAGTAAGACGTGATATTTATTCCTGGCCGCACAAGCACAAGAACACGGAACGAAGAATCGTAAGCAAGCCAGAACTAATCTTGAAAGTGGTATGTCGCCATTGATGACACCTTTAGCAATGGCCGTCCACACCGCGGTCTGTCTGCTCCCTGCGGCATTTCCGAAATCGTGTGATATTGATTCTCGAAGATTATGTTTTTGCCTGCGGCGACCCGAAATATGACGATTACCTCCCAATGCCGCCCCGGGCTTGGATTTCCGCAGTTCTTGAAGCAGATGGTTGAGCTGCAAGTCCTGTATATGTGGCGACATCTTCAAGCGAAAATACGTTTGAAGATTCGACAGCAAACGGACTTGGCGATAAGCCACCGTTCATCATGCGCTCCGATCTCTTGACCGCGACCTATAACGCGGACTTTTCCATACTGGTGGGATGACTTCGCAGTCTGAGGCCCTCAACGAGAGCCCAATGAAAAATGTCAAAGAATTTCTGGTAAACTTGTTTGTGAGGACTTCGATCGGAGGATTAAAAAAACTGCTGACCGCCTTGCACTGAGCGATATCGACGAGAGGAGATGATCACAATATAACTTGTGTTGAGGCCAGTCAGATCTTTGACAGTCTCTTGACTGTGTACGCTATGTCAGCGATGAGTATAAAGCTGTTGATTTGCTTCAAAGTTGCGTCCCCAACTGTCCACAATATCGGACTCGCGCAGGCGCCAATGAGGCTTTGTCCGCGTCGCGGAGTCTCCTTCCGGGCAGTCGAGCCATTGACAGACCTTTTCGGGTTTTTCATCTGAGCCTTCAAAGATGATACCGAGCGCGGCGTTGATTATGGGCATTCTTGAACCAAGGAGATGGTGGCAAGATGGTGGCCACCGTGGTTCTTATGATGGCGGATCACGGCTATCGGCCCGGGGTCCTGAGTTCAAATCCCGCGCGGACCATGTTTCTTTTTTATAAATAATCACTCGCCTAGGAAATTTACTTTGATTCCCTTTTCTCTTAGCCACCGAAGAGACCTGGGTTTCCCTCGCAGCTGAGGACCACAGTGGTTGAGCTTGGACCCGATGGTGATCGCCCGATCAGTCGGCGGTTGCTAGCGCCGCGCGTATGTGTGGTCTGTTCGGGTGCTTATATGTTTTCTAATCGGGCTGAGCACAAAAGGCCCAAATTAAACGTCTCATTTGGGACTCAACTATTATTTCCTGCACTACAGTCGTAAACCAGGAAGCGCAACATAACGTAGAAGCTATCTGTTCAGTACATTGCGGGGCGGGGAAATTCCCGAGAAAATTCCTGGACGTTGGCAGACATCATATACACTGGTTGGGAGATTCAAATTTTTCACCTCAATTTACGGTGAAAAATGTCGTTTGTTTTTCAGACATTTTTCACCGAGAAAAGAGGTGAAAAATTTAAAACTTTTTCACCACTATTTCAAGTGGAATTCAAGGTGAAAAACTTGAAATAAAATTCATAATGTTTTACACCAACTATTCACCCAAAATTCAGCGGGATTTTTACGCATTTTTCACTGAGAAAAGAGGTGAAAAATTTAAAAACTTTTTCACCACTATTTGAAGTGGAATTCATAGTGGAAAACTTGAAACAAAATTCATAATGTTTTACACCAACTATTCACCCAGAATTCAGTGAGATTTTTATGCATTTTTCACTGAGAAAAGAGGTGAAAATTTTAAAACTTTTTTCACCACTGTTTCAAGTGGAATTCAAGGTGAAAAACTTGAAACAAAATTCATGAGTTTTACACCTCAAAATTCACCTCTATTACCACCCGGAAATTGGGGTGGAAAATGTAAAACATTTTTCACAACAATGTTCAGCGGGAAAAGTGCTGAAAAAATTGTGAAAAAAGCGATAAAGAAATGTGGTGAAAAAATTGTGAAAAATTTGAAACTGGGGTTCACATTTTTCACATATTTTTCACATTGTTTTCTACTGTAATTTTTGGTGAAAAATGTAATGAAATATACATGTTCTTTTTCAGCCCATTTTACACCAAGAATACAACCGAAAAAGTTAAAACATTTTTCAGACATTTTTCACTTGGAACTGAGGTGAAAAACTTGAAATATTTGAATTCAAGTTTTTCAGTGAAAAATGTGAATTTTTTTATTTTTTATTTTCCAGCTCAAAATTCACCAGTTTTTCAGGTGAAAATATTGGTGAAAAACTTGAAACCTAGTCGTCTGAAAATGTCATTCCCTTTTCTCTTCTCCAGTTATCCTTTGAGTGCGTGACAGGGTTTGAGAGGTTGTGCATGTAACCAAAGCATTGAGTTAGAACAGCACATGCATGTTGGTGGTCAGCGGCCGTATGTTTCTTTTTATGACATATACCTCTCCTAGTAGCTGCAGATCTTCTTGTGGAGGCAAATAGAAAGGGTTTTAAACTGTTTCAAAAGTACAACATATTAAGGAGACAAACTTGGAGAGGTTTTTCTACCGTGGGTCAGATATCGCAAGGAGGGGCATTGATAGGTTCCTAGGGAGCATGGCAATGCAGGTGCCATGTTGGCAGAAAAATCGGTGCGGAATTGCCGCTCATGCGGGCAAAACAATCTCCTCATGCAGGGAGAACAAGCTAATATGGGCAGTTTTCGTAGTTTGGCCCGCAGATTTTCTACCCTGGGTCAGATATTGCAAAGGGGGGCACTGATGGGTCCCTGGGGAGCATAGCAATGCGGGTGCCATGTTGGCGCAAAAATCAGTGTGGAACTGCCTCTCATGTGGGCAAAATATTCTCCTCGTGCTGGGAGAACAAGCTAATATGGACAGTTTTTGTAGTTTGGCCCGCGGATTTTCTACCGTGGGTCAGATATCGCAAGAAGGGGCACTGATGGATCCCTGGGGAGTGTAGCAATGTGTGTGGTATGTTGGCAGAAAAATCGGTGCGGAACTGCCCCTCACACGGGGAAAACAAGCTAATACGGGCAGTTTTTGTAGTTTGGACCGCAGATTTTCTACGTGGGTCAGATATTGCAAAGAGGGGCACTGATGGATCCCTGGGGAGTGTAGAAATGCTCGTGTCATCTTGGCACAAAAATCAGTGTGGAACTAACTGCCTCTTACACGGGCAAAATAATCTCCTCATGCAGCTAATATGGACAGTTTTTGTAGTTTGGCCCGCGGATTTTCTACCGTGGGTCAGATATCGCAAAGAAAGGCACTGATGGATCCCTGGGGAGCATAGCAATGTGTGTGGTATGTTGGCAGAAAAATCAGTGCGGAACTGCCTCTCACACGGGCAAAATAATCTCCTCATACAGCTAATATGGACAGTTTTTGTAGTTTGGCCCGCAGATTTTCTACCGTGGGTCAGATATCGCAAGGAGGGGCATTGATAGGTTCCTGGGGAGCATGGCAATGCGGGTGCCATGTTGGCAGAAAAATCGGTGCGGAATTGCCCCTCATGTGGGCAAAACAATCTCCTCATGCAGGGAGAACAAGCTAATACGGGCAGTTTTTGTAGTTTGGACCGCAGATTTTCTACCGTGGGTCAGATATTGCAAAGAGGGGCACTGATGGATCCCTGGAGAGTGTAGCAATGTGTGTGGTATGTTGGCAGAAAAATCGGTGCGGAACTGCCCCTCACACGGGGAAAACAAGCTAATACGGGCAGTTTTTGTAGTTTGGACCGCAGACTTTCTACATGGGTCAGATATTGCAAAGAGGGGCACTGATGGATCCCTGGGGAGTGTAGCAATGTGTGTGGCATGTCAGCAGAAAAATCGGTCCCCAATTGCTTCTGCCGCAGGCCAAACAATCTGAAATGCCCAGTTTCGGTCATTTGGCAGGCAGATCTTCTACTGCAGGTCAAATATCTTGGAAGAAGATGTCTGTGGGTCCGCAGGAAGCGTAATGATGCAGGTGGTATGCTGGCAGAAAAATCAGCGCTTAATTGCTTCTGACACAGGCCAAACAATCTGAAGTGGTCGATTTTGTTATTGTGCTGGCAAACTTTCTGCAAATTTTCTCCTATGGATCCCGGAAGGTCTAATGTCTCAGTGAAAATGTCCCTAGGTCTGCAGGAAGCAGAGTGACGATGGTTGGATCTCAGAAGGAAATTCAGTGCCCCTCTTTACGATGTCTGACCTACGGTAGAAAAATCCGCAGGCCAAACTACGAAAACTGCCCATATTAGCTTGTTTTGCCCGTGTGAGGGGCAGTTCCGCACCGATTTTTCTGCCAACATACCACACACATTGCTACACTCCCCAGGGATCCATCAGTCCCCCTCTTTACGATGTCTGACCTACGGTAGAAAGATACGCAGGCCAAACTACGAAAACTGCCCATATTAGCTTGTTTTGCCCGTGTGAGGGGCAGTTCCGCACCGATTTTTCTGCCAACATACTACACACATTGCTACACTCCCCAGGGATCCATCAGTGCCCCTTCTTGCGATATCTGACCCACGGTAGAAAATCTGCGGGCCAAACTACAAAAACTGTCCATATTAGCTGTATGAGGAGATTATTTTGCCCGTGTGAGAGGCAGTTCCGCACTGATTTTTCTGCCAACATACCACACACATTGCTATGCTCCCCAGGGATCCATCAGTGCCTTTTTTTGCGATATCTGACCCACGGTAGAAAATCCGCGGGCCAAACTACAAAAAACTGTCCATATTAGCTGCATGAGGAGATTATTTTGCCCGTGTGAGAGGCAGTTAGTTCCACACTGATTTTTGTGCCAAGATGACACAAGCATTTCTACACTCCCCAGGGATCCATCAGTGCCCCTCTTTGCAATATCTGACCCACGTAGAAAATCTGCGGTCCAAACTACAAAAACTGCCCGTATTAGCTTGTTTTCCCCGTGTGAGGGGCAGTTCCGCACCGATTTTTCTGCCAACATACCACACACATTGCTACACTCCCCAGGGATCCATCAGTGCCCCTTCTTGCGATATCTGACCCACGGTAGAAAATCTGCGGGCCAAACTACAAAAACTGTCCATATTAGCTGTATGAGGAGATTATTTTGCCGGTGTGAGAGGCAGTTAGTTCCACACTGATTTTTGTGCCAAGATGACACGAGCATTTCTACACTCCCCAGGGATCCATCAGTGCCCCTCTTTGCAATATCTGACCCACGTAGAAAATCTGCGGTCCAAACTACAAAAACTGCCCGTATTAGCTTGTTTTCCCCGTGTGAGGGGCAGTTCCGCACCGATTTTTCTGCCAACATACCACACACATTGCTATACTCTCCAGGGATCCATCAGTGCCCCTCTTTGCAATATCTGACCCACGGTAGAAAATCTGCGGTCCAAACTACAAAAACTGCCCGTATTAGCTTGTTCTCCCTGCATGAGGAGATTGTTTTACCCACATGAGGGGCAATTCCGCACCGATTTTTCTGCCAACATGGCACCCGCATTGCCATGCTCCCCAGGAACCTATCAATGCCCCCCTTTGCAATATCTGACCCAGGGTAGAAAATCTGCGGGCCAAACTACGAAAACTGCCCATATTAGCTTGTTCTCCCTGCATGAGGAGATTGTTTTGCCCGCATGAGCGGCAATTCCGCACCGATTTTTCTGCCAACATGGCACCCCGCATTGCCATGCTCCCTAGGAACCTATCAATGCCCCTCCTTGCGATATCTGACCCACGGTAGAAAAACCTCTCCAAGTTTGTCTCCTTAATATGTTGTACTTTTGAAACAGTTTAAAACCCTTTCTATTTGCCTCCACAAGAAGATCTGCAGCTACTAGGAGAGGTATATGTCATAAAAAGAAACATACGGCCGCTGACCACCAACATGCATGTGCTGTTCTAACTCAATGCTTTGGTTACATGCACAACCTCTCAAACCCTGTCACGCACTCAAAGGATAACTGGAGAAGAGAAAAGGGAATGACATTTTCAGACGACTAGGTTTCAAGTTTTTCACCAATATTTTCACCTGAAAAACTGGTGAATTTTGAGCTGGAAAATAAAAAATAAAAAAATTCACATTTTTCACTGAAAAACTTGAATTCAAATATTTCAAGTTTTTCACCTCAGTTCCAAGTGAAAAATGTCTGAAAAATGTTTTAACTTTTTCGGTTGTATTCTTGGTGTAAAATGGGCTGAAAAAGAACATGTATATTTCATTACATTTTTCACCAAAAATTACAGTAGAAAACAATGTGAAAAATATGTGAAAAATGTGAACCCCAGTTTCAAATTTTTCACAATTTTTTCACCACATTTCTTTATCGCTTTTTTCACAATTTTTTCAGCACTTTTCCCGCTGAACATTGTTGTGAAAAATGTTTTACATTTTCCACCCCAATTTCCGGGTGGTAATAGAGGTGAATTTTGAGGTGTAAAACTCATGAATTTTGTTTCAAGTTTTTCACCTTGAATTCCACTTGAAACAGTGGTGAAAAAAGTTTTTAAAATTTTCACCTCTTTTCTCAGTGAAAAATGCATAAAAATCTCACTGAATTCTGGGTGAATAGTTGGTGTAAAACATTATGAATTTTGTTTCAAGTTTTCCACTATGAATTCCACTTCAAATAGTGGTGAAAAAGTTTTTAAATTTTTCACCTCTTTTCTCAGTGAAAAATGCGTAAAAATCCCGCTGAATTTTGGGTGAATAGTTGGTGTAAAACATTATGAATTTTATTTCAAGTTTTTCACCTTGAATTCCACTTGAAATAGTGGTGAAAAAGTTTTAAATTTTTCACCTCTTTTCTCGGTGAAAAATGTCTGAAAAACAAACGACATTTTTCACCGTAAATTGAGGTGAAAAATTTGAATCTCCCAACCAGTGATAATGGAGGCCAGAAAAGGAAAAGGAGCTGTGAGGCCGGAGAAATACAGCTCTTTGGGGTGAGATCAAACAGGCCTGGTTGCACCAAAACCAACCAATTTTCTTTCGCTTTCTAGTACTCGCCAAGAGAGGGTTTCAGGTATGCTACAATTTTTTTGGCTCCCTGAGAACACCCATGATGCTTTGGGGCTAAAATATCCCACTTTAGATGCTTAACTGTGAGCCGCAAAGTGTTGCGCTTCACGTTGTTGTGCAAATTTGGTAGCGCACAAAGATTGACCTTGTTCTCAACAACCACCCAACACAATCAGTAGGGTAATTTGTAGCGTGGATTAGGCATCGAAGTGGTGCATATGCGAACTTGAACCTGGTGATCTGAGTCAAATTTGGCCGAGGTATTGCCACACTGTTGCGCTTCCTGGTTTATGACTTTATGCTTTGAAAAGCGAAGCCGACTTAAAAGTCCTTTAAACCGATTTTCTCGCATTATTCAAATCGACAGGGGGTGACGCGTGACACGTTTTACCTCTTCGACATTTCGACAGGCGCCGAATTTTCGCGTGACACCTCGAAAATTTCGACATTCGAACCGAAAATTTCGTCTTTTTTTGGGGCAGTTTGGGGACCTGCGTGACCGCTTGGAGGTTCGACAGAGGCCCGAGTGACGCGTGACCTCGACCAAGATTCGATATCGACAGGGGGGGTGCGTGACACCGCCGTGTGACCGTCGCTTTGAACAAAATAGTACAGTAGTCCGTTCAAAAAAGCACATCTCGTCGTACGACATTATTGTACATTCCAAAGTTGATTCATCAGAGGCAATCCTTGCACGTGCACTCAATCTTCAAACCGTGCCATAACTTCGTCTGGCAGACAACTAGTTTGACTCATGCGTTCAAACAGCTGCAATTTTCCTCCACGAAATACGAGCGTCAAGCGACCGCGCTGACCGTGTTTGAGGACAACGGCCTTAATTGTGTCGAGCGCAACGCGGAGCTTCTTCAAACTGGGCTGGATCTGCTGCTCCACGCCCCGCAGCTCGGACGATGCCAACTTGCGCTTGTTTACCATCTCGAATCGGCCGCGGTTGTGCACCGCGAGGAAGTGATGCGGCGTTTGCGAGAAAAACAGCTGCGGATAGGCGTCCTTCCAGTCGAATTCCAACTGGCGCTTTTCGCTGCGTGTCGTGAGCTCGACGATGGAGGAGTGCGGGACAATAGCACCACCGTCGATAACAGTCAGCCCGTGGGCCGTCTGTGAGGCGGGCGTCTTCTTGGATGTGATGTTGATTCCGGCGAGACTGATCGCCAAATCATCGATGCTGCCTACAGTCGCGCTGGCGGCGCTCGATTTCGCGGCGGTGGGAATACACGCGTCGACCTCGAAACGGACAACCATCTTGAGACCGTTCAGATCCTGCGTATTTCAAAGTTGTGAGTGGAGTTGGATTTAATCGACATCGCGCCACAGGGACTCACGTATTTAACGATACGGTGGTGCCCGGAGCTCTCCTCGCACCCCGCCGCGGGATCCGTCGACGCCTTCTCAAAGTTGAATCCAAATGTGAACCCCGAAAAATTTTCCCGCGTCCGCTTCTCCCAGCGGTTGAGCAACACAGTCTTTCCTGCAAGCTGTGTGTCGATACGGAACTCCTTAGCGGGAGGGTCGGCGCCCGCCCCGTCGATCCAGCGCATGAGCTTCCGTAGTCCATTCCGGTCGGTGACGAAGTCGATGTTCTCCCCGCCCCAATCGAAGGCGGCAGGATTGTCGCTAGCCGCGTGAGTCTTGTCAACAGCCATGATCAGGGGGAGGAGCACCGCAGAGGCCATGCGGAATCCGTTCTGGTCCACAAAGAATATACCGGTGTCTGCGGGGACCTGGTACGGCGGCGCCTTGTTCTGCCACTCCGGCGGCGAGCCTCAAGTAAACCCCCGTTGAGTGAATAATTTGGTTGGCTTATGAACCTCACCTGGGACAATTATCGTTGGCGAAGAAGCCTTGGTCCAGTTGTAGGAACCAATGCTTTCAAGGTTGTTTATCACAACGTTATCTGCATCGCTGGTAATGGCAGGAACCGCGATGGTCTGAAGCGGTGTTGGATGAAGCCCCTCCATAATATCACGCTCGGGGGGTAATGGAATAGCAGGCGCCGAGTTCGAGAAGCGACCGGTACCGCGTCCGCGTCTGGTAGTCGAGGAGGCGTACATTGTCTTGCTGTGGGTGAAGCGGCAGTCCCTGATACTATTTATGTCCTCTGCGGGCGCTTGCCATGGTGCTTCTAGGTGCACATTGAAGCCTCCATGTGACGGGAAAGAAAGGTTATTCTTGATTTTGGAGACAACCTTACTAGTAGATTAGCGCGCGCCTTTTGTTGCTTCTCTGCTGCGGATCCTGTTGAGAATCTCTAGACATGAGAAGAATGTAAGGTGGAGGTTTGGAATTCGCAACAAAGCGCCGAAGATAAAAGTTGAACCTTGAACCTTGAACAAGGGGTACTTTTCGTCGTCAGCAGATCAGGGATAGATCGCAAGAAGATCGATGAAATACGGCGCAGTTCCAAAAAAAAAATGCTGCTAAACTACGAATTTTGAACGCCTAACTTTAGGTAAGGCGAGCCCCAGGCTCGAGTTGCTGATCGGGGCTTTCGGCCGATCGGCGATCGTCCTCCAAATGGAATTAACCTCGAGTCAACACGTTTGTCTCATCGATTAGAACTTGGTTTTGCACCACCACCACGCATCCCCTCCCGCCATGAGTACGTTTATCATCGCCCTAAACCTTGCTTTTCAACCTCTATCTCTATCCAGACCTTGAATCTCTCGATGGGCGCTTATTATTCGCCATTCCCAAAAAGGTTGGTCGTAGGTGTTCCGTGTCGCATTGGCTCACGCTGAACTCTTGTCTCCTAAACTTGAATATTTCAGGGACGCCTTCATGAAAAATGTATAACCACTCTGGCTGGTAAGTAAGGTTAATTGAGCCGTTGTCCTCGATTAGAATAGATCTACAGGCGCAGACATTCAATTTCGACGGCACCACAGACTGGACGTCTGTCTCGTCGTGAATCACCCTATCGCTCTGCAAGTCGTGAAATATCTTGGACATTCGTACTTCTCACCGTGAACCAGGGTTTTTCTCCCCGCATCGGATATCCCCTCATTTGTCGGGAAGGGTAACGTAGATCTTGGAATAACTGGCCACGATGTTATCCTGGAGGCCCAGATGCAAGGAGTCGTCACAGAGATTATGCGTCTTGGTTTTGGCAAGTGCGCTCTCCAAGTCCAGGTCCCAGAGTCCGGGTCAATCAACACTGTCGACGACCTGGCAGGGAAACGCGTGGTCACCAGCTTCGAAGTGCTTTCAGCAGAATACTTCGATACAATAGACGCACGTCTAGGTTTATCCGGGGTCCAAAAGACCCGGATTAGAGTATGTCGGTGGGAGTGTTGAAGCCGCCTGTGCCCTTGGTCTTGCCGACGGAATCGGTGAGCTGTCTTCGCGGAAACTATTCGGTTTCTAAAATTGTCCCTGTAGTTGATCTCGTCGGTAAGCGCCCACTCGGATGTGGATAGCCATTAACCTGACACGCCCACTCAGAATCGGGAGACACAATGCGCGCTGCAGGCCTGCACGCCATTGCGACGGTTCTCGACTCAGAGGCTGTCCTAATTAAATCCAGCATCGTCAAGCACGCTCACCTTGCGCCTGTAATCGAACTCATCACCAGTCGCATAGCCGGCGTTGTTGCGGCAAACAAGTATGTCGTATGCCAGTATAATATTCCCCGCGAGCAGCTTCACGCTGCCACCGCGATTACACCTGGACGGCGCGCCCCGACAATCAGTCCGCTTGAGTCAGAGGATTGGCTCGCAATTACAAGTATGGTGGAAAAGGGGAAGATCGCAACGATAATGGATAGTCTGGTCGCTGTCGGGGCGGAAGATATCATGATCTTCAATCTCGACAACTGTAGAGTCTGATTGTATTGACAGCCCGAATACATCGACGCCCTCCCTTGTGACCCAAGGACGTTCACATCCGCCCTACTGTATGTCTAATTATAACAACAAAATCCCATAGGCGTGGGTAAGCCAGTTTGAAGCCGGTGGCGGCGCGCAGGACACCGGGTTGTTATCCATGGACTTGGGGCAGCATCTGTGATCTCGCGTTCCTCTCCTAGGTTCTTCTGGGAGACTCTATTCTGGGCAGCGGACTCCGGTCGTACTACTTAACAGATCGGGCGGCTTATCTTGCCGCTGCTCCTAGGATGCTCCTCCTCGCACTCGCTGCGCTCGCAGCGGTCTCAGCAGGTTTTCCGCAGCGTTCCACCGTTCATGTAGTTCACGAGAAGCGTGCCGCCGATCCCCACGCTTCGGGCTGGATTCAGCGCCGCCGTTTGGAATCCAACGACATTATCCCGTTGCGCGTCGGCCTACAGCAGCAGAACCTCCACCAGCTTGAAGACTTATTGCTTTCGGTTTCTCATCCCGACTCGCCAACCTATGGGCAACACTGGTCTCCCGCGCAAATCGTGGATCTGTTCTCACCGTCATATGAGACAATTGCGGCTGTCAAGAATTGGCTGGTTGACTCTGGTCTCTCTGAGGAGCGGCTTCGCCTTTCACCTAGTCGCGGCTGGATCAATGTCAATGTTACGGTTGCGGAGGCGGAGGATCTACTGCGGACCGAATATCACGTCTACACCCACCCTTCGTCGAGCGTCGAACAATTCGGTGCGTCCGATACTCAATCCTCTGCGATTAAATTGATATTTCAACAGGATGCCACAATTATTCCGTTCCGGCACATGTTCGAGAACACGTTGATCTTATCAGACCGACCATCCAATTCAACCACCATGTCCGCGCCCCCCGTTTGAATAAGCGCAAAATTACTCCGCCTGGCACCACTGTCAAGACAAACGGTGTAAAAGTCGACGCAGAGTTTTCATTGGCCACCTGTGATCAGTTCATCACCCCCGAATGTCTGCGTGCGCTTTACAAGTTCAACTACACTCCCCGTGAGACCAAGAAAAACACTTTCGGGATTGGTGGGTTTTGGCATTGTTTTCCACCGGATGGATTTTAATATTTTCACCAGTGGAATTCACACCGCAGTCGTTTTTACAGCCCGACCTCGACATGTTTTTCCGGTGTGTTCTATCCCAAGTCGGCTAAGTTTCAACCAGACTGAGGCATTTCCACAGGAACTTTTCCCCGAGCCAAGCTTTTACGACCCCGATCCCTGTTCTCATCGACGGCGGTTCGTTCGGTACGATCCTGGGCCTATACGGTATTGACTCCTCTGCGCTTTAGCTATTTTTCAAGAAATCGTCGAGAGCTTCGAGTTTGACGGAGAATCGAGCCTGGATTTGGAGGTGAGTTGGGTAGACTAATCTCGTCCGCGGTAGAATTTAATATTCCTTAGTATGGAATGGCGCTCACCGATCCCCAGCCGGTGCAGGTTCTGCAAACTGGAGATATCGTGGAAGGTAAACCAAACACGCAATCCGGCGGACGGTGCAGTACTGATATTGGGCTCTTCTGTACAGGAGCTGGATTCGACAACTGGTTGGATGCTGTTGACGGATCGTTTTGCACATTTGAGGGCGGAGACGATCCGGAACAGGTAAATACCTATAACTTGTTGAAGGGCTTCTCTGCCTCATCCCACTCGGAAACAGGACGGCATCTATCCTGATCCATTGCCAGGAGGCTTCAAGGGTAAGCCGCACCTAATATCTTTGTACCCAGTTTAACACTAGTCCGCGTAGGACCGGAGTCGTGCGGGATCATTCCGCCGCCCCACACCGTTTCAATCTCGTACTCTCAGGATGAACAGACAATTTCATCGGCTTCGGCCCACCGCCAATGTCAGTTCGCCAACTGACTACACTTTTCTGCGACTGATGACCTCAGGTAACGAGTACGGCAAACTCGGGATGTTGGGAACGTCCGTGTTTTACAGCTCCGGCGATAACGGCGTTGCAGGGAACGGAGGAGTTTGCCTCAACTCGACCCGTTAGTGTGGTCCACTTTGCCGAATCATGACTCGCCTATACCTTTTCTCCTGGTAGTTCAACCTGACGACAATGGGACCGTTTTCAACCCAAGCTTCCCGGTACGCTGTTCATACGCTGTTCGTCCTTGTATTCAGGACCGTGGTGCATCAGTCTACATGTCCTTTTGTTGTCTCTGTCGGTGCCACACAAATTCTACCCAACAATACGGTCAACGATCCCGAGAGCGCCTGCGAAGAAGTAATTTTCTCGGGCGGTGGATTCTCAAATATATTCCCGCAAGTAATTTCGAATCTTCTACATCTATATCCTTACCCCAGTCGCGCAGTCTGCCGTCTTATCAGGCTAGTGCCGTCCAAAGTTTCCTCAAGAACCACCCGCCACCATTTACCGACGGGCAATTCAACAACAGTGGTAAGGTGCGGGCGTTCCCAGATCTCTCGGCAAATGGAGCCAATTTTGTCATTGGTGAATTCTTCTTTGGTATTCACCTGTCACGACTGGCTGAATATCCTGTCTTCAATAGCCGTCGATGGCGAATTTGCTTTAGTATTCGGAACAAGCGCCTCGGCGCCGACCACTGCATCAATCTTCACCATGATCAATGACGCTCGGTTCGCGGTTGGCAAGGGCCCCGTCGGGTTCATCAATCCTGCGGTTGGTACTATCGTATCGCTGTGGTTTTTGTGTGTGAATTTCGGTGCTAGATTTACTCGGAAGCCTTTAAAATCGCCGGTGCATTTAATGACATTAAAATTGGAGGCAACCAAGGCTGTGGTATGTTGTGGTTTTAAACTTCCGTACTCTTCTATATGTGTTTTAACTTGACATCCAGGGACTCCGGGGTTCACGTCGTACGTTCATTTGTCGTCATTTAAACCAGACTAAACATGGCTAACCCAGGACGACTGGATGGGACCCTGTCACAGTGTGTTTCCTATTGCATTCGTCACCGAAATCTTACTCGGTTCACTCCAGGGTGTGGGTACGCCCAACTTCGAGAAATTGGTACTGCTTTTCCTGGCATTGCCCTGAAGTGAACAATTCTGGAACATATTACTGCTGTAGTCTTTCTTTGTCTTTGTGCATAGTGACATGGCAATTACATCGCGTTCATTGTCAGCGGGTGAGGTATATCTTGGGAAGTAGGAAGGCTAGGCTGTCATTCAACAAATCGAACATAGTCATATATTTTCTCACGCTCAATTTCCAGCCAAGGATGTGCGTACTTCGCGACTGGATCACTCATCAAACAAACTGCCTTGCAGCAAATATCATATTACTGCTCGGGAACTAACTAATCTGAGGAATCATGAACTTTTTGACCTGAGTGAAGAAGTCAGCAATGCGCACCGTGAGCAACTCTCGCCACATACCGGAGCACAATCATTGTTGTCGAATTTAGCAGACATTCTCGACCTGGGCGGTCGGAGGGCACTCGGCACCGGGCCCCGAGCCTGCGCCGCTGGACTGAATTTGGCGAATACTATTAGATGCTCGGCATCGAGAAATAAAGGAGAGTGAACATACGTTGTAGAAGCACTCGACTGAAGGGCCTGAGGCGCCGCTCGCGTCAGGGGAGTACCTGCAGATGGATGAGTCTTGACATGGAGAAGAAAACCGAAGGTGCAGCGTACCCGCAGAAACGAGGGGTGCCGAGGCTTCCACCGCTGTTGGCGACGAGGGCATCACCGACAAGGTCAGTGGTGGGGCAAACGGCGCAGTTTGCGGCGGAGGCAACGCAGACGAGAGCAGAGACAGCGAGGACACGGAAGAACATGTTTTAGAATGGGAGAATGGGGGAGGTGAGTTGAGATGGGAGAAGTGAGTTGGAATCAATGCAGAAAATATGGCAGTTATATGCTAAACCGCCAATCAGGCTACACATACGGCCAGTATCGCCGGGACTGCGAGCGCGTGGAGCGTGGAGTCAAACATAAAACAAAAAATAGGTACACCCGAGAAGTGATCGTCTTCGTGGGCTTACTCTTTAGCGCTCGGTTGAAGTCCAGCTTGAACCCACGTTGGCTGCGATGAGGTAATTTGCCTCAAATTGGGGTTGGAATACGTACATGAATTCACTCGCTCTGGGTTCTAGCCTGGGGAGGTGAACCGTTCTCCGTCGCCTGTCCCCGTGCATGGAATCGAGTTGAGCAGGCTCGGTTTGGGGATTGAAACGGTGGTACGTGACCGAGAACGAATGCGTGAGACCCAGGTTCCTATGTCCCATCGCTACATCTGAACTTACGGCGCGTACGGCTTGGAATGCTTGAAACATTCACGTCTCACACATTCCGCGCTGTTCCGAAGCGAAATGTATTTTGACTCGGTCTTCAATCGGTTGTGCCAAACCTCGACGTTCGGTATTGTGAGGATCAAAGTTCACCCACCAGAAGATCGAACTTTTGGTGAACTTTTCTGGTGGGTGAAAGAAAATTCCGCCTCTCTTCACACTCCCCTTTTCGCTACCTAGTCGCGAAGAAGACCGATGTCCAACCGATGTCATCGACTGTCTTTGTCCATGCGGAAAATGCCGCAGGAGAGCGCGGAAGATTTTACATTAAAATTGACTCAATTGGATAAATGTTTCAAGGAGGTTATTTCGGCACTGGAGATCTGACACCTAACTTACTACAGCCTACATAGCCGTCGCGTATGACGATTCATTGGTGGTAATTCTGGCCGTGGATCGGGAGTGAGAAGGGAGGCCATGCTGGGAGTGTCCTGCCACTCGTCCGCTGAAACACGAGTGCTCGCCGGAGTTATGGGTTGCGGGTATCGGGTATTGACAACTTACGGCGTGCACGCAGTCCTGCGCAGTCCGAGGGAAAAAACAAAGAAGCCACTGCGTCAATCCTGCGTCACTGCAACGCGGAATCAAATCGAACGTAAGTACTAGTACGCGCCTGGAACGATGAGAACTCAACAGAAATAGAGACTCTTGTCGTCTCTGGCGTTTATCATTTGAGGAAGGCCTATTTTTCTTTGTGTGCTTTTTCTCTACTTATGTATGTGGTCAAGTTCTTCGCTCCCTCTCAGCTCATATCGTGAGTGCCTCTTTAAGACTCTAGTCTTTTTGCCCAAGATGTTTATACCGTATTTATCCGACGTCAAAGTACAACGCCGTTTACGATAGGGAAGCATGTGGGTTTGGGACCTACCTACGCAGACGAACCCGCGAACTGGAGACTCTGAGCGCAACGCCAAAATACTATACTGTCGACTTACTACCATACGTTACTTATTTATATGCCTAATTACTTACCAGGCCGGCATCTTAGCTACTTTAGACTAGCTGGCGCCGTTAATCGATTCTCTCTCTCTCTCTCGCATGTGGGTTTGGGCCCGTTTGGGCTACGATAAATTTGCCGATCCAGTAGCGAAGAAACGGAGTACCCCGGACGCATGCGCACGCGCGCTGGGTAACCGGTTCGACTTCGAACAGGTTCGAAATTGTCTCGAACCATCATCTCCTGACAAATTTGGTATGAGACTAGGTTGGTAAATTTGTTGCATCCTTGTTTACATTGGAGTACCGCGCCTCTGTCTAAATACAAGACTGAGGCAGATAAATCTACCACGGCGGGTCGTAAAGGTTTATGATGTTTTGGTGATTCACTGCGTTAAGCGTCCCCGTCGGCGCAGGTTGCCGACGTCCGACGGCGTGTGACGACCTGTGCCGATCATGGGAAACGGGGTCTGCCGACGCCAGATCGGCACAGCTGTGCGGACCTCGGACGATCCTGTGCCGACCTGTGGCGACGTGCCCCCTCGGCAGAGATCAGCGCGTCTCACTGTCCTTCGTGCCCCGCTGCACCAGTGAACCAGTTGATGCAGCAGTTGACTGCTGCACTCCGCCGATGTGGCTAGCCATCTTGATGAACAAAATTTAAAGCCGATTACTTAATATTATTGGTGCAGCAACACGATGTAGGAGATTTCTCTAGTCTAAGGGCCTGTCCCTACTGCTTCTCACTCTTCCCTCTCCTTTTCTAAGCTGCAAAGTCTAAGCACGACACCAACTTGGTTGAAAACACGGTGTGTCAACGACTTTGGTCCATCTATGCCGGCATTGATGTGAAACGCTTCAGTGCGGACCGTCGGTAAACTCAGCCGATGTCAACATCGGACGTTTCCCGACGTCTTTCAATGCACTTCGGGCTTCAGACGTGCGTCCAGGGCTGGTTGGGGCAGGTAAAAGTAAATTCCAGTTGGTCGACACAGGTCGGCACAATGTGCCGACACCTAGGTCTGCCGACGTCCGCCGGCGGGGGTCGGCGCAGCCTGTGCCGACGGACCCCCTTAACGCAGTGATTTTCCTCGTCCCCATTTTCCAAGTAGATCTCGTCCATGTCAATTTTTCCATAACGACGTCTCCGCATCATCCCATCGCGTCTACCGTCTTCATCATCCTCGTACGCGTGTATTCGTGAGTTTTGCCATTTCGCGTTGCCAGTTTCCCCATATTCGTCCGGCGAGGCGGGTGGACAAGGGGGGATCGGGATTAAAATTCCGGACGGGGGGAGGGGGGGGGAGGGGTCTGAAACTCAGGATTAAAATCCCGGATGTGAGGAGTGTAGAAATTGTGTCATTGCCCTGTGGAAGAGGACAGTGGGTTACAAGTGGCTAAGGTAGGCACAATAATTCTACGGCTTTTATACTATTCCACCTCCCCTCGCGCATTGGTCATCCCGATGATGCTTAGTGATCTCATTCCCACGGTTTGCTGAGCTCCGTTGCTCGCACATTCTACCATATTCCAACAGGGAGGGCGAGGGTCTGGCCAAGGCCAGAAGAAACTTCTCACTATAAGTGATGGTTGGGAGAAAAAAAGGCTTGGGGAGGCCTGGTAGAGCTTCTACTGAATGAGAAACCTTTAAGAATCTGTTTCCTACTTAACTCAGCATGTGCCAAGATAATATTTCCGCCTAAATTCAGCCCAAAGTCATCTTCAAGTGGTCTCGGAGTGAGATTCAACAAAATTCTGGAGGTCTACTTGAGGCCTTAGTAGTATTCTAAATAGGTTTATAGAGCACAGCATGTACCTCAAATGTCTAACTGGCTTGCGTTGGGTGCAAGTTGTTGTTGCGTAGCAAGAAACGCAACCGCGTCACCGGCGTGGCCGGCGACGGGTCCTAGATTCAACCAAGGGGGAATCAGGATTAAAATTTTGGATGTCAGGTCGAATTTGACCTAGAATAGGGGTGCTCAATTCTTAATCCGAACTGAATTCAGTTCGGATTTTACTGCTATTTGCGGAACTTAGGGTGCGGGTTGATTTTTTCCCGAGAAACAATGTTTTTGGTAAAACAGAGATTGCGGGCTCAGTTCTTATGTGTTCGCCTTGGAAAGTGGACAGATGGATTTGTAATGAAAATGTGCACCTGCATGGTGCCACGATTTTATATAATGTGTGCATTTATGTGCTGGGTCCATATTTGGGACATGAATTTAAATAACATTTCTGGCATGGGGAATACTTCAACAACTGAGCATCCCGTATTTTTACCAGCACAATTTAATACCTTTCTCTAGGTGCACAAGTCCTCAGGTCTGTTGTTGTGGCCACAAAGCGGCCGCACCATGTGTTTTTGCAGGCCGGGTCGCAACACGTGAGCTTTAGATTGACTCTCCTTAAACATTGTGTGATGGGCACAAATAATCTAAGTCTTTTTGCAGCTAGGGAAGAGTATTAACTTGATTAGGTAGGAATACAGGATGCCCACTTGAAGTACTCTGCTTTCTAAAAATGTTATTTAAAATCACTGCCTCAATACGAACCTGAGACAATAATGCACGCATTATAGAAGGTCATGGCACCATGCAGGTGCACATTTTCATTACGAATCTGTTTGTCTACTTGTCAAGGCGAACGGAGGCGAACTGCGCCCGCAATCTGTTTGTTTTACCAAAAACATCACTTTTCGGAAAAAAATCAGCCCGTGCCCTAAGTTCCGCAAATAGCAGTAAACCATTTATAAAATGATTTGTTTACAGTTTGCCCTGACCCCCAAACTAAACAAAAACAGCTTTAACCGTTTTAAAACCATTTGTAAACCAAAACCACTAGAGCCTTACAAGTGCGGAGAGAAAAGAGCGGTCGCAGTGATATTTATACGAGGGAAGGTTGATTGGTTGATCCGGTTCACCGACGGTGATAAGATTGAAGATAAGATTACATGGACCACAAAAGGAACAAGACTCGTACTGCCATGCGCCAACAATGGCCCTCAAGCCCAAGTACATTGAATTACAGGTGTCGTCCACTGCCAACTCTCTCGGCCAATTTTCTCGCTTTCTGGTTCACTTTTCCCAAGTCCCAGCGGAGTTTCCCTATGCGCTTTCGTTCGTGCACGTATGGTTGCGCCTCGGCAGCTTGAATTTCGCCTCACCCCCCCGATGCTGATCGCGGCCCGATTTCTGCCATGAGGTGGTGCCAGTCATGTGTCCGACCTGGCAAGCATAGTGTCAGTCATCTGCTTTCTCACAGTCCCAACACGCACCATTTCGACCACGGTCCCCTTCACAGAATGAAATTGTCCTGTGGCCTTACTGCAATGCAGTACGTTCAGTGAAAGGTTGGCGCAAGACGTATCTGGGCCGAGGCGCAGTCTCGGGGAGGTCTTTGCTACTGTGGAGATCGTTGTTTGACATTTTCCTTGGGACATTTACTGCATGAGAGTCAGCAAATTCATCCGTTTCAAGACAGCTACCAGTACTATGACGCGTTGTAGGTTCACTTTTATTATTATTGACTTCTGGTCAAAAGTCTTTGGCTGAGGCTTTTTGGACTATTAAGCATCCATAACCCTTGAAAATGGATGAACGTTTCCCAAGCATCATCGATCATCCTCAGCAGTTCTTTAAAGTCATTTCTTTCGAGAACCCAATCCGAGGATCTCCTACTCTGGCCCTTCCGCGACGGTGAGCTATGACATGTCCTCAGCGAACAATATTCGCTGAGGATTGGACAGAGCGTCTCCTCTATCTCCCGCAGCACTTTTCGAATCATAGATATTTTGACAGGACAGCGGAATCAACGCCTCACCGCCTGCTGCAATCTTCACTGCATCCTAGATTTTTTCAACTTGCCGTTTGGGGAATCGACGTCATGATCATGATCCACGAGGTTGATCTTCCCTCGCAAACTTTTGACCTTGGCCGCCACGCGACATCCTTGCAACCTACTTACTTGAAGACCTTGCGGGTGAACCCGCTTCCCACCGATGACGAGCTCGAACATTGGTAGGATCAGCTGTCCCATGTTATTGGAACCTCGGGCTAAAGTCTCCGAGTACGCTGTTTGCAGATCGATGCAAACCAGACGGTGGCGCTCCGCCATTCAGTTTTGTGGCCGAATGAGCCTGTATCTCACGTCCTTTTGCCTGAGGATTCTACTGGATCGCACTACGGGGCTTTCATCGACTCCCATCCGGCTCCCGTTGCAGTTATTTCTTTGTTCGTTGAGCCCTGTCCCATCGATAACGACCATGATGCGGGTAGCACCGAAACACAGAGTAAACCCATCCGATTCCGAAAATTCGCCTGCGACCCTGAATATCAGGTCTCCCTTATCTCTCCGGTCCGTTATCCTGCTGATTATCGCCAGGGGCAAGGAATCGGTACCAAACTCCTGCTTCACGCGATATCTGTGGCTCATTCTGAGCTCGGCGGGACACTTCTCTGGTGCGATGCTAGACGGGCAACAAAGGCATGGTATGAACGCCGTGGACTCCAAACATTCGGCGGCGTTTTCTTCAAGGGTCCTGTGGAATACATCCGGATGAATATTGAAATTGATAGCGATGCGGTTTAAATGCCTCCGCGTTTAACCGTTACTTCACTCTGCGAAGCGCCATTCCGGCGGCGGTCCGTGATATTGCGTCGTGACAATCGGTCAAACTTGATGATCCGAAAGGACGAATTTTCTTCAACAAGCGAGGTACGAGATTTTCGTTGAAGCGTCTGTCTACGAGAGACTAGGAATTTTCCAAGAGCGTTGAGTTTCGTTCTCATGTTATGCGAATCCTGTGGTAAGAACCCCGACTCTTGATGTTGCGCCTACAAAACACACTCTCCGGTGTCCACTGTCCATGGTCCATCGAAGACGACTCGGATGGGATGCACGTCTCTCCAGACCCTGCAATTGCGTCCGAAGTACATGTACTATTCGGTTGGATGACAATTATCGAACAACTGAAGGGGATAATTGAACGATCTCTGATTCGTTCGCCATTGGGACACCAAAGCAACTACTTTCCTTAATAATCTTAAACAGGTTGTTCCGGCCGGGAGTGAAACGTATGGACTGCATCAGTTGCTTTTTTTTCCCCGGAGAAGGCGAGGTCCGAGTGATCACCCAACCACCGCCAATAACATATGTTATAGCAATAAGGGACCATACAAGACGTCATATTTAGCGAGGTATAAAGAGCACGCGAATGTATTCCAAGATACCCTGTCCTATTTCCCCCTTCGCCTCCTATTTACTCCCAATAATCCCTCTCCACTCGTGTTGATCCCACATATGGACGGACTGGTGTCGTCCGACTCTGTCCTTACGATTTTGACTATGAAACAACGACCGTACTGCTATGCGTCTCACTCGAGCGCGATGCACCGGTCTCTGTTCATAGCCAAAATAGTAGGACAGAGCGCTCTGACACTATTCTGACGTTCAGCGGCGGGTGTCTCCGGAGTTACACTCCATGTTGTTCTTCCCTTAATTCGGGCCCGAGGCTCCCTTGTAGATATTTATTTGGTTGGAGCCTTCCTGCATCTCCCACTCAGAAGATCAACCTTTCGCGGGAGGATCTGTTCAATCAAGATTTCGGCTATTTTCTTGTTGAACGTGCACTTGTAGTCGAGTTATAATTCAATTAATTGACATCGAACTATCCCTGCGAACTGTTTGCTTCGCGCCTCAATCTTTTGCAAATCGATGCAACGTTGTTGAACTCGAGGTTGACTTGACGTTCTTCCGAAGAAACTCGTCCTCAGACTCCCCGCACTTTTTTGGACTTTTCTCCGAGTTCACCTTCAAGTAGTCGATGTTCATCTAGACTTGAACAGCTTCAACATGTCAGAAATGACGCTACATTCACGGCCCCCGAGGGTACGATCGCCGGTACTTGTGTTCCCCGCGGCAAGATATGAACAAGGATGCACATCGCGGGAACTTGAGTCGGCGTGCGCCATGCATGATGCCTGCACCTCGCAGGGAGGCTCGGGCGTCAAGTTCCAACAATTGAACTTCTTCCGTCGACGTCTGACATCGGCATTTGGCGGAACGGCGTGAGATACAACTTCCCCTGCGATCTCGGGCATCTCAGTCTCCGTGGCTGGAGTCTAGAAATAACGCAATGCATGGAGTTCCCTCCTCCCACGAAGTCCATGCTTTATTTCTCAACGTAACGGATAAAAATGCATTGATTATTGATGTCCAACAACTCTGCGCGCGCTCGAAGCGGCGAACCAAAAGATTCCGCGTACTATCGGGCCACCGAGTCCTCGGCGCTGCTGCTATAAGAGCATGTGAGTGATTCAGGTTGGCTGTGGAGGCAGTCTCTGCGGCAGATGCTCATGGCCTTCACGTCATAAAATAGCCAGCAAGATTACTGCCCGAAGACCGTCACCGATAAGAGCCGTCAGTTTGGACACTCACGATGTGCGGCATGGTCGCAATAGCCGCCTGAGGGAAATTTCCCCGCAATGGGTAGCTCCGGGAACCAGTTGAAAAGACGGCCTTACAGGGTCCAGCTGCTCCCCCTCGGGAACCGAGGGCTGAGAAAAACGAGAGTTGCCAGTTCGTCGCGTGCCGATACAAATCGGCATCTCGGCCCTACTCGACGAACGTCCGGGATGACGGCGCCAGTTGACCCATCTCTCCCGGCGTGATGGCCGATTTCCATGCTACCATAAGTCCCACAAGTCGGAGATCTCCTGGCGCAACGGCGGAGCTTGGTCTATATCATTTGTGTCAGAGAAAAATAGTATAAGAAGAAGTGGGGCTCACCGATGTTTAGGGCACTCTTCTCCACCTCGCCGTGGGGCAAATTGCGCCAATGCAGGAGGAAATCGTCGCCGTCGAGCCACAGGAACGTCAACCGCGGACATCGCCTCCTGAGGGAACTGCGCAGAAGAGCGAGATCCGGGAGGTCGTGTACGCCGGGGTGAGAAGGCACCTGTGCTTTGGCGCCAGCAGTTGCGAATGGCACGAACACCTGGTAGCCAATTGCTGTAAATTTCCAACAAATAGCCAGGCGCTCAAGGGTGGGCGGCACAGTTGGGCTCTCCCCGAGCGTCCTGAAAAACGTCGTCGCCTGAATCTCAGCCTGTGAATGGAGTGAAAATGGAGGTAACATGAAACGCACTTGTAGGTTGGCGCTGTTGATTGCGATGTCCTTGACACGAATGTCAAGGCGGAGTTGTGTGAGCTGCGGAAAATACATAGAGAGAAGAATAAGTGCGTCGTGGTCGAAGCTTTCAAATGAAACCTCTAGCAGTGTGAGGTTCAACGGTGTTGGGAGTCCGACCAGCTGCTGCATGAAGTTTGCAGGATGCCCAGAGCCCAGAAGCTCAAATGCTTCGAGATGCCTGAGCGTAGGGATGGCCAGGAGTGTATTTAAGGACCGAAAGTAACCTTTGTAGTGTTCAAGCACGGGCAAAACACCCATGGCTACACACGGTCCAGCTTCGTCCGAGTTAAAAGCCCAAGCAAAGGTGTTGTTTCGCCAATATGACAGCGAGAGCGTTTGGACGGCGGGGAATTTGGACAGAACCCTCAAATTATCCACCCTTTTGTCCAAGTCCATCGTAAGGGATAACGTATGTACGCGGTGAAAGGGCGGAAGCATCCTGATGATCTTGTTGAAGAAAATGGGGTTCGCAGAGACCTCTAGTTTGCGAAGGGTCTCGGGACGCAGGATGGGGAGCCAGAGGGTGTACCCGTCGTCCATTCCATTCCGTCGGGTGAATTCGAAGACAGACACTCTGAGTTGGAGCGAGGTAGTGTCGATGCGTGCTCCGTGAGCAATACCGCACATATGAATATGCAGATTGGTCAACGCGGGTAAGCGGCAGAGTTTTGTGATGGTAGGCTGCGTGAGATAAACGTCTCGCAGATAGAGCTGCTTAAGACCGATGAACCTATCCAGCTGAGCGACGAATTGGTCGAGCAAGAATAAGGGCGGAGGCAGCCAGAGTGGCGATGGCGAGGAAGCTGGGTATGGGCGTGAGTCGCGGAAGATGGCCGAGCGCGCAGGCCAGGGCGTAACGCTACAGGAACGGACCTACTAGTAGAAATCGTACGGAAAATGTGTTAGTCACTACCCTCTCACTAAGGGAGCACCTCATTCACTCACCCCAGCGGCTATATCATCCGAGGACCAGAAAGCCAGCCGATCATGAGCCCGCCGAATATGCGCAATATCGGGAAGCTGTAAGGTGGTGCCCGTACTCCCATATGGGTGGAAATGGAAGTGAGCAAAAACCAGGTGACGGGACATGTTGTAGAAGGCACGATGGGTCAAAGAAACGGCTATGAGACTATCTGAGGGTAAATTCTGGAAGACTTCGAGCCAAAGTTCCGTAGGGACTTGATCCACTGGCGAAGTCATCCTGGTCGAGCAAAGGGAGGCGGCACAGCTTCGCGATTGATATCAACTTTTGAAACATGGCACATTTCTCGATATTTCGCGGATGGCTAAACATAATTGTAATTGTAATCGCGTGTCGTCGTCTACTGGAATTTCAGAAACAACAACGGCTCGTTCGAAGGAGAAAGTCTGCATTAATTCACTCCTCGCTGCCCCCTCCACAGCGGTTCGACGCGCGATCCTCTCGTCCTAGGTCAAGTCGGGGGTTCCGGGGAAATATGTGCCCTTGGGAAGAGAGTCAATAGCATCCCTGTTAATGTCCTCGACCCTGGGATATCCGGCTACGTTCATCATAATGTCGAACTCCGCCAGAAGTCCCTTCACAACGTGCCTCACGCCTTCCTCACCAGCAGCGCCAAGAGCCCAGACCCACAGTCTGCCAATGAACACAAATTTGGCGCCGACGGCGAGTGCCTTGAAGACGTCCGCCGCGCCCCGAATTCCGGAATCAAACATAATCTAATAGATCGTCGGTGAATTAATTGCCATCAACATGGATTCACTCACGTAGGTTTTGTCACCAACAGCGTCGACGATCTTTTCCAGCGCGTCAAGACTCCCAATCGCTCCATCGACTTGTCTTCCTGCGTGATTCGAAACGACGATTCCATCAACACCCATCTCCACCGCTTTCCGAGCGTCAGCCACGTTCTGAATGCCCTTGATAACGAAAGGCTTCCCCCCAGAAATCCTCTCCCACTGCTGCATTAGCCATGGAAGGCGGTTCCACGAAAAGGAATGGCCATGCCAAATGTTCTCGTCAATCCACTTGGCCCCGACCTCGAACTTGTCCTTCTCGGGGTCGAGCTTTGCCTCTTTCAACCTCTCCAAGAACGCAGGGTCCTGGAGCCCGAGGTCGCCTGCCCCATGCTCATGGTAGAAGGCATAATTTCCCATCGCGACGTCGTCGTGCCGCCAGCCCAGCTGCCAGGTGTCGGTGGTGAGTATACACACCGAGTAACCTGACCTAGCAGCGCACTCCAGCATTGACACTACAACCTGGTCGTCTGGGCTCCAGTAGAGTTGAAAGAAACGGACGCCATTGGGGCCGTTGGCGTTCGCTGTGTCCTCTATGCTATAACTACTCGCAGAAGAGAGGCAGTAGGGCAAGTTGAGCTCGCTGGCGACCTTGGCGGGCGACAGTTCCCCCGTGGGGTGGTAGATGCGATTGATTCCAACCGGTGCGAAGCCGATGGGGGCAGACGAAAGTCTCCCGAAGATAGTCGTTACTGTATCACGCTCAGTGGTATCAACGAGAGTCCTGGGGATTATTTGGTGACGATAGAAAGCCAGGCGGTTGGCGTAGTGCGTCCAGGACTGGCCGGCATTGCATGACGAATAAAGCCTGCAGAGAGGAAGCCTTATCATCAAGCCGGCTAGAGAATAAATTTTAGCCTACCATCCTGCCTTAGACAGACGGTCCTTCGCCAGTTCCTTCAGCTTGTCTGGGTCTGCTCAAGAGTGTAACGATTCTTCGCAGAGACCAAAGTGTTGGTCCGACGTACCTGTATTCAGAGGCGGATGCTTTCCTTCGTTTGCGGCCCAAAACAACTCTCTTTGCATCAAACTCCATTGCGGTGTGCTGCGGGATGTTATGTTTGGATTCTTTGCGTCGCTCATCGCGGTCGACTGTCTCTGTCTGAAAACAAGGTTAACTCTGTATACCAGCGAAAAATAGGAAATGATGGCGATGTGATGCAATGTATGATGAGGCGCTCCTTTCGAAGGGAAGGCCAAAAAGACGCTCGAAATAGTTACAAGGCGTGACGATTCGTCACTGCTTTTGCCCGTGAACGGGTTAAAAAGGGTGAGCTGCTGCCAGGTTAGCCGTAGGAGATCTTGCATTAACTGCCCTTCATCAGCTCACAATGGTCGGGAGACTCGGGGGGTTTTGTCTGAGTCCACATCCCGTACGGTTGGAGCCTCGATGCTCTCCATTATTACATTCTTCGTCAACTGTACCCTGCTCTTCTTTGCTCCCTTACTTGGCTGCCTACTCGTGTCCACTGCCGTTTCTTATCACTCATCTGTGCCTTGGCAATCACTGGTCACCGTCTCCTGTGACATACATCCAGCCGCACTGGTATTGTCATTTTATTCCTACTGGAGTCTCGTCTGTGTGTATTTTGGTGAGCAGTTCAGTTTCTCAACATCGAAAAACTCTGAGATGTGAAGTCTACTGCACCTGCCCTCATTCCCTCAACGCGGTGAAATACCAAACATTTCACATACCATGGAGGTACAGACGCGACCACGTCTCCCACATACGGATCGACCGGCTGCGCCGAGAATGTCAACCCCAGGCTTTACCTTCTCGCCGAAAGAACTCCCCTAAAAATGGTGAGTGATTTTTCAGGCTGCGGTCTGCTACTCTGATGTCTTTAACTTTAGACAGCCCAAAGAAAAGGATTTTTACCGTCTTTGTCGATATCGCAACAACCACGACCATCGCGCTCAGTAAGTTTCCGTTCTTATCCCATAGATGGCACTTGAGCAATCTCCAGATGTAACCCCAACAACATCCGTTTCCGACATCCGGGATGCTCTTTGTCACCATGGGTATGCACTCTGCCATAGTCAGGGACCCGTTTATTTAATGGGACTCCTGCGTCCGCTGAGGCCCCATGAAACCATGTCCGACCTCGGTGTTGACGGCCTCCGCCATTTTGTAATGCCGCCCCGTATGTTAGGCGGAACAAAGGGTATGATTAATGCTTGGTTGGGTTTTAATCATAAGCTAACGTCTATTTTTCTAGCGCATACTGTCAGAGCAGATGGTACCGTTGTTAACGAGCATGGCTGGGAGCAGGGGGCGCTCAATCCGGACGGTACAAGTAAGGATGCAAAATATATTGATTTTGGGGTGGATCCCGGCGCTGAGCAGCCACCTGGTGGTTCCGGTGCTACACAGGAGTCTGGTCCTTCACAGGGGCGTCCTAGCCGAGCACTCAGTGCTCGCTTCAAGGCAGTGCTTGTGGCTGAACAAGAATCTGACTCTGATGGCGCTCGTAAGAAGAAACGCAAAGCGCAGAACTCAAACTGTGAAGGGGAAAGCTAAGGCGACACAGTCCGACCTCGAGGATCCCTCTTTTTCAACCGACAATGGCGAGGACACGGAGGACAGTGAGGTGGACACAAAAATTACAAATGAGGAGGCAAGTCGCTTTTTGGACATGGTTTAAATCTTGCTGATCATGCTCAGCTTGCTGAGAGTCTTCCCACAAAGACTGTCCCAGAGGGATCACATCGTTCGAAGGCCCCGAGCGCACCCAAACGTAAGAAACGCAAACTCTCCGCCACCGCTTCGACTTCCACAGTATCTTCCGAGACGGCTCAACAGGATTCATCGACCACTAAGGTAAGAGTGTGAATATTTAATTCTTTTGAGTCCAGTTCATACAACGCTCTGCAGTCTACCAGAAAGCGGAATCCCCTCTGGTTCTTTTTCACTGATGTCACGGACACCGACCATGGCGAAAAGGGCGACCCCACCGATAGATTTTACCGTTGCAATCACGGTGAATCGAGGAAGGTGCTTAGAATGACGAAGGCAATGCGTGGGACTCTGAACGGTAAAAGATTGTCTCAATTTTGAATCCTTGGCTTATGATCTATAGGCCTGGACCTGCACCTCAAAAACCACGCACCTGTGATGCATCAATTCTATGAGATGCTGAACTCAAAGGACAGGACTATGCCTCCCTCCGATGAGGAAATCAAAATTGCCAGGGGGGAGAAAAAGTTTGCGACTCGGGACGAGTTTCTTGAGTACCTTGGCCGGAATGAATCTGCGGGTGAACATCGCCAGCAGTCGCTTCGCGAGGCGTTCGCACGTTCCAGTGAGAAGGCAGCTGTAAGTCTATCTATATTTCGGGCTTCGGCGGCGTTAATTTCAGATCACAGGGTCCTTGGGATCAGGCAAAGTTCGAACAGCTCCTCGTGGAGTGGTTAGTTGCATGCGACCAGCCATTCCAAGAGGTTGAGCGACCAGAATTGCGCCGTCTCCTTGAGCATGTACATAACCGATCACATGGATTAAAAATACCGTCGAAACGCACTGTCCAACGCCGTATCGAAGAAATGGGAAATAATCTCAGGAAGGAGTTGTGTGGATTTTTTGCGGCACGCTTCTTCTCTATCAAGATTTACTCACACTAAACTTTACTTTGCAGTCGCTGGAGGGAATGATATCACTCTCTTTGGACGCGTGGACATCTCCTAATGGCTATGCATTTCTTGCCATCGTTGCGCACTATGTGACGAACGAGGGAAAATTGGGTGAATATTGATGTGCCAACGATACTGCCGTTTTTTGTTGACCCTTCGACTCAGAGGAACTCTTAATTGACTTTCAAGAGCTGATTGGCGAGCACTCTGGAGACAACATGGCGGAAATTGTATGGAAAACACTGGAGGATTATCAATTGACGGGCCGTGTACGTTGCATTGCTTTAGATGCGAGACTTGGCACTTATTTTCGAACGCCAAGGTCCTTGCCATCATGATGGACAATGCCTCAAACAACGATACCCTTGTCGCGGCCATTGAACAGAAGTGCCTAGAAAAGAAAATCAAGTTCTCTGCCCAAAATTCCCGTTTGCGGTGCATGCCTCACACGGTTCATCTTGCCGTCATACAAGTGCGCATTTTCCCTTGGCACTATTGTCTGTTCACTCAGTGTGATCTGTAGCTTCTTGAGGCCATCGGCGCCGTAGAAAAATCAAAGAAGAGTCGTGCAGCTCCCTACCAGGAGTCGGTCACAGTTCCACCTGATACCGAGGACCTCGATGAGGCGGAGGAGGCAATTGCGGTCGATGATGGGGAGGACGACAGCGCCACACTGATCCCTCACGGAATAAGAGGCTCTGTACGAAGGGTAAGCTCTCTCAAAATTCCCCCACATCAAGAATTGCTCAAGCCGCCGCGAAGCTTCGCAGGGTTATTAGATCTGTTCGATCCAGCCCTCAACGGCGGCAGCATTGGTATAGCATTATCTCGCCAGCAAAAATCATCGCCGGCGTACACATGCTCATTTTGGATGTCAAGACGCGCTGGTCATCCACACACCAAATGATGAGTAAGTCCTCCAGACCGCCACGAAACACGCTAATATTTTTCTGCAGGTCGGGCTCTCAAATACCGCACCGCAATAAACCAGTTCATCGCCAATAATCGCGACCTCCGGAGTGTGGAACTCACGATGGAAGACTGGGACGCAATAAGTATGGTCTCTGACTGGCTGCTCAATTTCCGTGCGGCTACAACCGAAATGTCCGCCACCTCACGGCCGATGCTTTCTTCGACCCATTCCATCTTTCGTGGACTTCAGAAAACACTGAAAAACAAGTTGGCGGCACTCCCCCATGATTCGCCAGCGGAACTCGTTGAGGGCTTAACCAATGCTCACCGCAAGCTAAGTGATTATTACTACAAGTTTGACCAGTCTCCATTCTATATCTGGGCTGCGCGTAAGTTTTCAATTCACGAGCACCGCAACGACCCAAACTTAAACCTCACTCTATAGTCCTTGACCCCCGATTCAACTACAAAAAACTGCACAAGGACTACGCCGGTGATCCTGACCTTTCCAAGTATCTTGAACATCAGAGAAAGGCGCTTCGTGCTTATCTGGATGAGAACTATCCGGCTTCAGAGTCCTCGAGTCAGACTTCGTCAGCTACAACAGCGCCCCGCGGTTCGGGGGCTCATTCTTTTGCTGCCTTTGACCAAGGGACAGACGATGAATTGGACACGGATGAGCTCGATACTTATTTCGACGCTCCCCGTGTACCCCTGGAGATGGACCCAGTTCAGTGGTGGTATGCCCGGAGGACTGAATATCCTCGACTGTATCGCCTTGCGCGTGATATTATGTCAATTCCTGGTATTGTTGCCACCACGTTTAACTGCATGAATTGTCTGCTAATGAACTGATCCAGGTTCTGCCGTCGCAGTTGAGCGTGTGTTTTCAGGTGGCCGAGACACTATCTCCTTGCGGCGTTCAAGTTTGAAACCAGAGACTATTCGCACCTTGATGGTGCTCAAGCATCAGCTCCGTCTGCGACGTAGGAGCGTCGAGGATGCTCTGCAGGCGATTGTAGTAGACTAGAACTTAATTTAGAGCCTTTTTCCAATTTTATTTGAATCTTTACGGTCGTAAACAACCGTAACGACCGTAAAACATACCGTACCGTACCGTAAGAGCCTCGGAGAGCAGCCTTACGGTTACGGTTACGGGCCGGTTGGCACCCGTAAATGACCGTAATTCTTACGGTCGTAACCGTATACGGTACGGTGCCCACCCCTAGTGACGAACTCACCAATTTGAGCTCATGACAACCTACAAGGCCACCAGTGAACATTTGAACATTGAACTTGGGGGTTCAGTGCGAATATGTGGTTCAATCCGATCGTGAAGGGATGTTGGTTGTTGAAACTTGCAAGAGTGGCTCGGGCATCTCGAGTACGACACATCGCTTCACCGCCGTAATTCAGTCTTGACAGTGGTTGTCGAATTGAAGGTTGAGAATTAGTCAACGAACAAATGGCAAAAAGAAAAAAATACAGTCGAGCCTTCCCACGATAGGGCCTCGAGTCGAACGAGGTACTTCGGAATCGAACAATATGGACGACCTGTATTGGAATCCAACGCGCACCGTGCGCTTCCCGCCTGTTTCTGTTTTATTTGAAGGTGAGGCACAACATCTTTTACTTCCAGCCGCCGACTCCATGCAATTGACTCGTGGGCTGACATCGAAGGTGGTACATTTCACGAATGAAGGGGAACAAAAAGGCTCGGAAGGGGATTTTATATAACAGGACGTCAAGTTGAACGAGGTACTTCAGAATCAACCAACCCAGATGAATTACATTTATTGGAATGATGTTGGTTGTTGAAACCTGGTAGAGTCGTCGGGCATCTCGGGAAAAACGGCACATGCATCGAATCTACGGTAATTGACAAAGGTTGTTATCGAACCGTTGAAAATTTGACCAATTAATGAAGGGAAAAAAAAGCCGCAACGGTTATCTCATAGGGCAGGACCCCGAGTCGAACGAGGTACTTCGGAATCAGCATGGAAGACAGCGAATTCAGGTCCGACACGCACCGTGCGCCTCCTGCCTGCCTTTGCCTCGTTTGAAGGTTAGGTGAGTGAGTAAATATAGTGATGAAATTGAAGGGAAGTTGGTTGTTGTAAGAGTGGGTCGGGCATTTCGGTGACGATGTTAGCATCGCTTTATAGGCAAGAATTTACCGTAATTGAGTCTCAGTGGTCGTCAAATAAATGAAATTGGTCAACGAATCAAGGGGAAAACGGCTAGAACAAGCTATGGCAAGACCTCGAATCGAACTAGGGATCTTGGATTTAGACCTTCACAAACTGTATAGGTGATCCAAATGCGCACCGTGCGCCTCCTGCCCTCAAATACTTCGTTCCAGGGCTAGGTAAGTGTGCAAGCCGTGGAGTGGAGGGGGTCTGATAGCTGATGGGTGGTTGGTTCGGGCATCTCGGGGTCAAGTATTGAATTCGCCGAGTTGGTGGATTGAAATTGAAGCGGAATGCTGAAGCGGGAAACAAATCACAAGACTCCTAGCGAACTCAGACATAATTTCTTTGATTCTCGAGGCCATTTGAGATGGATTAAGTACCAGAACAAAGGGCAGGAAAGACAATAAATCATTCAAAAGTCGCAAAGATCCGCCTCTCGCACTTGATGAAATCCCACCTTCAATTCCATTACAGCTAAGTCAAAAACGATAGACCGCCTCGCAAAAAAAATCGAAAGTTCGGGCCGGCGCACGGCCCCACGGCATCGTGCTTAATTTTAGTCCACCACTCCGTCTATTTTTTAGTCCCGCCTCTCCCCACAAAATAAGCTTTATGATGACGGAGGCCCTTATGCGCTCGGTGGGGCTATACGCGCATAAAGAGTGCGGGGCTGTTGACTCGGAACTTCAAACACCCTATAGCCTATGGCTTACTATCCGCCGAACGACAACTTCAACTTTGCTCACGGCTTCAGCCCATAGACCTCATACATCCTCAGCTTGGGCCCTATGCCCGCAGCGACGAATATTGAGATTACAGTGGAGCTCCAAAATAACTAAAATTAGCACGATGCCGTGCGGCCGTGCGCCGGCCCGAACTTTCGATTTTTTTGCGAGGCGGTCTATCGTTTTTGACTTAGCTGTAAAGAGAACAAAACGCTAACCTCCAAACCCGCAAACAAAAAAATTCGAACCACACCGAACAATCGAACAATCACAACCAAGCCTCGGCGATCAATGGCACCGCTGACCAATCCTGTGCTCTCATTCGCTTACACCACGCTTGTCACCCGCATCCATCCTCTCGCCACCGTGTACTCGCTGGAGTTCAGTTTCTACAGGATATATAGGCCTTAGCATAAGCAAAGATGGATGCCCGTCTGCGCCGCGTGAACAAGGAGATCGCTGGTACGTCCTTTCGACTTTCCTTTCATCTGGTGTGGCGGATTAGATCGAGATGAAGCTCAAAATGATACTAATTGTGTATTGTACGGACAATAGACTGCAAGAACGACAAAACGTCCAATATCCGCATCGATCTCGTCGATTCCTCGCCCTTCCACCTCAAAGGCTCCTTCCCGGGGCCGGAGGACACACCTTACCAAGGCGGCCTGTTCGAGGTCGTGCGTGCCACTTCCTCCCCTGCTTTTTCACGGTAATCCAACGCAAACGCAATCCACCACAGGACATAGTAATCCCCGACTCCTACCCCTTCCAACCTGTCAAAATGAAATTCATCACAAAAGTGTACCACCCGAACGTCTCGAGCGCCTCAGGCGCGATCTGCCTCGACATCCTCAAGGACGCGTGGAGCCCTGTGCTCACCCTCAAGTCCACCTTGATCTCGCTGCAGAGCCTGCTGTGCAGTCCCGAGCCGAACGACCCGCAGGACGCGGAGGTGGCGAAGCATTATACGACGAGTAAACGGAGCTTTGAGGAGACGGCGATATATTGGACGAAGACGTATGCGATGCCGCGTGGGGGTGCGGGCGGAGAGACGACACAGACGGCGAAGATGGATACAAGGGATGAGGTGGCGATTGCGGGCCTCGAGTCTGCGCATGTAGACCAGTTTGAGGCGTTGGGGTTCCCGCGCGGCAAGGTGGTGAGTATCCTGTTCATTTCTCTATTTGTACCTCTCTTGTTGCGTTTGTTGCTCAACCGCCACAGATCGACGTCCTCCGGCGACTCAACTATCGTGGCGCCAACGTCGCCAAGATAACGGAGGACCGCGTCGTCGAGGAGCTACTCAAGTAGTTGTCAGCTCTCACGTCTCACCCTTCCCTCGTTATGCGTCCCGGTTCCCGCGTAGGTACCTAGCCTATGCTGTCGACGTTGTATCCTGGAGTTCTGAATTACACGCTTTCCTCTTCTCTTTCTCACCGCTTAGGGCGTCCCGGATATTGGATTAAGAATATCCCGGCTCATTTTGGATTGAGAATACCCGCACCTCGACTTATCATTGGATCAACTCGACCACTGGCCGCCCATTCACTCACTCACCCACCTCGTCTCCGTCTCCGACGCCGTTGGATGTATCTTTCTTTTGTATTGTATGTAATGAGTCTAACTCTACCTCTTCCTCGCGCTTCCTCGTGCTTGTTCCTTGCGTTCTGATTCCAGCGTGTTGAGTTTAATTCCAGATCATGTTGACTTTTGCAGTGCGTTGATCATGAGCGCGATCACCTCCACTTCCTCGGCCTCGAACCGACATAAGAACGGCAGGGAGGCGCACGGTGCGCGTCGGGCCCAACTGCTTTGTCAACTTTTGAAACACCCGAATGCCCTCGTTCTACTCGAGGCCCTGCCGTATCTCCACCGTGGTTTTTTTCTTGTCCAAGTGTGATGTATCTCGCGAACTAGGGTGACAAATCGATTTTGTTTCACCGTTACCTACTCGACCTTGGAATACTATAGAAAAGGCAGGGAGGCGCAGGGTGCGCGTCGTGGTTGTGCTCAACTTTGCAAGAAGGTCCGACAGGTTAAGGCCTGAAATTTCTACGACTCGGGGTCCTGCCATTTACATAGGTTGTCGCATATTTTTTTTTTCCGTAAGGAGTGTTCATTGTTTCTGTGCCTTGCGCCCCTGCGATTAAAACCAGGCCGTGCAATCGGCGAGAATATTTATTTGACTTGCGCGGATTCCCAGTCACGAGCACGAAGTCGTCGTTAAATGTAGATTTAGCGTCTCACCTACCCGGACTTGGAATGGCATAGAAAGGGCAGGGAGGCGCAGGGTGCGCATCGGGTTCCATTAGTGGTTGAATGTGTCAAGCCTGAATACCTCGTTCGACTCGAGGGCCTGCCATGGCGAGAATTTCCGAAACTGTTTTTAACCCCAATATGTTATTCTTCGCTACCTATGGTTGCAAGAGACACTCATGCCATCTACAAATCGAGTTTATTTCCTTTAGCAGTGCGCAGCATCTCCACTCTCGAGTCAATCAGCTCGACCTATTTGAACTGCGCCGAACGCTCGAAAAGCGGTCTCGCCTTCTGTAGTAAATCTATAGCTGGCTCAAGCCTTTCCTGCTTTTCGAGTATTCCAGATATGAGAAGCATGCAATCGGCGGCCCACCCATGCACACCCATGAGGGTAAACCCTTCCAACGCAACTTCGAAGAGTTGGAGGGCAGTTTCTTCGTCGCCATGAGCAGCCAAAATATGCCCTAAGCACCGAATCGCCTTCATCATCGCTAATCTGTTCTTGGTTTTGTGTGCGGATGCAAGGAATACTCCAGTCCACTGGAGTGTCTGGTTAACACCATGCATACCGTTGCCAAGATCGGCCAGTCGCTCTAGGCAAATGATCGCCCCTTCGTCCACTTGGTCTCGCAGTGCCTGAAAGGCTGTTGTGAATAGTGATTCAGCCTCCGAGGCGTTCCCCGCACCGAGATGCAGATCGGCATACACGATATTGCAGAGATAGGTGCCAAGCGGAAACCTCAGCTCCGTGAGCTCGCTGCTAGCAATGTCCACATGTAGCCGGATAGCGTTTGGTTGACCTCCTAGCGCAACGTCAATGAGGGCCAGATTAATGCGTGCGAGGGGCGGCCTGGAATGCAGATCGGTGTGGCGTGGACAGGATACGTGTGTTGGCTGCTCGAGCGTCGAGATATTCGGTCTTGAGCATATGAATCTCGGCTTGGAAAATTTGCGCCTTGAGATCGATCATGCCGCCTTCCAGGCCACATGCCCGCAAAAGCTCTCGGGACTCCGCACATAGCCGCGCCGCCTCTCGAAAATCGCCAAGGGAGCAGCAGCAGTCGGCTTCCTGAGCGATGGCCAACGACGCGCCGTATATATCCCCGAGACTATCCGCGCATTGACGTGCCCTCTTGGCGAAGAATCTTCCGCCTTCGTTGTCTCCCATAGTGCCCAGAAGTTCGGATATGCCCTGTAGCGCTTGCCGCTCAGCATCACTTGGTCCCTCTAAAGTGGCAGCAAGGGACAAGGCGGATTCATGATACTGCCTCGCCGTCGTATGATCTGGTTGTACAAAATAATGATGGCCGAGAGTATTGTGCCATTGCGCTGTACAAGACCTGTTAGATGCGACTCAGTAAAATAGCTAGACGATACAAACCCTTCTCTAATGCCCCGGAGGCTTCAAAAAAGCGGTGGCCCGATTGAATACGAGCTTCGATCTCCTCGGCTCCGCCATGTTGCAATGACATGAGTTCTGCAATAAGGTAGGTGCCGAATACGGGGTCGTGCTGCCACTGCACGATCTTTTGTGAGAGAGAGATCCTGACCGGTGACCCCGCATGTCTGCAGAAGCTATTGAAGAGGAGAGCACTGCGGAGATTATCCAGGGTGTCTGGATAATCCATCTGCATCGCGTCCGAAAAGAGGCGATTGAAGTTTCCGAGGTTGGCCGATATTTGGGGAATGGATTTAGGAGCCGTTATGTGTTTGGAATCATCCCACAGATTTAGGATACTCCCGAAATATTTGCGGAGGGCGATTTTGACTTCGGAGGAAGACGGATAAATGCTGCGAACATATTCGCGGATGGGCACGAGAACCTTCAGTCGGTGTCCATAATCGATGTACGCGAGTGAGGTTCGAATGAGAGTCATTTTACAGCGCAAAATTCCCGAAATGGGCAGGTTGCTCTGCACCAAATCGGCTTCAGACAAACCGTCGGGCAGCATCGAGAGGATACTGAGTAATTTTTGTGCCTCCAGATCCATCCGTGGACTGGAAAGGGAGAGCGTTACAGAGATCTCCAGACTGGACGTCTTGTCAAACCCGTCCGAGAGTAGCCGTGTGCTCTCGGTCCTCCAACGTTCGAGCGCGGTATCGCAGCCTTCATAAGCAGCGACGTTGGCAATCAGGGATACCGCCAAGGGCAAGCCGCCGGCCAAGTCGAGCAAGTCCTGAACTCCGGTGTTGCTTTCGTCGGGGCTGTCCGAAATATCACGGAAAGTTTGGAGAGCTGCGGCCTCCGACAACGGCGCCAACGGCAGAGGACATGGACGCGTCCATTGAACTTTCCCAGGGCGTTCGGCACCACGCATTGTTACCTGAGACCGGGATTAATTCGACCAAGCCGTAGCGGGACTGAAACCCACCAAAATGGCTAAGTGAGGGACATCCGCCAATAGGGAAAGCAGCTCCTCAACATCTGCACACGCATCGAGAGCCTCCCAAGGGGTCTCAAGGTTGTCGAGAATCAGTAACGACGCGCCGCTCCGCGAAAAGTGTCGAACTATTTCCCCTGCGAGGTTCGGACCATGGTCGACCCCAATGTGAGAAGCAATGTTTGATACAAGCTCAAGATAGCTCGGACTTGAGTGACAGGAAACGAAGTGTCGGTGTTCATATTTTGAAGCGGTATCGGAATGCAGGATAGCGACAGCTAGACTGGTTTTCCCCATCCCGCCGGGCCCTAGAATGACGATGCGGGGGGATTCTCGCGAGAGGAGGTCCATAATCTGTTGCAGCTCCTGTTCGCGTCCATGGAAGATTTTTGGGGACGCGGGGGAACATCGCAAACGATTCTACACTGGATAGACGGTCAACCTCGCCCACTCACTGACGGGATCACGACGCACCTGGTAGCGAAACTCGATAAGGTTCTGACCTGCCCAGGGATATATATAAGTAAAAACTATGGAGCTTCGGGAGACTGACCGAGGTAGAATCAGAGGAGGCGATGTCTGGATGAGCCGCAAGTAATTCCATAAGGTCCTCGTGCTGTTGCTGCACGTCCTTTTGGGCTTGTGCCATTCCCGAGACCGTTGATATTCCAGTTTGAATCTGACACCGGTCTATCAGACGTGCAACCGATGAATAAATGCAACACCGACCCTGAGAGCATGCATTGCGTCCTGCAGTCCCACCCTGTATGCGTCCAGCTGTAAAGTACTGTCCGTATGGTTCAATAGTTGCTTTATCTTTCCCATTCCCTGCTGCGCCTGCATAAACGAGTAAATTTTCTGCAGCGTCCTGTAAGAGTGTCAGCAAATTTTAATGTAAACACCGCGTTTAATCCACAGCGTACTCTGTAAACTTGCTGATATCATGCAACAGCGAAGGCGGAAGAATCCGCGCCACGACAGTCTCCGAATACAGGCTAATGATTGCAAACAGAATTTCGTGAATTTGTTCCACCATCTGAATGCTGTGTTGCTTAGTCGTCCTCGACGCCTGGCTTCCCTTTGAAAATAATGCTTTCCCAGAGGGCAGTGAAGTGTACTCACACGAACAAAGTCAAGGATCATCGAACTCAGAGAGGCAGCAGTGAGAAGGAAGGGTATTTGAGCCGATCGGGCAATCTCCCCGAGCGTAGACGCCGCAAACGACGTGTACTCGATGAGATCTGCGAGCTTGGTAGCGGGCTGCATTTTGCGTGGGTTCGTGAAGGTGGGTAGTCTCTCCAAGACAGACGCTGTAACATTTGCGCTCGTTCCTCGCTAGTTACAGTCTGTTAGTTACCGCGTCCGATAAGCGGCGTCCTGCGCTATCAATGATTGATGGTGATTCACAACCAAACAATGCATTTATTTTCACGCGTTTTGAAGCATTCAACGCGACATTTGAAGCTCAAAGGCATCCAGACACCATTTCAACCACTTATACAGCTTTAGGGCTTCTTGCGCAAGAGATACCCACTCTCATAGCGTCCCCTCACCAGGTTTCCTCATTAGGCCTGACAAACCTGGGAACTTGTGGATTTCTTGAATTATATTCAGTGCTCATCCAAGGACCATTGCACAAAGGTTGAAAGTGCACTGAAGACACCACATATCATCTACAAGCCGTTATATGGGGCAAAACATCCTGCAATATTGTGCGACGCGCGAAGTCGCGTACTGGGGCAGGCACACCTGATGTCCCAAAACGGCTGCTTATATAATAACGCAGGACGCCTCTAGCGATGGCGTGGTAACTAATAGACTAGAAGGTGGGTACAAAACGTTTCGCTTCCAGGTCAAATCGAAATCAATCATGATCGTCGCTTACCAAATTGATAAACATCGTTCAGAGTTGCCAATTTCCTACTTTGAATCTCGATTTGTGGCAACGCGTAGGTCAAGTTATAAAACGCAAATCGAAACCCCAGACTTTGAACGTTTTCTGAAAACGTCGGCCGAAGGCCTGTCAATGTTAACATGTATACATCGAGCTACAACTCGACACACGCGTGGTCGCGCCACATCAGGAAAAACCAAAATGTCTCTATAGAGTCTATACAGGTCAAATTGGGCCTCTATTTTCATGCTCCATGGTGGGTGTTCAATCTGCTCAGATATTCTGCTTTACTTTCAAAGTGGAGCGAAACAGTGTATCAAATTATTAGTGAGGGACAAGTTTGGTGATAGTTGACATGTCTGGGGGAAGATAGTGGTCAGTGGACTGGTGTACCCCTTCCAGACAGCGGAGCTTTAATGACAGTTGAATTCGACGGCACCGCTCATGGAAGTGGCACATTCCTGAAACTCGAATTTGCTCTCGCCAAAATCAAGGGGAGCTCTAAATTTATGAAGAGAGTGAAATAGAAAAAAAAGAAAAGAAAAGAAAATAGGGCTCAACACTGTGGCCTGGCGCGCCAGATGCGACCATTGCTTCACAATCAGTAGTGTGTGAATACTTGAGATTTAATCTGGTGGAAGGATATGGTGTCCGAACGACGGGAAAAAAATGCTGTCAACAGCTGGGTTCTGCCCGAGGAAATATCAGCTACTGGGTGGAATCAAGACGCGTAACGCTGGCTCACCGGGGTGGCGGGAATTAGTAAAAAAATAAGATCGCGCACGCGAGGCAGGGAATTGAGGGACTGCAGCCATATCATTCAGAGGCTCAAGGTGGCTGGATTCTCGAGGGTATGAGTTGAGGGTAATATAACGAGAGGCCAAGAGAGTTACTTGGAGTTACCCGTCGGCGCGGAGCGACAAAGCGACGTCACCGAACGCGTGTCGTAATGTTGGCACGTGCGCGCAAAATGGTTCGTTTTGATCGGGGACAAACTGTTGAGATTCTAGGTGGCTCGAGGGGGACCCGGTAGAGACAGCAGAGAACGTTTGGCCTATGGAGTACAGAACGGTACGTAGGCAAACGGATAAAGGAGCGACGTGGCGACGCGTCAGCTATATACGTGAGTCGGCCCGAATGCCGTGAGTGCGTAAGCTTGTACACGTCACCCGATTTCCTACACTCTCCCTCAAGCTGAAGCAGCTCACCAATAAATAAAACAACTCTCCCTGAAACCAACGATACCACCGCCAAAGCCCTACATCACAACTCAGCACCAAACTCCAAACATTGGCGCAAGAATGCGCAACAACGCTCGAGACGCTTCTCGAGATTATGAGTCCAGTCGTGGACCTCGCGATGGTGACAAAAATTCCAGCCGAAAAGGAATGGTGATGAGCGTGGTGAATGTGGGCGACGACAGTGAAGGATGGGGAAGGGTAGAGGAAAGGTATGCCGACGAAGAAAACATTCCAGGGCAGTCGTCGGCCAGCGTCACTGGGTGCACACTACCATTTGCGGGGCCCGCAAATTATAAGCAAATTGAAAGCAAATTTAGAATTTACTGCTCATTTGCTTTCAATTTGCGGGGGCCGCAAATATTAAATTTGCTTATCATTTGCTTATCATTTGCTTTCAATTTGCGGGGTCCGCAAATTCTAAATTTGCGGACCCCGCAAATTGAAAGCAAATCAGGTGGCCAAACAATCCAAAAAAGGCAAATTTTGAGGTCATCTGATCATTGGGATTCTACCCTCGGGATTCTGATGTACCATACTGGGTAATTCAGATTTCTAGGATTCTGATTAAGGGGTTACAGGGGCAGTCTGTCCAATATAACTTCTAGTGCAAAGTTTGGCTACTCGATAGGTTTCACTTTTCAGACACAGAAGATTGAGGTGTATCGTCATGTATTACACAATGTACGGGCCTTGGCTAGATGGTGTTTTGCTAGAAAAAACCTCATCAGTAAACTAAGTAAAGTGTATACTGTACTATTTCGACCGTAGATTCAAGTCACAGGTCACAGCCCTTGGTGAATTGAAGCTATTTAATGAAGGTCACAGGTCACTAGGGAGCTTGAATTAGTGGCCGTTTTGCCCCACCGCGGTGCGAAAATTCAACATTTCCTCTAATGCAAAAATCACTCTCTCATCGTGAATTCTGGCAGGATTTCCTCCTTTGTGCACTTTCTGCTTCGAAATCTTCCCTCAGAGGCCTGCTGTGGTTTAATGGTTGAATTTACACCAAGTTCAACATGCCATCAGTTGAATGTTTTGAATCATAAAAATTGTGGTCACAGGTCCCGGCCCATCTTGAATCTGTTGAAAGTTGAATTTAATGGGTCACAGGTCACAAGGCCTGAATCTACGGTCGAAATGGTACAGTACACCGGAATCACTAACAAAATCTAATGTGGACACACCTGGATTTAAGCTGGTATAGTTTTTGCCCTCGCAGATGACTGTGGCAAGAGCATGAAGCATTAGTGGAGCTGAGAGGGAAGCCTACAGAGGTTAACACGATGGGAAAGCATGCAGATAATGATCAAGAAATCATGATGGTGACTGAACAGCTATTTTAAAGGACTGATCCTCTTTTGATCGGACATAGCTCTTTCTCTCCCTCTATGTTCGGAACTTTGTCTCACTGCTATAGGCAGCCGGGGTCATGAGCCGGCTGCCTATAACAGTGAGACAAATACTGACCTTCCCAGTGTGTTTTATTTCCCCTTTGGTATTCTTCTCTGTTGGCCACATCCTGCCCCAGGACTGAGCTTGCTCAGCACCTACCTCCCTGTGACCAGTCCTCTGCATGAAGCCCCCATGTAGCCGGGAAAGAGAAGAGAGTATGGGGCCAACATACTCAACACTCCTCTGGTCATGTACGGAGTGGGCCAATTTGCCCGATGTCCACGATTTTGTGCACATCGGGGGAGATCTGTTAATGATCTCCTTCGCAAAGTTTTCCTGGAACCCCCCTGCAATCACAGTTAAGTGTGCGCGGGTGTTGAGTCTTTGAGTGGCTCAACTACAGGAAAAAGGATATTGTGAGCTTCTGAACTTTCCCTAGGTTCAGCAGTCTTTTTGAATGCTCAAGTAAACTGCCTTGAAGAAGTATGCCCCCTTCCTTCACACTGCAGATTTTGACTGACTATTCCTTTTTGGACTGGCATATTTCCCTTTGCAGGCTGCAGTAGGGAGCTTTGTTTAAATATTGTTTCCTCTCTGCGCCCCATTGGGAAGTGATGGTTAAGAACAGCCTGCCGACTCGCATCTTCCTCATGTTGCAAGGACTGTTTTGCACCCAGGTGCGCAACTTCCTACATTTTCTTTTGCTATAATGATAATATTGACACAATGTTTTTCAGTGGCTCTTTGTGTTTCTCCTTGTAGTTCCACACCCTATGGGCAGTGATGGTCAAGAACGGCCTACTGGTCGCATCTCCCTGGCCTGCAAGGACTGTTTTGTACCCAGATGCATGACTCTCATCCTTCTTTTCTCTTTGCCATAGGAGAACACTAACCCAATCTTTTGTATTAGTACCTGTTCAATGTTTTGACTTCTTTGTGCCGCATAAGCGGTGATGGCCAAGAACAGCCTACTGGCTCACATCTTCCGCACGGAGCAAGGAATGGTATGTTCATCACTTATTTTTTTTATGCATCTGGCTCAACTTGAGCTTTTCTTTATGCAGAGCACTTTAAACCAATTGCTATTATGCTTTCATCCAGTGGTCATAACATGCTGAAACCACACTGTGTGTCCTAACCTCTGCATCTGAAAATTCACCAACTTATCTTTTTTAGTGCCCTTTGAACTACTGTCTTCAGCTACCCAACAACTTTTATTGTTTGCTGTAGATGGATCTGTGCCACTGCAGGTGGCGGAAGGAGGGAACAGGGCCCGTTCCCTCCTTCCACCACCTGCAGTGAGACAGATGGTAGTTTAGTCTCTTTAGTTGAAAATCCTGAGATGAGTAGAATTTTTGCAATGTTGTATTATAAATAATGGCTCTGGTGTCATATGTGGAACCAATTTTTTTTTTCCAAAAACCACGCAAGCAGGTAGTAAGACTCTAATGGGCAGCACTCACAAGAGCTTGTTGGCGTAGTTGTATGTGTGTTTGTCTCTCACGTTTTGTAATCTACTGTTATTTTTGGGTTCGATCCTCCCAAGTCTCACTTTTTAATGTTGTCTCTTTTGGCAATCAACCACTTTTCCGTGTCACGATAAATACAGTTCATTATTATTTACTCCTTCCCATTGAGTAGCCAGTTTACTTTAGAACTACAACCAAATTTATCCTGAAACTGTTCAGATAATTTATCAATGAATTTTGTGCTCACTCACCCCTTGCACTTAACCTGCAAAAACACAATATTAGGGTTGTTTCAAGAAAAAATCCCTTGAGGAGAGAGTATTGACACAACACTGGCAAGTTGAAGACTGATGCAATAGTTACAGTACTGAACACAGACACCATTTTATTCCTCAAAAGACCTGGGAGCTTTCTTGATCATGGTACACAACCCTGGGTCTTATATAAAGGAACCGGGCCTTTTAAACCCAAATTTTTGAATCCCAGATATGAATTTTATCCCATTGACTTTGGACAGGACTGAGAGAAGTAGCAATGTCAGATTTAAGATGACTCTGCAACAAACATAGTATTATTGGTGTTTGAGTAAATTATGTATTGGCACTGTATGCAGAGGCTTTAGAGAAAGCCAGAAATTCCGGGTCCCAGAATCTCTGACTTCCTTTCCTAATTTTCCTATGGATAATTAAGGTTGGAAGCTCAGATCTTCCAACATTTCGGGTTACTACCTGCTTTCTCAAATTCTCTAGTCATTTTACCTTGGCACATTTTTGTCGAACCTACACCGTTATTACATACCCTCTTATCTTCTTTTTTCAGCCTCTGTTGAGCCCCCTTTTTTTTTTTTTTTTTTTTGACAATTAGTGAATTTCGATGTTTCAGCATCACACAGGAGGAAAACTTTGTGCCTGCGGCGCTGGTGGGTATTCAAGTAAGCAAGTCCTGCAGTTTCTTAATTTTTGACGCATCGCTGCCTGCAAAGTATCGTCAAAACTCTTGTGGTAACTTAAATAGGGGCATGGGAAGTCTCCAGGCCCGATTGGGCCTGGTCAGGCCAAATGTGGCCTGAGTTACCAAATCGGGCCTCAAAACTGTCCACATATGACACCAGAGCCTAAATAATGTCACGTGGACCTAGAATTCCGTCTAGGTCCACGTGATCCGGTTGCCCCAGCCTTGAAAAAAGTGCAATCCCTCAGGTTTGAACCCGAGACCTCAGACAACTGACTCAACTGCAACGGAGAGAGACATTACCAGTAGTCTAAGACACCATACTTCAATTGGATTATCTTTGAAACAACTCACTGAGGACTATGTAGTTTAAACCAGTCCTTGAACAGGTTCGAATTGAGGGTAGAAACTTAACCAGCTGTGAAAATGAATGTCAGTTCACAAGAAAGAAGAAATAAATTCACACTCATTGAAGTTTGAAGCCAAGATTTGACTTGGAGCCTGTTAAAAGCTGGAGCTCAGTGAAGAGGGATAAGGATTTAGACAAGACAACAGTCAGTTGAACACTCCACAACTCGGAAGCTGAGGGTACCTACTGTGAATCAAATTGAACCTTGTTTTGGCCCAAGATTCAAGTACTACCAAATGTTGACCACCATCTGCTTCAAATATAAGGAAGAACTTGAACTGACAGGCACACAATTAACAAGTCAAAAGTTATGTTTGAAAACCGTTGAGGATGTGGGTGAACAGTTCGGTTGTCAGCATTGAAAACCTCATGTAAAATGAATGTAAGGACACACCTCAAATCACACAAGATTGAGCAATATTCATATACAAGATAAAGCAATGTAACAAACAGAATGGTGAATTGTGAACCTTGCCCCGGTAAGTGCCAGAAATGTCAAACAGTAAGCAAATGAGTTGAAGTGCAAGACTGAAGCATTGTTGGTGGTGGCTCATGTCAACAGCAGGCATGACCATCTGTGCCAAATTGGGTCTCTTGTTCTGTATCTTTCTCTCTGTTCAAATATGCATGATCATGAATAAGGCTGGACATCAGAATCCTAAGAATCTGAACAATTACCCGATGCAGCACATCAGAATCCCAAGGGTGAAATCCCAATAATCAGATGACCTGAAAATTTGCCTTTTTTGGATTGTTTGGCCACCTGATTTGCTTCCAATTTGCGGGGTCCGCAAATTCTAAATTTGCGGACCCCGCAAATTGAAAGCAAATGATAAGCAAATGATAAGCAAATTTAAAATTTGCGGGCCCCGCAAATTGGAAGCATATGAGAAGCAAATGCTAAATTTGCTTACAATTTGCTTATAATTTGCGGGGCCCGCAAATGGTAGTGTGCACCCAGTGCGTCCAGAAGAAGGGGATTCCGGCTTAAAGTCCCGTCGACGAGTGGGGGTACCAGTGTGCGCAAGCAGTGACTGTGATTCCGGTGTACGCAAGCAGTGACCGTGGTGGTGCGGTTAGTGTCCCGCAGACAGATCCGGTTTCCGGGCTTATCGAGTCCCTCAGGTCCCGTCGACCTATAGATCCCATTTAATGTCTGGGTGACGCGGTGATACCGGTGTGCAACCTGCAGTGACCATTCTTCCGGTTTACCGTCCCGGCGACGTTGATTCCGGTGTGCGCGCCGTCCGCAGTGACCGTGGCATTCCGGTGTGCCGAAGCAGTGACCGTGGGTTCCGGTTTACTGTCCCGTAGACTGGTGGTGCCGCGCAGATGGTGTCTCCGACCGCGGAGTGCCTCGAGCGTGAGGACTTGGCTGTATTATCAATACCCCAGCAGAGGACACGAGGAGTGTGAACTCAGGGCTTGATCCGTTTGTGTTGAGATTCTAGGTGGCTCGAGGGGGACCCGGTAGAGACAGCAGAGAACGTTTGGCCTATGGAGTACAGAACGGTACGTAGGCAAACGGATAAAGGAGCGACGTGGCGACGCGTCAGCTATATACGTGAGTCGGCCCGAATGCCGTGAGTGCGTAAGCTTGTACACGTCACCCGATTTCCTACACAAACAAAGGCTCGTCTTGCTTCCCTCTTCCACAATCATTCGTCTTTCACCACTCGTCTTCCTCAATCGACCTTGTCTACCGATGGACTGCTCATCCCTGCTTACTCTTCTCTTAATATGCTCCATTGGTGTGATGACGAGGTTGGGTGGCACTGAGATGAAGGAGGACGAGGACTAGAAAAGGTGGGTCCCTCCTACTTTTTGGGCACAATTTCGGACAGGCAGCTGCCCGAACGATGATCTGGGTTCACACCTCATCCGCTTATTCGCGGGTCGTCTGCCCCCCTTGCTCAAACGTCTTCTTACACCTCACTTTGATATAATACCTCTCCTTTGTCTTCTCCTCACTTAATGCCTTTCCTGCGGCGGGGGTTAATACTGACCGCATCGTTTTCATTCCTCATCCAGCCGCTGCAACACCAAGACCCTTGGGTTGTTTCGGAGTCGTTCCCTCAAGCCTCCCTGTGACCTCGCCACCCACGTCGCCCTCGCATTCCTATGCGCCGACTCGGAGACTCCGCCCGCCCATATATTGTCGCAAGATGCTCCCCGCCCGCGCCCGTGCATCTCAAACTGCGCTCCCAAGATTCTCAGTGTTCAATGTTCAAATATCAACCCCGCTCAAGAGGAAAATAGATGAGGCCCAACCATGGTTTCGCTTTCAACCGCCTTCAAAACCGCCGGTTCTTCAAGTGCGCAATGTCGCCGTTATTTGCCAAATTCATGCCGATTCTTTGGCTTGGCTGACAAGAAGGATATACACCACACCTTCAAGATACTCAGGCCCGCAGCAATGGGTTAGCAAGATGTCGCCCGCAACTCAAATTCAAACCTCCACGGCTTGTCGTCGAGTTCAATGTTCGTGGTGCCGTCGTCAATGAAATCCACTCTCAAGACCCCATCCGCGACGTCAAACACCTCCAAATCCAAAGCTCGTCATCAAGCTGGATGCTCGTGGCGACGTCGTCACTCAAGTCCGCTCAGGACCACTTCAACTACTTCAAATCCAAGCGCCACAACTTGGTCAAGAAGAAACCAAGAATCGTCGTGGCGCTTCTCATTTAAGTTCATTTCTCATTGCCACAGCTGGATAGTATTGATATGCACGACACGGCTTAGGAGGTGTATTTTGTATTCATATCTTGCAATATACATGGATTCTATCGTACTTTTCATGATTCTTTTGAGTATTATGAACGAGTATAAGCACTATAAAGCCCATGACTATGAGCACTCCTATAGACGAACAGTCTTCTATTGGTGTCTTCGAGTGTCTATAAAGTTGAACCTGGTCCCCCCACCTTACTAGTGGGGTGGCCCGTTTACTATGACGTCTATAACATCTATGTTGGTCTATACTGGTCGTTGGCGGTCTATACCGCAACTTGGGATTTTCCTGATGCAAATTAAATTATTTCTGCTGAGGGTTCTTACGAGGAGCTGCATGAGAGGTATGTCTATCTATTCACTGTTTATACCACACAGATACTTACTATCAATGTAGCTTGTACTTACTACGTTCGTACAGGTCTCCCCAAGGTCTCCCTGGTTACAGTCAACATCAGCAAAGATCAGCAAACCCTGGGTTTTCCTGCAGAAAGGGTTGGGGTGGCCCACGAGATGATGAATACTATGTGCTGGGCATGGAAGGTTTCGTCGACATGCTTCGTGCAAGCAGCTGTGAACGGCAGGCCGTACGAAATCTTGCAGTTGTTGGACAGCTCGTCGTTCCCCAGCATCTCGTCACGGGCACGGCTCTTGGGGAGTGGTCCTTGATAGCGTGGGACGGCAGAGTGCCGGTGATGGAGCTCCTGCTTCAAGGTCTTCAAGCCTTTGCTTCACGCAGTGTTGGTTTCAATAATGGATAAGATTTACACAATGGCCGTGAGGGCGGGTGGTACAAGCTCGCGAGGAATACCCCACTATTACTACTGTATATATATTCTCCGAGTCATTCTGAGTCATAAATAATAGTTCCATAACATTCATGAGTTTTCCATAATATTCCTGTGCATTCTCAATGAGTCGGACTGATTGATGCAACATCACCGAGATGCCCGAGCCTCGGTGATGTGCCTGAGTGCTCATACGCCAATAGCCGGAAAGTTTCTTGGCCTTTACGAGTTCTCGGTAGAGCCCCGGGCGTGCTCCTCAACGTCGGCTTTGTTCGGTGCCGTGGCTCGAATTCATACGGCCGAGCACCCTATGCGCCGCGGACATGAACCGTGGAGCTTCGGCCGAAATCTTTCGCGTCATCTTCAAGGAGCTCCGATGCTCCGCCGCAAAAAAAAAAAATGCCAGCTCGCGGCGAAACATCGTGAGCGTAGAAAGCAATGACATGCGGATCGCGGGCTGAATAATGCTTGGTAACTAGACTATCACCGGAATTGGCGAGCCCGGATCAACAGGCCTAAGCCCATCACAGTTTAGGACCCGGTACACGCAGTGTATATCCAACCAGCTAATACTCAGGTACAGTGCTATTACCAACGGGTATGAATTTGCACAATGGGCCTGAATTTCATGTTCTCCTTGTGCTGTCACAGGGGGCAAAGTGATATGCACTCGTCATAAGCGCATCCGTTGCGCATCCGACAGGCATGCACTACACTCTCGCTGCGTCCTTGCCATTGAGCTTAGGTAATTCCATTTCTTCCCTACGTGAGTTCGATCCTGTCGAAAGTCATTTTTTCATCTTTCAGTCTCTAGTGTCCAAGCCACAAATGTGGATGACTTCAGGCCATAAAAAGTAAACATGTGCCGTTGGAGTGCTCTGACTGTGCACCATGAAGGCTCAGTGACCCATAAACTTCTGTTACGAACTTTAAATAATCTGTCAAGGCACGGGTTTGGGATCTCATCGGCATATGTGAATGTATGTCGCTGTTCTCCACTTCTTCTATCCCATTCAGCCTCCAGAATGCTTTCCAATGACTGATGATCTCACCTCTGTTTGGTATTCATCTGGATTTATTGCCCAGATTTCACTAAAATTGCCGAGAGGTTGGCGGCCAGAGATCTCTGACAAGAAGTGGCAACAGAGTTGCCTAGCTCCGAATTTCTGGGCCTATTTCCTCTAGCGTAGCTAGTGCTCTACTAGTAACAAACCATCACATTTCTCGAGCAGTGAAAAATTGTCGATATCTCTGGTCTATGTCAGACTGCTTTCACAAGACACACCAGAATCGGTTATACAATGTGCTTGAATCTTTTCTGATTCTGAATAGACCTGAGATAAGTTTTCACTGTTGAACTTGCCACTCATCTGAGAACCATCACCTTATATTTGTTCATACAAATCAGAAGGTCTGTATCTATGACATTGGCCACTCAGCATGTAAGGGAGGCATGTCAGATATCCATTAAATATTACACTGAACTGCAGAATACATAGACTTTGAATGGTTAGAGATCTCCAGATCGGGAAAGTCCGAAAGATAAAAGATGACTTTTGACAGAATCGAACTCACGTAGGGAGGAAATGGGATTACCTAAGCTCAATGGCAAGGACGCAGCGAGAGCGTAGCGCATGCCTGTCGGATGCGCAACGGATGCGCTTATGACAAGTGAGCATCACTTTGCCCCCTGTGTGTACCCCTTTTCGTCCGGTTTCTTTCGGCCCGTCGGGATACAATAATCATTGAGTTCCTCTGCATACGCCTGTAATATCTCAGGCACATGTACCCGGGAAGGTATTCCTCGAAGCTTGCCAAATTCGCAAGTCGTTTTGATGGCATAGAATCAAAAGGGAAACGAAGAAAAATAAAAATTCAGACCCATTGTGCAAATTCATACCCATTGGGCGTAATAGTGCCTGCCAGTTCCTCATTGGCAATATATCCTCCTCCTCTTAGTCATACTGCCCTTGTAGCCTCTTGTGGCTGATTCAGGGTCGTTCATTTTAAAAAATAAATCGAACGGTGTACCTGTGTTAAGCCCTGCTGAGCCTCGGCCGTTGAGGTAGCACAGATACAAGTGTCTTCATCTCCGAAAAGTTTAGGATGTCATATGCATCGGGGCAAAATCGAACCAGTCGTTATCTCTTTCACCTAAACGGCGCCAAAATCACTGAAAATGAAATGTAGTCACAAAAAACCCGCGATTAGGCCGGTTAAATACTCCAGGTACCAGTAATTATTTGTAGGATCGGCAATGGTTCATGAAATTTTACCCGCGGATTTGAACATGCGGATGACGGATTGGCTCGGATATCGGTCATTCGTTAGGGCCCCGGATAATGGTATATATAGGGTTCTTCTAGACCTAGCTACTCAGCACAATGGCGATCTTCCACATTGTTGTTTTTTCCGTTCTGTTTCTGACGTCTCACTTGGTTGCTCGAGCTTCTGGATCTACCGTTGTGGAAACCACCTACGTGGTCGTCGGAGGAGGGACCGCTGGTATGTAGCAGTCACATTTTTTCAGTTAATTCAACCGTTGATCCTCAAATTTTTAGGCCTGGTCGTTGCCACGCGACGTATGTCCGCTTGTTCTCATCATCTCGGATCAATCCTGACCCTTACTGCGCCCAGTTTCTGAGAATTCCGCGAATACTGTCATTGTACTGGAAGCGGGCTCGGAGTGCGTAACATGTCAATCAATCTGCGAACCATTCTTAACTATTTTTCTCCAGTGGATTTAATAAGTGCGTCCAGAGTAATAACGTCCATTTCGATCTGCGTCTGACATCCGATGCTTAGTCCCAATATTGGCAACCTCAGCGTTGCCTCAATTCAATCCCTCCCTGGAACTTCTGTGGACTGGAACTACACATCTACACCTCTGGAATTCGCGTCGAACCAGATCATCAATGAGACCAGAGGCAGAGTCTTGGGGTACGTCTATATGTTCGTCTCAGGCCCTGAGAATAACACATCCTGTCGTAGCGGTTCATCTGCGGTGAACGGCGCGTTGTTCACCCGTCCTAACAAGATTGACCTGGATCTTTGGGAATTAGCCTTCGGTGCAATTGGATGGTAGGTACATACCGTTTTATTTCTCAGTTCTGCGATCACTGACCCGGCACCATGCAGGAACTGGAACACTATCTCTGCTGCGATTAAGAAGGTTCGTGTCACCATGTCCCAGCGACATGCCGGCTATTTACACACCCTTCAGGCTGAGCACTTTTCGGCGACCGCAGGTCTCACGAGCATTCTGTCGTTCCACGGAACAAGCGGACCTATCTTTGACTCGCAGCAAACCCCCGTCGATGAGTAAGTGTGGCGATCCTCATTGTCGGCTTGATGACGGATGTGTTTTAGTGTATGGACGCAAGGGGTTGTTCCCGCAGTTCTCGCCGCCGGCGGGACGGAAAGCTTGGACCAGAATGGCGGCGACCCAGCAGGAATTTGGTATACTCCCAGGGCAATGTTCCCGAACTCGACTCGCTCGTACTCGGCCAACTCCTCATCAGATTTTTGACACAAAACTTTTGATGCTTGAACCAGCTTGAACAAGGGCAAACAAGGGCAAAAAGACCGAAAGCTCACAAGGCCACAAACTTAGACGAAAATTTCACAAGACACTCGAAATTTTGACTCTCACAAGCACACAAGATGACAAGGTCAATTTTTTTTGCATTATTTTAGGCCCCCGTGTATGAAAGGTGACGGTAAACTACGAACACTACGAGAAAAGGGAGAAAAATGGATGCTACGCTAATTATGACATGAGTGCCGTTGATTTTTGAGGGTGGGTGCGCGCGTCAAATTGCTGGCTGTAAAAGTGGAATCAGAACCAAAAAAATGACGTGAAAATAGGGTTTGACGTACGGGACTGCTCGGGCAATACATTTCCTCACGCGCCCCATCCAAGGTATCGAGCCCGGAAGGGGAAGCGGCGGGTTCCTCGTCGGTAGTGCTGGCGTGGCAGGCTTTCAGGATACTTTCCCAGCGGTTTGCCGACATCTTGCGAATTGATTTGAGGTAACCGGCGGCCGCGTTCGAGTACACACTGACAGAGAAGTCAGGTATGGCGTTTTGAAGTCGATCCCCGGTGAGGTGAAGTTTATAACCACGCTCAACCTGACAGCGATACATGATTAGGGCAAAGCAAATCCCGGCATAATAAGGCTCACCGAGATGGCCCCCATCACCAAGGCTCCAACCGGCAGGTCAGACTTTTCAAGGTCGACCCCGCCGCTCGGCGTCAGAACCATCTTGTAGAAGGCGCCCTTGATGTACGGCCTGACGGTGGCGATGAACGGGCGTGATTCGAGGAAGCCGGTTGGTCTCTACATTAGAATTAGTCGGGTGTCCAGTGTGAGAGAGCGAGGTATGTACAATGTAACCCTCGTCTTTGGGACGGAGTGTATGGTGCTCGGGCGTCGGGTTTTTGAAGAATGCCGGCCCATTGAAACGCAGTGCGTACCTTGCGTCTGCTTGGATGATATCCAGGAGACGCGTGCCGCGCTCGGCTTCCGGAGCATCGAGCGCCCCGAAATGCCTGGTCAGCATAAACTGATCATCGACAGCAGTCAGCCCGGAGCGACCAAATAGCCCGCGGCGCTCGCCAAGACGCGCGACAGCCTGCGAGAGAATCACGTTGAGGGATGATGCTCGATGCTCGTCAACGACATAAGTACTTTACTCACCTTGGTACAGATTGCGTCGCCCCACACAATCTTCCACCCATAGCCAGATGAATACTCCTCGTCGAGGACCTCTTGAAGAACGTTGACTGTCACCTCCGCGTCAGCTGCTGTTGCGAACGACATAGGCTTCGCGACTTTGGACAAAGCCCGGTAGGCTGCCGGAAGGAACTTGGAGCTCCAAGTCGGAGCGATGAAGGCCGGTAGGTTTTTGACGTCAGCATGGCTAGGAGGCGTGAAGTTGAAGGTACCAGAAGACTCTGTCTTGATGCCAGGCTTCGGAGTGGCTTTGACGCGCAGCGCAGGGAGTTTTGGTGCCGTAGCGGTGGGTTCCATCTTCATGCGCTGAACCTTACGCGGGGCTTTGACAGGGTAAGGCGTATCGTCGTCGGAGTCGTCAGGGACGTCAATAGTCACCATCTATGCTTTATTAGCCAAGTACATGAGTGAAGGTACCGTAAAATTCTTACTTTGTTTGCGCGAACAGTCTTTGGAACATCGGCGGTGGGACGGGTAGCGGCGGCAGCGTCATCGTCGAGTCCTCCTAGCTTAGGGCTGGTAGGCGGGCTAACTTGTGGGGTCTTCGACGATGCAGCCCAGCGTTTACTGACACCGGCCTTTGCAGACGCTCCGGCAGCATCGCTGTGGTGGTGGAAAAGTGGGCGTAAGCCACACGTGCTGATCATGATGGAAGCCTAGACTCACGCGTTCTGAACTCCTTTCCTCTTCACCACTTTGTCCGCCTCACCAAGAACAGCAACGGCAGCGTCGACGGTCGCGCGAGTTTCCCCCTTTGCAGGTTTCTTCAAGGTCTTCTTCTTGCTAGTGTTCTTCTAATACAAATAATCGTCAGTATGATTCCAATGTGACGAAGAGCAAGAACCTTGGGTTTGGCGATGACAAACTCATCTGTGGAACGGTACTCGTCGTCGTCCTCAATCCGGTCGAAGTCCTCCTGACAAATGTGGAGAACAGGCTCATTCTTGTTGGCAGAAGGCTCGTCGCCAGATTCGTAATCATCCTCTAAAGTAAATACTCGATTTTTTTCCTCCTCCACTGCCAACTTATCCTGTGCGGCAGTGAGCTCCGCAACCTTGGCAATGGCCTCCATGTGCTGGCGGGCAAGGTCTGCGCGAGTCTCCGCCAGCGCGTCTGCCTCTGCCTGGACCGCCGCCGATGTACGCTTCGCCCGCGGGAGGATATTCTCCGCCTCGGCGTAAAGTTTGCCTTTCTTGGTGCGGTCCAGATGAGAGCGCGAGGGAGTGATGTCGTCGTCCACAGTAGCGTCTGCTGGAGTCGTGCTGGCTCCCTGCTTTTGTTTTTTTGGCGCAGGACTTTCTTCGTAGTCGGAATCGGCAGCAGGACGTTTTGCGGACGGCCGCGGGTTGTTGCGGGGCGACCGCGAGTGCTGCCACGAGCACGACCACGAGCGCTGCTGGGTGCGGCTCCTCGAGTTTTGTTGACCATTGGGGATTGACGACGATTGTTTGACGGGAGGAGGATTTTTTCAAGACGTGATGGGTGAGCACGTGTGCTATGTAGTTTTGTTTTACTGAGTCCCACTCTCTCCCAGTCCTGTATGCCGCACAGCACCGTATTTCTGTGCACTGAGCCTGGCTGCGACCGCAATTTCACGCGAGCAAATGGTCTCAGCCGCCACCGTAACTCAGCCCATCGCAAATTCACTCCCGCCTCTGAGGGGGACGACGAGAACAGCTTCAAGTCGCATTTTCACCCGCTTGCGAACGGTACTACCTCTCTCTTTGCACTTTGCCTCTTTCACTAATATTTTCTGTAGCGCTTCCTTGCGATGCAGACGGCGAATACCTCCCACCGTTTACCGGCCCAATACCACCGCCAGCCCCACCTGCGGACGGCCTCGATCCTGCGGCGTGGAAGCCCTTCGCTTCACGAGTGGAATTCGACTTCGCCGACTTCCATTTCTCCAACGCACAGAGCTCGGCAGCCGAGATTAACACCGCCCTTGACCTTTGGGCTGCCTCCGTGATGAGCTCTGGGAATACCGCTCCCTGGAACAGCACCGCTGAGCTCTATGCCGCAATCGACCACATCCAGGAGGGCGACGCACCTTGGAAGACTCACAACATACGGTACTCGGGTCCTCTTCCAGCTGGGACGCCGCCGCGGTGGATGACGCAAACCTACGAATTATGTGTACGCAATCTTCGGGAGGTGCTGCACAACCAGCTCGGCACCAGGAGCTTCAAGGATCACGTCGACTACGTCCCCTATCGACAATTCAATCATGCGGGCAAGCGCGCTTGGTCAAATTTAATGTCGGGAGACTGGGCGTGGAAACAGGCGGTGAGTAATTTTACTTTGTCTTCTCAGCAGGTACTAACGACATCCAGGATGAAATCACTCGCAACCCTGATAATCATGGCTGCACCGTGGTCCCAGTTGTCGCCGGTAGCGACAAAACTACCGTCTCAGTCGCAACCGGACATCAAGAATATCATCCGGTCTACGCGTCCCCCGGTATCCTTTCGGGTCCTGCGCGCCGCGCGCATGGGAACGGTGTCCTCCCCGTCGCCTTTTTAGCCATCCCAAAAGGTTTGTTACATGCTTGATTTCTCGCGCGCCCAAAATTGACTTGTGCTTATACAGTCAGCAAAAAACATCGTTCCAAGCCGGAGTACCAGCGCTTCTGCCGGCAGATGTACCACGCAAGTCTCGCGTTGGTATTTGAGCCCTTGAAGCCATACATGGACACCCCCGATGTTGTGATGTGTCCCGACGGCCATTACCGCCGCGTCATATACAGCATCGGCCCTTACATTGCCGACTATCCAGAACAAGTCTGGCTCGCGGTGATCGTGCAGAACTGGTGCCCAAAGTAAGTCCTGCTCTCCTGCTATCATGGGCACCGTTTCCTGACGCCGCCGCTAGGTGCGACGCACGCCCGGCCGATCTGGATGCTCCAGGTGCTCGCCTTCGTAACAAGACGAAGACCGACATCCTCATTGAGTGTTTCGACCCTGGAATACTCTGGGATGATTATGGTGTCAGGTCCGATATCATTGTATGTGGGCTCCCTTCTTCAAGTCCATGTCTCATCCTCCGACTCATGCAGCCCTTCACCGATGGATTTCCGCGCGCCGACATCCACGAATTATTGTCAGTTGACCTGCTGCACCAGCTCATCAAGGGGACGTTCAAGGACCATCTTGTCACCTGGGTTAACGAGTACCTGCACCTGGAGTACGGCGAGAAGCGCGCCCTTGAGATAATCCAGGATATTGATCGCAGGTATGTCCGTATTATATCTGTGGGTGACGTACTAACATTGAGAGCTAGGATATCTGCTGTCCCAGAATTCCCTGGCTTACGCAGATTCCCCGACGGTCGAGACTTCAGCCAGTGGACGGGGGACGACTCGAAAGCTCTGATGAAGGTGTGTTTGTCGATATTTACTTCAAACGACATTGACCTTAGAATTTTGATCTTGACAGATTTACCTCGCCGCCATCGTGGGCTACGTCCCTTCCGATATGGTGAAGTGGTCTCGCGGCGTTTATGGACTTCTGCTACACTGTCCGCCGCAACTGTATCACTTCAGACGACTTTCCGAGGCTCAAAAACAAGCTCGCCCGCTTTCACCAATATCGCACAGTATTTATAGATTGCGGCGTTCGTACCGACATCTCCCTCCCCAGGCAGCACTCCCTCGTCCACTACATCCCCTCCATCATCCTCTTTGGCTCCCCCAACGGGCTTTGCTCCTCCATAACCGAATCAAAGCACATCAAAGCTGTAAAAGAGCCCTGGCGCCGGTCAAGTAGATACAAAGCCCTCGCCCAGATGCTTGTCGTCCTGACGCGGCTAGACAAGCTTGCCGCACTCAAGATAACGCTGAGGCTGCGTGGGATGCTCAGCGGGACAGCTTCCTCGTACACCCACGCCGTCCTCGCCGGAGAGCAGCCGCAACTCGTAGCGGCCGCGCCTGCCCCTGCCGATGACGAGGAGGACAACGACGACGGGACGGTACATGGCCCGAAGTCGCTCTCCGACATCGAGCTTGCGCCCACGCGACGTATGTTCTATCTATTTCTGTATTTATTTGTCTAACATGATTATTCACAGAACGAGGATATCCTCGTAAATTACTTGAGCTTGCTGCTCACACTCATCACCCCCAGCTCCCTCTCCTCCTCCGTCGTTTTCTGTATGAAGAGCTGCATGGCCCCCATGACCCCGATCTTCCACCGATCCCCATCGACGTGTGCCCAGAATTCGACGGCCGAATTGACATCCACCACTCTGCTGTCGCCCGCTTCTACGCCCCAAGCGACCTGGGCGGCGCCGGCGGGATGTACCGCGAGCAGATTCGGTCCAATCCCAATTGGCATGGATATGCCCGGCGTGACACCGTCTTGATAGACGTGGGATCCCCCGTAATGGGAGGCATTGTCATTGGCCGCGTCCATCTCTTCTTTTCGTTTGCGTTTGCGGACCAATTGTATGAGTGCGCGCTGGTTAATTGGCTTGTCCCGGTGGGGATTACACCCGACCCCGACACTGGGATGTGGGTCGTCGAGCCCGAACGCGAGCGCGGGGCCCTCACCCTGGCTATCGTCAATTTAGATGCTGTTGCGCGCGCCGCGCACTTGTTACCAGTTTACGGAACCGCCGCGTTACCCGAAAATTTCCATTTTTCCGATTCTTTAGATGCATTTGACCATTACTTCGTAAATCCGTACGCAGACCATCATATGCACGAGTTCCTCTCTATAGATTAAAAATGTACTCTCTGTGATTTAAATTTTATTTATTTGTCTTGCGCTCTTGCGACCTTGTGAGCTTTTCGACAAGCTCACAAGGTCGAAAAGGTCACAAGTTTTTTGTTGAATTGCTGATGCTACTGTATGTCTCGAACCTTCTTCATACCCAGGTTTCGCTTATCTTGTGGTCGCGGCAGATCAACCCAACGCCGGACGCCCGAACCTCCACGTCATGGTCAACTCGACCGTTTCACGTATCCTGTGGGGAAAATCCAAGAACGGGAAGGTGGTTGCCACTGGCGTTGAATACATCAACCTTGCCGGAGAGAAACTCACCGTTGTGCGTCCATCTTCTCATCACATTCGTCAACAGTCTGAGTTAACTCGCTCGTTAGTCAGGCGATCGAGTTATCTTGAGTGCAGGAGTCTACGGAACGCCCCAGGTCCTAGAGCTTAGCGGTGTCGGCAATCACCAGGTCAATCAATTCTTCTGTGGCTCCCTGATCTTTACTGATTTTTTTTCGCGGAATATAGATCATCAACCCCCTTGGCATTTCTACGGTTGTTAACCTCCCTGCCGTTGGTGAAAATCTTAGTGAACGTGTGTCTTTATTCCATCGCCCAAATGTTCAACACATTGACTTGGCATCACCTGATCCGTAGAACCTACCGCGATATATCTTGCAGCTCCATCAGCAAGATCACAATTGTCTTGCGACTTTCGGGCCTTTTTCTCTTGTGGTAAAAAAAAAAGTTGGCAGAAATGATGTCTAGACTTCAATGGGATGGCTCACAAAAAAGTTTTTTTTGGCGTCTTTTGGTTTTTTTGACATAGCTTGCGGTCTTGCGACTTTTCGGCTTTTTTGGCTTAGCCGAGCTAATAAAAGCTCGGCTAAGCTGTCAAAAGTAAAGTGTGGAAAACGCGATGTCTTGCCTCAGGTATATTCAACTCGCATCGATTTCTTAAAATCTATAAACCATCATCCCAGGTGTCGCAGATTCTGGCCAACAGTTTCCCAACAATTGTCAGTGACTTTGTCCTTCCTCGAACGTCGTCCATTCTGATTTATTCATCAGTTGAAACTCCCCGTACACTCCTCAACTCCACTGAGTGGATCACCGCCTACCGACTCCTCCAGACCGCTCCACCCGGTCTCAGTGATGCTGCTCACAAAGCACTCATCGCCATGTTCTTGAGCGATTCTGTGATCGTCGAATTCATGAGCTTCCCCAGCCCCCCCGCTGGCCTCATTTTCTTACCGATCTTGCTCCACCCCATGTCTCGCGGGTCCTCTGTGAGTCACGCAGTCTTTCGATTTTAGCTTTTGTTGTTCATCGGCTTACAGCACATCGTCTCTGCTAATGTAACGGCCCCGCCCTCAATCGACCTTGCCCTGTATGTCCCTTCCCCTCCTCCAGCCAACTTGTAAATAACTCAAGGCTCGCTCTAGTATCCAATCCCCTTTCGATCTTTATATCCTCACCAAATCTGCCCAACGGGCGCGCAGATTCGCCACCCAAGCTCCCCTGACCCCTTTCCTTGCAGGCGAAGTGTTGCCCGGTGCCGCCATCACAACCGACGCGCAGTTCTCCCAATTCGTCAAGGATTTTATGGGCGTTGCGTGGCATCCCCTGGGAACTGCAGCCTTCGGCAGTGTTGTGGACGCGAACTTGAGAGTTAAGGGTGCATCTTTTCCCCTACCTGTATTCTTGTCCTAACCTGAATGCAACGTAGGAACTACCAACGTCTTCGTCGCAGATGGGTCGATTATCCCTGTACAGCCTGGTTGTCATCCTTCGGTGAGAGTCGCCAGTATTGATTCGTCAATATTCAACTTCTAACCCGATTCGCAGGCCATCATTTATGGCATCGGCGAAAAGGCCGCAGCCATGCTGAAGGCCTCCCCTCGTACTGACGACGTCTGATTATCTGAGGGCCAAGATTCCGTATATGGGAACTCTGGGCAGAATTATTTCGGCCCGTCGCAAGATGCGGGCTGTATGTGGGCTGTAATATTTTATGGGAATGCTAGGTAGCATTGTTTCAATGCTTCGTGTTATGGATGTGCGCACCTCGGGTGCACTCAACTTACTTCTTATGCTTACTTCCACTCATAACTGTGACGATAACGATTACTTACGACTGTTCTACGTACCTTGACTCGCAGAAATACAGTTGGTTTGCGCAAATGTTGACTCGTTCCCACAGTATCTGTCCGATGGGTCCGAGGATCAAGCGCGACGAGATTGAGTCAATACTTATGCCCACTAACTTTAGGTCCTGGATCCTCAGGCCTCAGGTGCCGTAGTGAAACATAGCGCCCCGCCAAATTTTCATCTTGAGGTCACCGTTCGATTCTCATTTACATTTTTTTTTTTTTTTGGTTGTAAAATGGAGAGGGAAAAACCAGTATATGATGACATGACTCAACCCATCGAATACAGACACTGCTGTGTCCGCAAGGGAGCAATCATCATAATTCACCGCTGATTCACGGCTGGGTAGCTGCATTTTGATTGACTCTGCCCATTGTGCGGGCCATGCGCATCCGGATGCACACGCCGTTCGTGCGCACCGGGTGGATGACGCGCGTCCCGCGAATGAACTGAAGTACCCCGCGCGGGCGCCAAAAACGACTGCCTCCCCATTCGAGTCGGACGCGCTGCGCGCACCTCCGACGGCGAACGCAGCACGCGTGGGGCACCCCCGCGCCAGACACAAACTCCCGACTCCCTCCCGACCCCGAAAAAAGCAAGGAAAAAAAGAAAAAAACACGCGCATCCCCCACCCACACACGCGGCGGCCGAAAAAAGGAGGAAGGAATAGAAGAGAAAGTGAGGGTGAGTGTGAGTGTGGCGTCCAGGGCCACGGCGCAGACGAGCCCACTTTGCACCTGCAAATGCATCCATACCCCACGTCCGCGTGCACGACGGACGCCGAATGTCGACCCGACAAGAACAAAAGAGAAGGAGAGCATGGCGTCCACAACGTCCCTCGACTCTCGACCCCACACGAACAAAAAGGGAGGGAGAGTGGGGCGTCGTCCACACTGTACGCTGCGCACGTCGTCCCGCATACATCGCACCACAACGTCAGTGCGCACGCAGACTCCCGACCGCACAAGAACAAAAAGAGGGAGAGAGAAGAAGAGTGTGGCGTCCACCGGACGCCACCTCAACGCTCCCTCTCCCTCTCCATCGGCCTCGCTCGATCGAAAATAAAGAAGAAAAAGAACGGTGCCCACAGCCATCTCGCACGAGTACACCGAATACCGCACGAGCGCGACCCGGCGCAGCGCGCAGACAAATGAATGAATGAATGAATGGTGTCGCGCAAAACAAAATGGTGTGAAGACAAGAGTGGGAGCGAAACGACAACGCCGAAGAGTCTGAGAAGACGTGGATGAAGAGCGGCGATGGCGCGGCGTCTCTCCTTTCTTCTTTTTTTGTTCGCGCGCGAGCGCGAGCAGCGTTATCCTCCTATGCGACGCGCACCGCATTTTTGTCTTCTGCTGTTTGTGGTACCGGACACACGTCGCACTTCGCACGGGGCGCGCGCGGTGGGGTTTGGTTTTTGGTTTTGGTGTGTGTCTGTCGCAGCAGAAAATGGGAACAAAAAACCCGCACGGCTTACCCAAAGTCCCGCTAATCCCCTGGTCGTCCAACCCCAGCATCCACTGCAGCCCCTCGAGCTGGTACGGGTGCAGAGTGTTGCGTTGGGGGAATCCTGGTGCGCTAGCACTGGCTTCTTCGGGCCCACTTTCTTGCTTGGTGTTGGTATCTTGGGGGCGGTTAGGGCCGAAGAGACAAAGGCGAAAACAAAAGATACATACCCTCCTCATCGTCATTCGTCTGCGCTTCGCAGTTTTCTTGCCCCTCCCTCCCTTCCCCTGCCCCGTAGTAGAATTATCATCTGAAGAAGTGGCGGCAAAGGACGCCGCATGCCGCGCCCGCGCCTCCCCCATCTGCCGCTCCAAAATACTGCTATACAGCGCGCTGCGCTCGAGCACGTGCGTGGGGGGCGAGAGCTGCGATTCGGTGAGCTCGCCTTCCTCTGCTTTCCCCAGTTTTACTTCTGCCTTTTCTTCTTCTTTTACTCCTGCTTGTTCAAGTTCGGCGGAGGAAGAAGCGGAGGACGCGTCGACACGGCCAAGCTCGTCCACCCCCGCGTCGCGCAGGGCCGCGGCGATGGCGACGGCGTCGGGGGATTCTGATTCGTCTTCCTCCATGCATATGCATGTCAGTGTCGGAGACTCGGATAGCTGCAGAAGAGGATGGGGCGCGTGGCCTGGCAGTGTGGCGTCAGCTCCGTCAGGCGTGAGTAAAGGGACGAGAAAAAGGAGAGAGTGGCGTGTGTGGCGCTGATTGGTCAGGACAAACGCGCTCGTCACGGAGGCACTTTTCCACTTTTCGCCCTTGGGTTTCCCTTAAATGGTAATGCCCTTTCGGGAACGGCATCCCGGCGGTCAACGGCAGGCTTTGCGGCAGTAATTTCTCAAGTACAGTACGAGAGAAATTCACGTCTGTTGAATTCAATGGCATTTTGAAAGGAATGTAGCACTGGAGAACTGGGTTTCATTTCAATATGTATGTATACTAAGCATTGTAAGTACAAAAAACTAGGTGGCAATATAACACAGCGAGATTGGGGAGCGGCTACGAAGTGAGTAAAGGATGGGGTGAAGGAGCAGAAGGATGGGTGGCAGGGGAAGGGTGAAATGCCTGCAACTGTGCATGCTGCTCCCCAATGGCCCGTACTGATCCCCCCGCGCTCGTCATGTTCGCGACGCCGCGCCGCCGGCACGTCGTCACGGTTGCCATAACGTGAAAGACTGCACGACCGTAATGTGAAAGGGCCAATAAATAGCGAAACACCTCCAAAATGAGTATATTATCGTGTACGAAGCACGCAGCGACGGTGGCAATGTAACATTTTGCCTCATCACCACAGTGTACCGTTGAGACCGGAAGAGGGGCGACGAGGGATGCATTGGCATTGAATATTGAAGGAGGATGGGGATGTGGGGAGCTGGAACCCGAGTGGCAACTTGTTGTGGTGGTGGTGAAAGGCAAGAATGAGTGAAGAGGCGGAGGATGAAATTGTGTGAGAGGCGCCGAAAGCTGCCGAGATCAGCCTTCCACATAAAGAAATGCTTAGTCACGAACCCAAGGGCGAAATGTCAAAGACTCACGGAGGCGCGTGATGTAACGAAATCACCGCCGGCGAGCCCCTATCTCTCGCCTGTATGCTTCCGTGTTGGACACGTCGATGTGAGTGATCTTGAACTTCGCCCTTCTAAGCTATTAATGTAGCGCTCAAGAAGTTCCCATCGGGTCACAAATTGGAATCATGGCGGGCCCCCGGCCAACTCCAAGCTCCTCAGTCATGATTCACAATTTCAAGTGAGTTATATGTGGTCCCAGCTCATCGATCCATATTTCATCTACTGCCCCACCGAAGGGCGGGAAGAAGGCTCGGTGGTGCGGGGTCCGACACGCCCTCAACGACTTCTCGCACAGGACTATACGCTTTGTCGGAGCACCGGTTCGACTCGGGCCCGAGACATGAGATGGTATGGTAACGCAAATCTTTTTCACCCACCTGCACTTAGAGCACCGCGGACCAAAGCACTGAACCTTTTGAATCGGGAAAATTCAACCAAGCCTCGGTCGAAGTGAAGAATTGCACTGAGGATGAGTGCGAATTTAAATGACATGTGAAAGTGTGTGTGTATGCACCCAAAATGCGAAAGGGTGCAGGCTCGGTGGTGGAGGGTCCACGCCCTCTATATATTCAATTGTGTTTCTGGGAGCGCCCGTTCGACTCGGGCCCGAGGCATGTGTGAATGGTCATTAGGAGTTTCTTTTACTAAGCAAAAGTTCCACTTATCCTCGGAGAGCTGCGTGTGCAGCCAAATGCGGCTTGTGGAGCAACATGCATCACTCACCCCTAGGTAGCTGTATTTAGAAGCGCTGGCGAGCCATCCTCTCGTCGATTTTTTGACTGTTTTTTCCTTTCGCTTCTCGAGGTCCTCGCTCGCTTATTCCCTCATGCAGTGTAACTTGACATATAATATACTCCCGGGTTCAACCACAGCCTGGTCATAATGAGGATTTACCTCCGTTTAAGTGCGAGTGTATACACCCACAGATGGGGAGGGATAAGTTCGGTGGTGGAGGGTCCACACCCGCCGTGATTTCAGTCGCAGCGCCCGTTCGACTCGGGCCCGAGCCATGAGCGGTATATCAACCAAGATTTTTTTGTCACCTGCCTGTCCTCTGAGAGCCGCACCTGTATAGCCCGAGTAATGACATGTATAGATGTTGGAGATGTAGTTGATCTCCAACATCAATACATGGCGATCAGCGCTATTTCTCCAGCACGGCTTAATTACGGTTAATTCAGAGCTCTTGAAAGTAAACAACTCTGAGATATTATCGATATCTCGGAGATCTCTTATTTCTCGAGCTGAAGGCTGTCAAACGGCGCGCCGCTGATGTGAGTGATATGCGCCATCACCCGCCATCAGAGTCGGCGGCGGCAAGCGCGCACAAGCCCGTGCTGACCAGAGAAGTAAGCATAAATTCACAATGAAATTCATGGCTTATGAAGGATCATCTCTGTCCATTTTGGCTCCATTCTGGCATGTGTGAGTGCAATAATGTCACATTCACAGCAAAGCAAGATCAATACGGAGACGAGAATACACCTGCACTTGGAACACATGGCTCTCGTGGTAGTGCTTAGCTGAACACCATGGTCGGCGTTCTTCAATCCGGCAACCACACGCAAAGAGACCGACATCAAAACTAAGAACGCGTCGCCAAGCTTCTTGCAAAGGCCTGTCAGAACAATTCCCCCGCCAGGTGGAGTCGGGGGGTGGGTGGGAGGGGGTAGAAAATTGTAGCACGGATTAGAATCAGAGAGTGGGTGCATAAACAGGCACAACAACCTGAAAAGACTCGTACCTCGTAGTTTTTGTAACCGAAATGTGTCTGGTGTGGGGCGGCATATACAACTGCATAGGAGCTGACAATGGTGCTGTACCCAGGCGAGATATGCACCAGGTGAGGACGCTGCTGGAGCAAGTTGATCATCACTTCACACCGGGGGTAAAGATCGAGGCAGATGGTTGTCATGTGCCTTAAAGGCACATCCTTCGCACATTCACCGCAGATGAGTGTGGCATTCATCAAGGTTCAAGAATGGTTCTCAAAGGATTGATAAAGAACAGATAAAGGACAGACAAAGAGCAGGGCCAAGGCAGGCCAGGATTCCCGCACCGGGCTGTGCCCCGGCCCTGTACTTTGTCCCTCCATTGTGTATTCTTTGTGTATTCTTTGTCGGGTGAAGGATGATCGTTGACCTTTGAGCCAGGTCACATCCATGTGCGGAGCGTTGAATGTGCATTTAAGGCACATGAAAACCATGTGCCTGGGTCTTTGCCCCCGGTATCAGTACAGGGTGTTGGCGCAAAGCCTCCTCATCAGCGGCATATTCATTCTCCCAAGGTTAATACCTGCAGTATGTGTGAAGCTTTAGTTCGTTAACAACCCTTTGCAGTGCCTTCCTTTGCTGCCTTCTTCAAGGATTGGGATGCTCCTCTTTCGTCAAGATGGTTAAAAAGACTTGAGAGCTAAGAGATCCCGGTGCACCTACACCATGGCTCGTTCAAGTCTATTGCTGTAGGAGAAGATGTCAGAAGGTTTTGGTGGAATACACTCAACTTGCCCGGTACGGATCTGGGCCACTGCTATCACCTCTGCGGGGTGTCTTGAATCTTCAAGTTTCGGTTATTTCATCTTGATCAAGTTTTCAGACACAGCAATGACCACTCGATTGCTAGTATTGAGTTAATATCTTGTGAGTGTATGAGTGAGACTGAGGACTACCGTTACGACTCATCCTTAGACAATTTTGAGATTCCGGTATAAATAGTAATTGAATGCAATGTGAGTGTACCTGGCCTGTTACGAGCTCGCAACTGGATTGAAAATGCTGTTGCATGATGTCTAGATGAAGGTATCTGTGCCCAGTCGGAACGTGGCGGGGTGGACAGCAGTGGGGTGGAGGAGGTAAGAGGTAAGTAGGATCACAATACTATGATCAAAGTTCGTAACAAATCTCTCTGCTAATATCAGTTCGCGACCAATATTCCAAATCAACTGTCCCGCCCGTTTGAAGGCCTCCATTGTGTCAGTTATGCTTAAATTAAGAATGTATGACTACTACTACTAGTACTAGGATGTTTTGAAAAAATGAACTAGCTGTCAGGAGCTGCTTCAAGGTCTGCAAACAAATCTCTCTGTTAATATCGGTTCACGACTAATATTCCAAATCAACTATTCCGCCCGTGTGAAGGCCTCTACTGTGTCAGTCATGCTTCAATCATGAATGTATGCCCACTATGATAGGATGCGTTGACGAATCAAACTAGCTGTCGGGAGACACGCCAAGGTAAACCTCTCTGCTACATCATCGCAACTAATATTCTAAATCAACTGTCCCATCCAGCGAGGGCCTCTACCCTGTCAATTGTGTTTAAATCAACAACTATGATGTGCTGAAAAATTAAACTAGCTGTTGGGAGATAAGTGAAAGGTCTACAATGCATTGATGAGGTTAAATATTTCTCCTCAACTCTTACAGCTCGAGGCCGAACCCTACGACGGGAGACAGCACTTGTGTATCTTCAGGAGCGGGATACAGATATAGCAGGTAAGTCAGAAACTTAAAAAGGAAGAATAGGAACAAAGTGGAATGTAAATGATAGAAGGATATACATACCCAACCTCGTTCCCATACTCATACCCCTCGCTCCCATTTAAAGTACCACTCACACTGGAACTGCCGCACTGTAACCCGTTTAAATGTACACAAAGACTGCTACTAAACGGCAATCCGCGCGCGGGTTTGCCATCAAAGTCCGCATTAGTAACATTTATTCTGAGGCCTCGTATCTGTGGCTCGGCACGCGTTTAAAGACCTAAATATGACGGGGTTGGGGGCTGGTGCATAGTCGCGTACGGAGCCTCCCGAAAAACGCGTCCAAAAGGGAGCAACACAGCAGCAGACCCTGCGTGTATTAATTACACTGTAAATGTAATAACTATCTTATTCACACATGCTGTCGGCAAAATATACTGCAGTTAAACTAGTCAGAGATGATCTTTTTCATGCTACACATTTTTCTCCGTGAAGTTATACCTTTTCTGACACCAGCGACGGCTTGTGCGCGCCTACCGCCACTGATATGATGGCGGGTGATGGCGCACATCACTCACATCAGCGGCGCGCCGTTTGACAGCCTTCGGCTCGAGAAATAAGAGATCTCCGAGATATCGACAATATCTCAGAGTTGTTTGCTTTCAAGAGCTCTGAATTAACCGTAATTAAGCCGTGCTGGAGAAATAGCGCTGATCGCCATGTATTGATGTTGGAGATCAACTACATCTCCAACATCTATACATGTCATTACTCGGGCTATACAGGGAGAGCCGCGCCCGTGGATTCCACAATCACAATACGGGATTGGGAAAATTCGACCAAGCCCCGGCCGCAGTGAAGAATTGCACTGAAAGTGAGCACAACTTTTATTTAAGTGAGATGCGAAACTGTTTGTGTATGCACCCAGACAAGGTGAGAAGAGAAGGTCTATACCCACAAAAATTGGGGAATGCGTGCGGAATATTTCGTGGGAGCGCCCGTTTGACTCGGGTCCGAGCAAGGGGAACTCGGCATTCGAAAATCGGAAGGGGGGTCGATAAGATTTTTCTGACCTTGATTTGACCCCCCTATATCGGGAAGGTGTTTCCCACCCCTAGCGCCGGGCCGCTCTGTCCGGATTTCCCGTCACTTACTAGTGTAAGGCCTCAAGTAAACCTCCAGAATTTTTTCGAATCTCACTCCGAGACCACTTGAAGATGACTTTGGGCTGAATTTAGATGAAAATATTGTCTTGGCACATTCTGAAGAGGAAGCAGATTTTAAGGTTTCTCATTCAGTAGGAACTCTACCAGGCCTTTTTTCTCCCGCCCATAACTTATAGTGAGAAGTTTTTTTCGGCCTTGGCCAGACCCCCCACCCCACGTCCGGGATTTTAATCGGATTCTGTATCACAATTTTTTATTTCAGTTGCCTGTCTTCAGAGCACCGCGAACGCGGATTACACTCCGATCACAATACTGGGTTGGAAATTCAACCAACCCTCGGACAAAGTGAATAATTACACGTGGAATTTACAGCCAAGGACGGAACCGAAGGCGCGGATCAAAATTTTCTGATTTTAGGGCTTTTTGATCCTTACCAAAGAATTCCCCGTAGCGTACTCAATTCTGTACCGTTCAGGTTGTAAATAGGCCAGATAATTCAGGCTAATTCATTTGCAATCATCCATAGAGCCAGATCAGCGAAATTATTTTGTTTTGGGTGAGCTGAGAAAATAAGGCCAGCAGCGAACGGCGAGTATTTTGAACCTGCAGGGTGGCAGCCACGTATCGAACAATCCCATGCATTCAAATATGGCCGCTCGGACTCATGAGAAACGCGTCCCAAATCACTAATTAGACGTGTCGCAGGTACTTTGTTGAGTCTGCGACACTCAGATGCAAAGTTCATGGCATTATTTATTCCAGAGTTCTCGTCTGGGCTCGCCTGGGGCCGACAAAGCATTACCGGACCTGGATGCTCCCCTGTACCCACTGTGTAAACACTTGAAGCGCCTAAAAACAAATCCGTGACACCTACTACCCCCCAAATCCGTGGGGTGTATTGGAAGCGGTAATTTCGTCCCAGCGTTTAGACCCGGCTGCGGCTTTGACAGGGCTCTCCACACAGTTCCAGCTGAAGGCCAAAATTTGCAAGTACCCATCATGATGCGTCGACGACTCGGACACAACTAAACTTACCTCGGCTTTCCGCCTCCGCGTACTTCAGCCGCTAATTTCTCTTGATGTTCCTTTCGGCTTCCTGCGGTGAGTACAAATGAGACGAAGCAGAGCATCCCCCTTCTGCTTCTCCAACCTTCTTCACAACTCCGCAAGCTCTCCGAGCCCATCTAATTTAGGTGCAACCGTGGAAAATAACTTCTCCATGTGGGCGTCGGCATTTCGGCGATACATGCCGGGCGGCGGCTTCACATTTCCCCGGGACTGACGGCGACCCGAACTTCCTCTGTCGCAAACCACCATGACAAGCCAACTGCCAGCGTCCAACGCGAGACCTGAGGAGGAACACGAAAACCCCATGACCCACGACCTTGGCTTCGTTCCAATACCACGACGACTGCGATACGACCCTCAAAAGCCCTTCCACTTTGGAATAGTTTTAAATGTGCTTTTCGGCTTTGCAAGCACGTTTATCGTCGCGAACCTGTATTACTGCCAGGTAAGTGTGTGGCTCTCCGTGTACTTGCGTTGTATTGACGGCACGCCTTCCAGCCTCTACTAAGTGGGTCCGCCTTGCGCGTTCATTCCTGCGCTAATACATGATACCACAGTTCAATTTTCTGAATCCTTCGGCGTGTCATATAACCGTGTATCTCGGTAGGCCAACCTAATCATAATTCGATTGCACCATCTGAGACGACCTCTCAGCATACCCACCCTTATACAAGCTGGGTATTATCAGTTACTTTTTCCCCCGATTGCCAGCTGAAATATCATCCAGATACGCAACAGGGATTTTACTCATCTCACCACTCGGTGACCTTGTAAGGCGCCGACAACTAATTATGCTCCTCACTATCATCTCGGCGTCTCTCACTATTGGCCTCGCCATAACCCCCAACCTCGTCGTCTTCGAGACGCTATCATTCCTCATCGGCGTAGTTTCTGTGACCCCTCAAATACTTATCGTGCGTCTTCCAGTATCCTCAACTTCTGCTGATCTACAATTCGGAATACCTAGCCTCTCGCCGCTGACCTTGCCCCACCAGAACGGCGCGCTACCGCACTATCCGTCGTATTCTCCGGGCTTCTCTTTGGTATTCTCATAGCGCGTGTCATTGCCGGAATCATCGCCCAATTCACGTCTTGGCGTGTTGTGTCAGTATATGTACCCCTATGTCGCTTCCTTGTCTGCCGCTTATACCGCTACCAGGTATTATTTTGCCATCGGAGTTCAATTCTTCGTCTTAGTCGCCGGTTATTTCATCATCCCCGATTACCCCGCGAAGAACAAGGATTTAACGTACTGGAACATCCTGCGCACAATGGCCAAGTTCGCATACACGGAGCCACTCCTTATCCAGGCATGTCTCGTCAACCTAGCGTCCTGCGCCTGCTTCAGCAACTTTTGGGTGACGCTCACCTTCCTCCTCGGCGGCCCGCCGTACTTCTACTCGACACTCTCCATCGGTCTCATGGGGCTGGTCGGTATCGTAAGCGTCGCCGCTGGCCCCTTCGTGGGCCGGCTCATTGACCAGTTAATTCCCTGGTACGCCTCGCTAGTAGCCGTGCTCCTCCTCTTCTGCTTCCAGGGGATCCAAGTCGGTGCAGGGGACACCAGTATTGGCGCTGTCGTTATTGCCATAATAGGCCTCGACGTCTTCCGTCAAATGCTCCAGATGTCACTCGCCGCCTCAATCTTTAGGTGCGTTTGCCGAACTCATTCATCAGCTTCTGAACTAATATGAACGGCGCAAGTATATCCGCTACCGCGCGCGCCAGGCTGAACGCCCTCTTCGTACTGTCGGTGAGATCCTTTATTTCTTCCTTGCAAACGTATGCTATATTGCCGTCTCCGCCATCTCCAGCTCTTCGTCGGCCAACTAATGGGCACGGCCGCGGGCACAGAAATCTTCACAACCTACGGCTGGCGACCCGCTGCGGCACTCAACCTCGGGTTCTACGTTTGGATCCTCCTTGTGATCATGCTCCGCGGGCCGCACTGTGCGCGCTTCACGTGGTTTGGCTACGAGGGTGGGTGGGAGCATCGCAAGAGTGTTGTCGAGGCGCGGAAGAAGGCGGCTGAAGGTGATGCGGGAGAGAAAGGTTTGGAAGGTGGTGCGGGTGGGAAGGATTTGGAAAGTGGGGGGGACGACGACGCCGAAGTCGGGTGAGTCGGAGAATACGAGCACGCCACCTTCGGGAGCGGTTTTAGATCAGAAGAGTACAACTCCTGAAGAGTCGGGGACGACGGAATCATGATCTCACGTTCGAAAATAGAGTCTATTTTTCTTCATCTTTTTACCCATCGACTGCGAGCCTGCGGTCTCGGCATACAAAAACTTGGAGACACCAAAAATGTAGTAATTAAATATGCGTCGTTCAGCTGAAAATTTAGCTAGATGATTACAAGAAAACTCTCGAAGAAAGCTACACTGGGTGACTTCCCGTAAGGTAAATTTATTCTGCTAGAATATTCATCACACGAATAAATTAAAGTTCTGGAGGGGGGGTAGGACGGATATGACTTTCTCCGCCGGATGGTGGCGTCGAGGAAAGCGGTGAAGCGTGATGCGAAGTTTGTTTGCGACGTCTTGGTTCTTTACGATGGTTTCGAGCGGTACATTCCCGGTGGTTTCGAGAGGTAAAATGGACCATTATCATTGTGTTTCCCCGTCTATTATTTGAGTTCCTGCGATGAATATTTCACGTATCTCTACCAAACCGTTTCGAATAATGGATGGCTGTAGCGTACATCAGGCCTCGTCCTCCTCCCCATCCAGGATTTAATCATTGAATAAACTGTTTCGAGATGACAGCGGCGAGCGGCATGGCTCGGCACCACATTCCGAACGTTCCGGCACCCTCTTCTCGTGTCGTTCTGTGTCTTGTATTCAGCGCTCGGCCACGAGGAAAATCTTCAAGGACAAGCTTCCGACGTTTCTAACAAAAACAACAGAGTATATACTTTGGTGGCTTACAGTGACACAGATGACGTTAAACCACCGAAATGCAACGAGGGCATCATTAAAATGTTGAGCCCTGCACCAAAAACAAAAGCTTACGTCGATGATTTTCGGTCCTTCCGCGAAGAACGACAGTAAGGCTGCAAGTAAAGCACTAGCGGGCGAGTACTCGCCCGGTGCTCCCTTTCACACCACCGTTGATTCAAACACACCCCACGGGTATTCTGCATTATATCACTGATACAACACATATACAGATTCTCTCCTCGCTCATAATCATAGTCATACATCCCTTCCACAACTCAGGAGCATTCACAACTCGGAATCAGAAGAACGAAATAATAGCCCCCAGAGCGATCGCGCCAGCCATCGACACGTAGGGAGTCACTGACATCGCGCCATTAGACTTGGTGCTTCCGACAACCGCATCGTTGGCAGGCGCCGCAGCAGGGAGGGAGGTCGCCTCCGGGGCCGTGGAACTCGTAAAGCTCGGCCCTGTCCGCAGAGTAGTCGTTGGCACCGCCTTACTCAAGTTCGGTACACCAGCCGTCCCGCTACCTGGTATGCCAGTCGTCGACGGCGGCACAGGGCCCGACACCATCGAGTAGAGGTTGGGGCCCGAAGTACGTGCGGGCGCCACGAACGCAACGGACTGGCACCGCGGCTCGGCCGCCTGCTTCTGAGCTGCATCCAACGCTGCGGTCATGGTGGTGTTTGCTAAGGCGACCGCGGCTTTGATGGAGTCATCGGGTTGGACTTTGGCGAGGGACGCAAGAGAGGCCTGAAGCCCTGATAAGACCTGAGCGTCGAGGCGTTGGGGGCTGGTGGTGAACTGGCGGTTCGCGCTGTCCGCTGCGGTTAAGGAGCCTTTAGCAGCAAGCAAGTTGGGATCGGAGCTGGATTGAACCTGACTTAAGCCACATTACTTTTAAGTATAAACTTGGAAAACACACCTGGATTTAATGGAAGCAAAAGCGTTGAGGGCAGTAGATATTCCGCTGTCGGCTTGGATGCTGAATTCGCCGCAGTCGAGGTCTGATAAGGCGCGCCGGTGGTGGGGGGCTGAAGATATGATCAGTTGAAGTGCTGTGTCAGACTTCCTTTACGCACCGGCCAGAGTCTGCGCTACAAGGGCAACAGATACAAGGGCAAGAAGGACGCGGGCCATTATGAAGAAGATGGATGGGTGTGTGAACGAGGAAAAAGAATAGGAGCGAGGATAGAAAGGAAGGCAGACACGTCAAGTGCTGGAGTGAATGAGAATGAGGATAACAGTGCCGTCCCTCGCCGTTTTATACCAGTCTGTGAATAATCAGGCTTGATATCGGACGTGTTCGTATACCACGACCGATATCAAGCCAGACGAGTCCGCAGCAATTTAAACGCTGCCGCAGGCATCCCGAACCTGAGGACGAGTGAGATCTACGCTGATAATGCTGCTCTGCTACCATAGCGAAAGCGCAGATCCACACAACCGATATCAAGCCGGTCTCCTTACAATTTGTGAGCGCTGCGGGTCAAAGATTGGGTATGAGGTTCGACCAACGGACAACTGGGCTTCAAGAAGGACTAGTACATCAGTGACACGTTTGTCTTTGCCAGCTTTGATCTTTTGTTCATCTTTCGGCAACTTGGGCCTGGACGGCATCTTTGGTCTTCGATCAACCATCTTTCGGCATATTGATCTTGAGAAAATGCGAGGGGCACCGCACTTGACTCTGGCCAGAGAGGGCAAGGAACCAGGGATTGATTGGAAATATGTGTCCGGGAGCCTGAACACCGAAAATGATGAGTGCGTCGAGTTCAGAGAAGAACGACACCCCATGGCCCACGGTGTGCCTCCGCCCTCACTTTGTTCAGTTGCCGAGGAAATTGACCACAGTGGACGCCCGTTCCCTCGGGATGAGGTCCCCATCGCCAAGCAGAGTTCTTTCCCCTTCCTTTGGGACTGACTGAGCCCTTCTCCCAATCCAAATAGAGTTCCGTTCGGGATGATGCAGTTGAGGAGTGATGTTTTGAGCGAGAAAGGACTTTCTATTCTGCGCATTCGGTACAATCCGCTGTCCGTGATGATAGACCTTGAAACACTCGTAAATGATTCGAGGAGGAAACAGACAACACTTCATGGCGTGTGGGGCGTACCTGCTCTCGCTTGAGGTACTCTAGTATTCCAACTAGTGATGGGAAAGTTCGGTTCGGTTCAGGTTCAGGGTACTTTTGCCTAAACCTGAACCTGAGGTTCGGTTCAAGGATCAGCAAATATCTGAACCTGAACAGATTTGCTGAACCTCGAACCGAACCTTAGGTTCAGGTTCAGTTCAGGTTCGAACCCGTTCAAACTTAATTCACCTTGCTTGTCAAGGTCTCTCCACCCTCATAATGGCACCACTTTTGTATAACCCGGTGATCCTAATCCTCCCGACGTCGAGTTCTGGATTTTGTCCAGACCTCAAGGTCTTACTAAACATTTACCTCTTCTTTACCTAAACTTGACGACACCAAATTCAACCAAGAATTCACCGCTACTGTAATTCAAAACTCAACTTTTAATTCCCAACTGGCAGCGATCACTTACCCACAAGAAATTCATTGAAGGCCCATTGGGCTCGCGCAGCAGAGCTGTCAAAGCACTCAGTTCAAGAGATCAGAGGTGCCGAGCGTTTGTGCAAGCAAGGTCTGTTCCGACTTCGTCAGAGCTTCCTAGTTTTTCTCTCACCATAAAATGACCTCAAGTTGACCATGACATCAATTGGGTGTGACTTTAGGTTGCTTCTGTGAGTATGCAGATGCATTTCCCACAATTTTTGGGTCTTCTAATGGTGTTCAAACATCATTTTCGCACCCTGGGCTGGCCATCATAGGCATCATATCAACATCAAACGAGAAATTGCTCTTCAAACCATCACCTTGCCATCACCACCCTCACCAGCAGGCTTTGAGTATGTAAGCTAGGTATAACTGACTTTTGGCAAAGGTAAAATCAGTGAAATATCACCCAAATAAGTCAAAATAAGTGACCAGAGGTGTACTTGCGGTTCAAGGTTCGGTTCGGTTCAGAGGTACTTGGGACTTGACCAAACCCTGAACCGAACCTCAGGTTTTGGTTTGGGCATTTGGCTGAACCTGAACCTGAACTTCAGGTTCAGTTCGGTTCAGTTCGAGTTCGAACCGAACTTTCCCAACACTAATTCCAACAGGCGACCCATTCAACTCGGGATGAGGTGGTGTAGGCGGAAACGGAAAATACTTTTACTTGACATTGGGGACCTGTTCCCGGGCGCTGAGAAATCCGCAAGGTTCAATTTTCATGAGCCAGTGGGTGAGGACTTGAAAGGTACAACAAATGAGGTACGAGTTTGCAGTTGTAGTGTCATGATTCCCACTTTTTCCTTATTTCCATCCTAAACTCCCCGGGTTATTCGCCTAACACCCGCCCCGGATTATTCAACTTCACACCGGGTTATTCAACCGCGATCGGAATAACCAGAATGCCGAGATTAATGCCGACCCCGGATCAGGAATCCCATCAGGTGCCGCATTGATCCTTTTATTTCAACTTCCCTCTGATTGCTTTCTCAACGATCACCCCTTTCTGCCTGGTGCACGCTGCGACGTCGACCGTCACTGGCAACGCCTCTGACATATTTCACATATATTCTAATTACTTTGTTACCAGTTACTAGGTATTTTACTGTAAAACCCCTACTTACAGCTCTGTATTCTTTACACTATTCTAGTCTATTCTCCAGAGCTTAATCGGATTATCTCAAACCTATCTCTTTCTGTATCGCCAGTCGCCTACGTCACAGTAACCCTGCTAGTTAAGGCTCTGTGCTGACATGTAGTGTCTGTTTATAAGAGACTACTTGAAAAGGTCCATTTGAAGACGCCATCTTCGAGCAAGACTTCACTGCTTACAGGAAACATATCAGCTTGAATATCTTCAGGCGTTGATCTCGTCACTGGTAGAAACAAGCTCGGAAACTCCGCCGGAGTAAATTTACCTTGCGGGAAGTCGTCCGCTCATATGCGATATTCGAACATGAAAACCAAAAAAAGGATCGGAACCAGCGAAAAACCCGCCTTCACTTCCTCACACGACTATAAATCCGTCCACTGTTCCATCTCCCCCGCTAGTGTGCGTATTCAGGGTCTGTAGATTTGCGAATACTTGAATATCCTCTTTTCATGTATTACTACAGATGTAAAATATTGGGCTACAAGAAGAAACTGTGGTACAAGAGCAATAAAAGAGACTACACTGGGGTGGGATGTAGAAACTCTAATTCACGTAGAATTTCTTCGAGGTTTCGCAATCCCGAAGTCGACTCTGAGCTGAGATTTGGAGTGGATCTGATTCTTTGCAGATGATCGGATAAAGTACTCTCGAGTTGGCTGCGTGCAGTGAAGTTGTCAAGCCATGCAGGAAAGGTCCTTGAACCCTGATACGCCGCAAATATTGACGAGCTCATCAAGGTGTCTAGCACCTCAAAGTATTGTGGGTTGTCTGTGTCTGCGGCGGGTACCAGGTTTATGTTGACCGCAAGTCCAAGTTGGTTTACGTTGGCCGCAAGTCGAAGTTGCTGGGCTGCATCTACTTTGGCGGGGATACCAAGCGAAGAGACAATCCAGCGTATGGTGGCTGCAGGTTCGTACGGCATGAAAATGGAAGTACAGGCCTCCAGAAATTCGTTCAAGAGGGTGAATCGTGTCTCGGTAATGAAATAATCCTTTGCCTGAGTCCGAGTCGGATCATCACCGGTTGAAAGAGCCGCTTTTGCGTGTGGTGGGGGCGGTACCAAATCGTCAAATGATCCCAGTTCGTCGACAAAACCAACAAGGACTAGTTTGATCATGATCCTACTGGAGAATCCCACGGGCGTAATGGGGGTGTCGGTGATGGCATGGAGGATGGACTGACAGGTCTCCAATGCGAGAAAGGCTTGTCCGCAGTAAGCAGCATACCACAGAGTGATCATTGTGTCATCCAAAGCACCTCCACTCGCGTGGTGTCCCCTAGAATGTTTATCCTCCGGTTGGGAGAGTGTCATCGGGATGGCAGGTAGCAGTCGAAGGAGGATTCCGCTGGAGAGTAGACAATTATCAACAACAGAGTGGGTCTTCCGGGCAGCAAAATATCGAGTTAATGCGCGTGGTATGGGCCGAGAATCTGAGTCCTCTGGGGACCAAAAGGCACATAACCGCTCGATGATAATGTCGAAACATTGTGTGGTGGGTTCACTCCACTTGGAACTTTCCAAGGGGATAGGGTATACAATGACCGCCAGTGCCTTTTCCAAGTCTGCCGCGTAGCCGGGGAAAGCGGCGGAACGATTGTTTAATGGGAGAATGATTTTTTCGGTGTCAAAGAAGCGGTAGGGAAGAGCTTCTTGAGTGGCCGCCCAGGTGCAGTATCCGAAAAAGAGGTTGAAAGGGGTTTGGATCGAGAACCTTTCGAACGCCTGGACAACGTCAGCAACCAGATCCGAGGTACCAACGGCGGTAGTATAGCCATAGCAGTTTTGAAAGAGTCTTTCCAGCAAGGGAAAAGATAACTGCAGACCAAAACGTTGCCTTTCGACAAAGAGTTTCAAGGACTCCAGCTTCGGAGCGCGTCCGCGGCTGACATCCGCTGAAAGCCTACTCACGATCGGGGCAAGCAGAGTTTCAATATGACAGAATGTGCTCCGATTCATCAGTACTGCGGTGGAGCCGGAATAATGACCCATGCCCGGCTCCGCTGATTGCCAGTCGTAGAAGTAGTCAGTGAATGGCAAGAAGTCGAGAGGCAGAGGAGTACTGGAAGGAGCCGGAGAAGCTTGGATACTAGCTATTGCCCACAGAGCCTTGTAGCAAGTGATCTCCCGGCGTTTACGAGCCTGTTCTGAAAGCAGCCCGCTGTGGCAGCTACGGAGCAGTTCTTCGATGCGCGGGAGTAGCCTTACATCTGCGGTTCGCGCCAACTGCTGGATGTGATATTCGTAGTCTGTGTGCCACCTATTCTCGGGACCCCATAGCAGGTCCGGAATACCCTCAATGAAGGGCTCTAGTTCTGTGTTATCGGCTAACGACTTCACGGTCCACACCAGAGCCCGAAAATCTCGAGCAACGCGTGCAGGTGACACAATTATTGCCTGGTCGAGCATCGCCTCAACCACAGTCCTCCTTCGCACAGTAGGCCAGGTGAGCCACCTCTTGGGCGGAAATTGCGAGATGCGCCAAAAGGCAGCAGATAGTGGGGTGCGGTACGGGCAGTCGAGGTACCAGACGGGCAGGACCGTGAGGAGGGAATAGGCCGCCACAACGACCACTAGCAGACCGACGGCGATGTATGTGACAACGGGATTAATGGGGAGGAGAAAGGCGATGAGACCCGCAAAGAAGAAGAGGAGGGATGTGTGCAGCAGCAGAGGGATGATGTCCACGACGGTGTGCATGTTGAAGCGTTTCAGGCCGTAGTACAAGTATGAGAAGATGCGCGCGCGGATGACGGGGGCCGAGCGCATGTCCGCCTTGTGCAAAAAATCGCGAGCCCACTGTTCGAGGAGCGTTGCAATGAGTGCGCAGGCCAAGCTGAGGCCGAGGCTGATAAACCACAGTGCATTGCACACGAGCGATGTCGTCCGGGGAGAAAAATGTGTGGGTGGTGGGACATGGAATGTGCTCCCGTTTGCAGCCGCAGAAAGCTGCTGCGAAATTTGAGCTAATAGCTGGACCGTCGAGTCGCCAGAGTCCGGAACCAAGGTCTTGTAGCTCTCGATGATGAACGCCGTCAGACTGGCGGAGAAAAGACCCGCCTGGAACATGGAAACAAAAATCAGAGCAGGAAGAGTTTGTTGGGAAACACTTACGAATATGAGCATCCCCTCCATGTCGCTTTTCCAGCTCTCCACTAGCGATCTGTCGTATTTCTCCGCCTCGGAAACATAAACCGCCCAAACTTTCGACGCGGAGGCGTCCTCGTTGGGATCGGGCGCTATTATCATTGCATTAGTTGTGGATAGGAGCAGTTACTAGACTCAATGCACCTCCCATTGCTTCCTTTGCCATGACCGCGAGGGCGATGCTGAGGTCGGTGAAAGCAAGAGGAAACCGCGATTAAGCGCCGAATGATCTCGGTCACGTTCAAGGTTCTTGCTTCCACGATCACGTTTTTCGGCGCTTACCCTCTTCGTTTCGACCAACAGGCATTGCGCGCATCCTGCTCAACTCACCACGTACCCACAACATCATCTATTATTCATTCACCATAGTCCAATCCAGGTGACTGTACCGCATTGAATCCGGCTCACAAAAAATGACTTGATCTCGCGGCCAAGGGGGAATCATCTTTAAAATTTCGGATATACAGTCATAAAGTTTTTTTATACAAAATCCTGACCCCCCCCCCCCTCCCCCCCCCGTGGGAAAGTGCTTCATAGGGCCTCAGGATCGATCATTTTTGCAATTTTTTTTCGCGCAGGCGCCTTGCATACGCTGCCCGCATTGGTTCCCAGACTCAGATGCAAGAAATTCGGTCAGTCTATCGAGAACTGTTTGCTGCAAAAATTACGTGGCTTTTGATTGACAGCTGGGATCATGGGAGATTCCCTCTTTTGGCGAGGCTGTACACTTGTCAGCGTCCAAATGTAGTAATAATCTGGAATAATGTATGTCCACAAAGCTCGACAACGACTGCACCGTTCACCATAAAAAGTTGATATTCGTACTCAGCATCGAAAACCCTTCCAAATGGAACCCGATATCCAAGATTTTAAAGATGATTCCCCCTTGCTCGCGGCCTCGCCAAATGCCACTGGCAGCAAACGTGGTTCAAACGCGCCAGTCAATGTATGCCTTCTTCCTTACTTCTGGGTTCACTTTCCAGCTCGCGTTGTTTCCCGATTTGTCGCTCGGCGTCCGCTTTCCATCCCTCGACGGCAGCCGACGCGTCACAGAGTTTCAAAATCGGGCCTGATTTTTTTCTCTCAGCCTACCGTTTACGGAGCTGGCAATTCCCTCGGGTCGATTCGCCTGCTCTTCGTCTCGCCGATTTCATCCTGCTTCCGAATCACACTGGTAGTAGGTTTTGCAACAAGTTTTTATTTATTTTTAGCTCCAAGACCTTACGAACTTGAAGCGATTGGAAGACGTCAAAGAACTTGAAGACCACGAATCAATAAATTGAAGCACCATACTTAGCGCACTTGCTCATTGAACAAATAATGATTCAACCTGCATCCTCCACGTATGTTCCTCCATTTTCATGCTTATACATCCGCTGGGGAGTCAGCAACCTCCTACACGCTGAATCAGCCTCCTCGCTTCGGCCATAAAACGGACTCTGCGCTCGACTGGATGGTCGTCACTGGCACCAATGGTCCTTAAACTCTACGCCGTCAGCATCTCCACCTGCACCCGCCGCACCGCCACCGTCTTTCACGAGCTCAAAGTCCCGTTCGAGCTCATCGAGGTCGATTGGAGGAATCGTGCGCACAAGACCGCCGAGTTTCTGGAGAAGCAGCCGTTTGGGCAGGTGCCGTACCTCGTGCGTGGCCGTTGAGTTGAGTTGAGTTGATTTGATTGAGTTGTGTTTGGTTTGGATGCACAGGACGACGACGGGTTCATCGTGTACGAGAGCCGCGCGATCTGTCGCTACGTTGCGGCCAAGTATCCCGCGTCCGGGCTCATCCCGGCGGACCCCAAGGCGAATGCGCTCTTCGAGCAGGCCGCGTCGGTGGAGCTGACGCGCTTCGAGCCGACCGGGGGCAAGTCGGGCTTGGCGTACTATGCACAGTGAGTATATACCCATCCAAGCAGCAGCGCAGCGCCTGACGGGGGGCCGCGTACAGGAAGATGCAGGGCGTGGCGGTGGACAAGGCGGTCATCGACCCGCTGATGCCGGTTTTGGATAAGACCCTGGAGGGGTACGACGCGATTCTGGGGAAGAGCCGGTACCCTCGCGGGAGACGTGCGTCCAGCCAGTTCCACCTCCTCGTAGTTGGGGTGTTTCCGTGTTGATGCGTTGCCGGCAGACTCTCACCCTCGCGGATCTCTTCCATCTGCCGCACATTTCGTATGTGGGACTCCAGGGGAGCGATGTGATGACGAAGAGGCCGAACGTGGCGAGGTTGGTTCGAGTTCTGCTGCTGCGATTGGATATCGGTTGACGGGGTGTTGTAGGTGGTACAATGAGCTCATCGGCCGCCCATCGTGGCTGGCGTACGTGGATGGGGTGAAGAGCACGCTGGGATACTAATACCCTCGAGGATAGTAGACAGACACTGTATAAATGTTGCGCTCTTGTTATAGAGGAGCAATAAACCCCCCCAAGTCTTGACATATTTCACTGGACAAGTTGAAACAACATGTTATTCAGGCGGCATTTCTTTCTTCTTCTTCTTCTTCTTTTTCGCGCGATGTCGATGTGTGTACCACTCTTCCCAATGGTCCCTTGGATCCCAAATGTCCCTGCAACTCCCAATCTTCACAAACCGCGCTCTCGAGATCGAAGACGACAAATGGCACGTGCGGAGCCAAGTCAAACAGTGGAAATTGCCACTGAAACTGACCTCATGTTTGAGTCTCCAAATGCTTTTAGCATGGGGCTCACAAAGAATTTTTACGAAGATTATCTGCTCACTACGTCCAACATGGCAACACCCTACCGGAAATCAACTTTTGTTAATCTGGATCGCATTCGGTGCTCAGTTGAACAAATTTCTAACTACACACCATCCGACGAAACTATTTGGAGATCGATTCGATCGTCCGCAATGCAACAAATTTCACGAGAATTTCTGTGGAAGTGCACCCACAATACTTTTGGAATTGGGGATTAGGCAGGTTGCGCCACAGCCGCACACGGCTTTCAAAGCTGCCTGCGGAGTTGTGCTCTTTTGCTCCCAAGCATCGCCATGATCGCTATATAACATTTCCTGAACCACCACTGGCAGAACGAAAAGAGAAAAAGCCGCATGCGACGAGTTTGCGCACAAAAAAAGCCGCATGCGGCTTTGCGCAACCTGTCTATCCATCCTGGCCATCTCTCAACTGGGATTTGATTATAGGGTGCAACCTCCTGAGATTCAAAACCACAAAAGGTACTACTAGTATCAGGCCGATTGCTTGTGATACTCGTATCCGTGGGATGGCACTTTATTTGGAACCTCCAAGTGAACTGTGTTATAAAAGTCCAAATACAACACTTACTGAGGCTAACATTCACAACATGTGGTTGAACACAGTCGATTCAGCTCTGAGACGCGACCGTATTCTCACAAACAAAATTCAATTCGGTCCACCGTGACTTGCATTGAACAAACAGTTAACACTTGGAGTGGGCTGCTTATGGACGAGGACTCGCTGCCGGACGATTGGACACTCACAGAGGGGGTTTTATGGCCGATAAATGGTATAGGATAATATAATTTTCGTGAGGCCAGAGTCCCACAGTGGTACATGTAAATTATTGTGTGTGACGGTATTTCCCTCCTGGACAAACTCACTGGCATGACTGGCCCAAAATTAAAACCAGCAACACAAGCGGATGACCGTGGAATGCTGCAAGCTGTGTTTAAATTGTTACACCAAACACTCCAAAAAAAAGAAAAAAAAGACAACATAAGTATTATTTAGAGCCAAAGCGATTTTGCCGCAGCAGTGCCGTTGCCGCATGCAGCGGCAATGTCTGCGGCACTCAGCGGCAGTTCAACCTGCGGCACATTTTGAACTCAATGTTCAAGGACCTTCTCGGGCTCGATCATTGAGTAGGTACATACCGTTGAATCTATCAAACCACGGTTCAACCATGGTTCAACCTTCCTCCTGTTCAACGTCGACAGGCTGCTCCTCACCGACAACTCACCCCGAGTCGTCGCCGTCTCGGAAAATCTCAACAACATCCAGCTCAAACCGGTCTAGACCCTGCCTCCGAGTCCTTGACCACCGGAGCATCTTCCTCCTCTCTGTCTCCTCCAGTGCACGGCAACACAGCCACCCTGCGGCAAAGTACCCACTGCCGCTGCAGCTCTTTTTCTTGTGGCCACTGAGGATTTGTGCGTGGACTGACTTTAACGACTGTCCCCCGCGTGCCATAGCAAAGGAAAGCTCGGTGTTCTGATTCTTCATCAAGTTATTCGCAATCTAGTTTTTCAACAGGAAACCTGGGAATGTCGCACCAGGCAGAGGAGGCTTCAGAACAGCATGAATTGTGGGTCTTAGAATCCATACAAGCTCCGAAATTGAGCTGACAGTCCTCGGGAATGGTGAGAGTACCTCCACACCATTTTTTCTTCCCTTCATTGACCGGCGGCTATTCAATGTATTCTGCATCAACCAAGAGCGGGGCCCCCTGTGGTCGCAGCCAGCTCAGATTGCCCTGAATAATGTAATGAACTTACCAGTGGGGTGCCGGCACAGGGATGGAAGCGCAGTGCATACGGTGTGTGGCGCCGAGGCAAAGGAAATATTTGGTGTCAAAGTAAGTTAAACGTTGAGAAATCAACCCGTGCTATAGGTGGTCGACTCGTTGAGTTAGTCCAGAACCTGTTCAGAATTCAGAAATATAAATGCACAGACATCGAGACTTTATCCTAAAATGCCGCGGCGGCCCCCATGCGGCAGTATTGGAACAATCCCGGTGAAAGGCTGAAGTGACACTGCGGAAGTGCGACTATGCAAAGGCACTGGTTGCTAGCGGCAATGTTGGCAACGGCAGCGGCACAACAATTTCTTACAGCGGCAATATGCAGCAAAGTTGAACGGCACAGCGGCACTTTCCGCCGGCATTTCTCATTTTTCTTCTTTTTTTCGCGCGATGCCGACGTGCATACCACTCTCCCCAGCCTCCCTGCCTTCGATTCTCCCGGCAACTCTCGACGTTCTCAACCTTCACAAATTCCGCGCTCTCGAGATCGAAGACCACGAATGGCACGTGCGCGCGTCATCTCCGCGTCATCATGATCACCCTGCATCCGAGTCGTCTGTCTAATCTATTATCTTCCTCCTTCCTCTTCAAGCTGGTACTCTAGATCGACGCGCTGCTGTCGCTATGTTCTTGCCCGCTGCACGACATACGAAATATGTACGCGTTCGGCGTGCCTATATAAATTCCTCGTGTGACTGCGCATGCTGGCCCGGGAACGAGAGTCTGGTTTACACACCCTCCTCGAGTTTCCAAAGGCCCATCTCTGGAACCTCACAAGTACTCCATTGTGATTAATATTTACTCCTCGCGATTCCACCGTTCGTCTGACGCGTAGCATGTCAAGGATGGTTCAACGCCGGAGTCCACTGCCATTTTATTCATGGGAGGGCCGACTCTGTGATGAACACACCTGCGTTCTAGGTCGTGCATTCGAGGGGAGGGTGAAAACATAATCTTACTACTCGTAAGTCGGCGTTTACCTCACTCAGATACCCTAACCAAACGCAGACTTTCCACTGGTTGAAGGCAAAAAACTCATTTTCCCATCCAATCTGGGTTAAACATATTGCCTGACCGGTTTTGTTCTCGGCCGTTCTTCTGCCGGTTCTTCCATCCACTGCCCTGAGAGGTTTCCTGGAATTGGAGCCGGGCGGACATGCTGAGAATTGTACCGGGAAGTCGCAAACCGCCTCGAATTAAATCGTGAGTGAGCCCAAAAAATCCAGCGCACCTACCGCTCATTCTCCGCATTGCAACTTGAACAGGATGAAAAAAGTTGAAACCCGAAACGGCGGATATATGGTCGTGTTATAAACGGAAGGCGACGGGTGTGTTCCGGTACCTTTTGCGCTTTGACTCTCATCTCCTTTTCATGCACCCCGCGCAAAGGGACTCCAACTCGTTTCGCCAATACTTTTCGACCGACGGCGGCGAGCGCGAGCATGGACCGGCGCTGGTCACCGCCGTGTCCGCCTCGCCCTCCCCGGTGGCCTCGTCCCCCGCCGCGCTGTTCCTCTCCGCATTCTCTCCCGTCGCCGCCGCCGCCCCCGCGCCAGAGCCCGACAGCGAGGGCGCCGTCGTCGGCGGCTTCACCATGGGCCCCGTCATCGCCCACGGCGGCTTCTCCACCATCCGCCGCGCGACCTCGGCGACGAGCGGCGCCACCGTCGCCGTCAAGATCGTCCCCCGCCAACGCGAGCGCGGCGCCGCCCGCCGCATCGCGCACGAGGAGGCCGTCTGGACGTCGCTCTCGCACGAGCACATCCTCCCGCTCTTCGCCTGCATCCACACCCCCACCGCCGACCTCTTCGTCACGCAGCTCTGCCCCGCGGGCTCGCTCTTCGACATCATGCGCGGCGGCGTCCCCGCGCGCGAGGACACGGGGCGCATGTTCCGCCAGATCGTGCGCGGGCTGCGCTACCTGCACACCGAGAAGCGCCTCGTGCACCGCGACATCAAGCTCGAGAACGTGCTCGTCGACGAGGCGGGCGTGTGCCGCATCGCGGACTTTGGCATGGCGCGCGGCATGGACGCGGACGCCGCCGGCGAGTGGCACAGCGAGCCGGAGGGCGTCCCGATCCCCACGGCGGGCGTGCACCGCGCGGTGTCGATGGCGGTGCCGCGCAGCGCGGCGCACCCGCACGCGCGGAGGGAGCAGCGGCCCGGGCCCACGACCACGACAACCGAGTTCCAGCCCGGCTCCCTCCCGTACGCCGCGCCGGAGCTGCTCGGGCCCCCGCAGCTCACGTCCTCCGCGTCCCTGGCCGGCACGACAAAGGTCAGCGCCCTCGCGGGCCTGGAGCGCAAGTCGAGCTCGGCGTTTGTGTCCCACCCGCGCGCGTCGTTCTCCGTCTCCTCTTCGTCCGATGCGGGTGCGAGTGGGGATGCGCATGGGGCGGCGACGAGCATCGCGGCGCCCAAAGACGCCGCGCCGGCACAGGACATCTGGGCGCTCGGCGTCCTGCTCTACGCGCTGCTGATGGGCCGCCTGCCGTTCATGGACGCGTTCGAGCCGCGGCTGGTGCTCAAGATTCTGGGGGGTACGTGTCGTTCTTGCTGTCTTCGTTCTTCGTTCTTCCGTCGCTTGTTCCTGTGTGTTTCCTTTTTTCTTCTTGTTTCTGTCCTCCCTCCTCCTTGCCCCTGCTACAACCCTTCCTCCTCCCCATCCGCGCCACATAACCCACACAATCCCCCCACCCGCTCCGCTTCACGTCACCGTCCGCGAATGGAGCTCCCCCCCACCTTGTTACGCTTGGCTCAGGCTCAGGCTCAGGCGTAGGCTCAGGCTCAGGCTCTAGCTTCGAGCTTCGAGCTTCGAGCTTAGGCTCCTCGCTCCATCCCCTTCCCTTCCCTTCCCTTCCCTGTCCTTCCCTTCCCTGTCCTTCCCTTCCCGTCGTCCTGCCCTTCCCGTCGTCCTGCCCTTCCCATCCCCTGCCCTTCGTCCTTCCCCCTTCCCTTCCCTTCGTGTCCGGCTGTGCGTCCGTCCGTCCGCCTACCGTGGCACGCCGCTCCGAAGCGAGGCGAGGTGTGGGCTCAGCCGGAGCTTGGGCTTGGGGTATGGGGTACGGTGTGGGGCGGCGAGGCGGTTATGCCCGCCCGTCTGCCTTGCTTGATTTTTCTCATCATTCCTTTCTTTCGATTTTGCCTACCCCTCCTTTGTTTTCCTTTCGGAGCGGTCTCGCGTCTTCGGCCGGCGTGTTCTCAGAACGGGGGTGGGCGTAACGGTGGCACGTCGTCGAGAATGTCGATGCGCAGGACGCTGTCTCTTATTTTTCCCGCTCCCTCCCACCATCCAACAAATCCTAAATTCTAACTCCCCACCCTTCCTTCCCCTAGGAACATACACCCCCCCAACGAACGTCACCCCGCGCACGCTCGCCGTCCTGCGCGGCTGCCTCGCCCCGCGCGTGCACGACCGCTGGGGCGTCGAGCGCGTCGACGAGGCCGCGTGGGGCGTCGGCGGCGAGGACGCTGGCAGCGACAGCAGCGTGGACGCGCCTGCGCCTGCGCCGCCGATGGACCGCGGGCGGCCGGGCGCGGCGGCACGGAAGGCGGCGGAGCGCGCGGGGCGCTCGGGGTCGCGCGCGCCGTATGAGGTGCGGTCGGCCTCGCGGAGCAAGAGCAGCAGGAGCAAGAGCAAGCGCGCAGAGTCGCGCCCGGGGGCGTCGCGGAGTGCCTCTATGCGGTCGGGGTCGGGGGCGCGGTCGGCGCGCGCGGACGAGGAGTCGCACTCGCAGTCGCCGTCGCAGAGCCGGAGTCGCGGGGGGAGTCTGAGCGGAAGCAGGAGTAGGAGCAGGAGCCGCAGCCGCAGCCCGGGGCCGCGGACGCCTGTGGACGGCGGGCCGCCGCTGCTCGGGCTGTCGATGCAGCTGGGGATGATGGGGATTGGGATTGGGTATCCGGCGGCGGGGAAGGGCGGGGGGCGCGCTGTTGCTGCGGCGGTGCCTGAGGAGGCGGGCAGTGGGAACGACGAGGCGGAGGCTGAGAACGAGAACGACGCTGAGGCAGGAGAAGGAGGAAAGGCGGGGGAGCTTGGTGGGGGCATGTTGCTCTCGCCGCTTCCCGCAAGCACGGGGGAGGGCGAGGGCCGGCGGTCGGGGAGCACGCCGCCCGTTGCGTGGCGCGGCCCCGGGGGCGGGCCTGCGGGCAGAAGCCGCAGTCTGAGCGGCACGGGGGCGGTGTGAGCGCCGCGGCCTTGGGTGAGTGCGTTTTTCTCCTCGCGTTGTTTTGGGCCGGTGCTGATGCGGGCGACGCGGTGCAGAGGCCCAAAAAGCAATTTGTTTCGTACGACGGCGACGGCGACTATCAACTCCCCTCAATCGATGAACCCAATCCAATCCAATCCAATCCAATCCAATCCAATCCAAGCTCAATTTACTTTACATAGTGTGTACTATATGCTCCGTCTCTCTTTATTCCCCCATGTCACCTGTTACCCCTGTATATGCCTTCCTGCTCCTCCTCGCTACCTTACCTGGAACCTCCCTTCCCTACTGCCCACCGCGCTCCCTCACGTCCTCACGCCCCACCCACGTCCATGTCCATGTCCATATCGCTCTCGGTCTGTTGTGCCTTTGCCTTTGATGTCCACATTACACATTACACATAGCTTATTGTCAATGATTCAGTGTATCATATGTAGCCGATACCCTGTACTTGCTTCTCGATGTGAATGAAGGGAGTTGTCCCTCCGTTTTGAGTGTGCCGCGAGCCTTGAGTTACAGTAAGTATGACAAAGTACTGGATATGTACTTAGGGAAGGTGTCAAACGGGAAGCGGTCGAAGGCGCTGATTGGGCGCTTATTGGCCTCTTCCGGACCATCAACCACGGCAGACGGCCCCAGCGATCCCGAGGACGAAAGTTTGGCCGGTTTATGTTTCCGAGGCGGAGAAATACGATACATCGCCGGTGGAGAGCTGGAAGCTTAAGCTTGAAAGCGACATGGAGGGGATGCTCACTGGCATTAATTCGTAGGTGTTTTCTGTCAATGGAACTCAGACTCTTTCCGAGTGTGCTCTGATTTTTTTGTTGTTGTTTTCGTGTTCCAGCCTGGGCGGGTCTGTCTTTTCTCCGCCAGTCTGTCGGCGTTTATCATTGAGAGCTGCGAGACTTTTGGGTCCGGACTCTAGCGGCTTGACCGTGACGGTCCAGTGCCAGTGCTTGGCTCAAATTTCGCAGCTGGCAGCTTTCTGCGGGCTGCACACGGGAGCGCACATTCCATGTCCCAGCACCGACACATTTTTCTCCCCCGGCGACGTCGCTCATGTGAAACTTCAACAGTCTCGGCGTCAGCCTGGCCTGCGCGCTCGTTGCGACGCTCCTAGAACAATGGGCTCGCGATTTTTACACAATCCGCGCGCGCGTATTCTCGTTCCTGTACTACAGCCCTGTCGTGGACGCCATCCCTCTGCTGCTGCACACCTCCCTCCTCTTCTTCTTTGCGGGTCTTGTCGCCTTTCTCCTCCCCATCAATCCCGTCATCACATACATCGCCGTCGGTCTGCTGGTGGTCGTCCTGGCGGCCTATTCCCTCCTCACGGTCCTGCGCGTCTGGTACCCCTCGACTGCCCGTATCGCACCCCGCTCTCCGCTGCCTTTTGGCGCATCTCGCAATTTTCGCTGAAGGAAGAGGTGGCTTACGTAGCATACTGTGCGAAGGAGGACTGGTGGTTTGATACCCCCCGCCAAAGTAAATGAAGCCCAGCAACTTTGACTTGCAGCCAGCATAAACCGGGCGCCCACTAATCCACAATCCTTCGAGGTGCTAGACGCCTTGATGAGCTCCTCGATATTTGGGCATATCGGGGATTACCCGGCCTTCCTGCATGGCTTGACAACTCCACGGCGCGTAATCAAATTAAGAGCATTCTATCCGACCATCTGCATAGACCCCCGGTCAACCTCGACTCAGATTCGTCTTCAGACCTCGAGGGAGTTCTACATGGATTAGAGTCTCTGCATCCCACCGAAGAGTAGTCTCTTGTAGCAGAGTGTTTTTGTCGTGCCAGAGTGGTTCGTATCGCTGCCCTGTCTCACTCGGTCTCTATATTTCGTACCCCATCGGTCAGTCGTCTATGAACCAATTTGCAAACCTATGTATGTAGGTCCTGGTTTCCAATCGAAGTCCTCTTCTGAATACCCACTTCCCCCGACCTCGAGGCGAATTCAACTTTCAAGCGATGGAAGTCTACTTTGAAGCGCCCGAAGGCCTCGTTCACCTCTAGGTCTTGCCATTGCCAACCGGCTTGTCCGTTTTTCTGACTTTGCATCGGTGTTGAAACACGTAGTAATATTGTACCGGGAAAAATTACAACGCGAACTGGCGGGAGACCGTTACTTCCCAATCAATGCCAGGTTTATGTTGACCCAATTCAGCTTCCAGCTCGAAGATGTCTTCATTTAGTATTCCATTCTCCGCAAGAGTGTTGTTATCTTATCCTTGATACAGCAAATGACGATATTCCAAGCTTAAGTATTCAGCAAAATCTACAGGCCCTGGATCCTTACACTAGCAGGTGAGACCGACACCTCCCAATCCAGTGTCAAATTTATCTTCGCCTGCGCCCCGACCGAACAAACCCAATTCAGCTTCCGGTCCAATCCCAACGCCTCAACCGCATAGTCCGGCTCGTCCACCCCATCCCATTGCGCCACCACCCCGCGCGCGACGGTCACAATCTGCGGCGTCGCCTTCGGCCCTGCGGCTTTCAAGTTGATGCTGCTCATCCCGGTGGTGTCCTTGGTGGGGACTGTGAGCGCAGGGCTGACGAGCTTCACCTCGATCTGCGAGTTTTGCGAGGTCGGGATTTGGTCGATGATCTTGAGGCGCTCGATAGCGCTGCCTTGGTGTTGAATACCGTGATGCGCTGGGAGAAGACGTAGTTGGCGCTCTTTGTGTAGAAGCCCGACTGGGAGAGGTTCTTGATGACGGGGTGGTAGGTGATTCGGATTGAGGGGTCGACGCTGCCAATGCATAAGAAAAGGGTTGTTGTTGGTTGGAGGAGAAGATGCGTGCATACCCAAGAGGACAGTCGAAGCTCTCCTTGGGGCTTACGGACGGGATGTCGGAACGCGATATGAAGCTCCCGTCGACGTAAACGCTGGCCGTGCCCGCGAGCAAGGTGTATTCGGAGGCATTGGTTATCCTCGCCTGTATGGCAACAATATCAGTTGAACTCCGTCAGCTCGAGAGGAAAAAATGGCCTACAGTAATGTGCGCCTTAGTGTCGACTTTTGGGACGCATACCCAGGACATATCCGCCTTCAAATTGAGTTGCACAATAGTGAAGTTATGCGCCTCCCCATCCGTCGGAATAGAAACCATCCCAGGCACGCGGAATGTTGCACTGAAGTTCCCCTTGGATGTCACAGAGGCGCCCCCAAAACCCATCGGTTCGTCAAGGACACCGTCAGGCATTGACATCTCCTCTAACTCCATTCGGCGTGAAGAGCGATCGCGATCCCTCGAGCTTGACATGAGCCCTGCAGGAAGAAGATCGCCTGAGTTGGGGAAGCCTCTTCGTGACCCCTTGCTCTTTTTGAGCTCCGCGAAACGCTGGACGTCGAGGTTCCACGGGGACAGTTCGGGGATGCCGAGGCCGAAGGTCGGCGTCGAGGTTTCGAGAGTCAGCGGAACGTCGTCCCAGGACTTCATATTTGTGAGAAATTGGTTGCAACCCGCAACGAATATTCAGTCATGCGACTCACCTCCCCCGTATTTTGTGTTATGCCGGCTTTGTAGATGAGGGTTATGGGGTCTTCCTTGGTGCTCATATCTACTCGGATGTCGTAGAATGCTGTCCAGGTCGCACGAGGCACCGCTGGTATAGAGGTTCAACACAACAACTTTGACAAGGAAACGGGTGCGTGTACCGTAGATGAGTGCAATTTCGACGTCCCCTGCTGCCTGAGCAAATACACCGATCGCGGCCTTCACGCGCAGTTTATCGTTCTCGTGAGGAACGGCGATGCGAGTCCGCTCAGCAGTGATGTCCAAGTCGATTATTCGAAGTTCCTCTGTGAGCTCGGATTTCTTGGCGTCCAGCCGATCGCCACTGGAGTCATACTGCTCCATGACACTCTCCAGCTTTGAGACGTCGAGGTGCTCGACGGTCAGTGAGCTTAGGTAGTGCTCCAGAGAGGCAATCGACTTGTGGCACCGCGCAAGGGCATTTACCGTCTTTTCGCGTTTGCCCAGAAGTGCCGCTAGTGCGGGAGACGACGTTGGGACGTGCTCCCCTTTCGCTGTGGACACTGTTACATCGTGAATTGTCGCTGCACCGCGGCCTTCGACCCTAATCATCGCAGAGTCAACGTTATAGAATTTTCTATGCGAAAGAGCGGGAAGCTCACCGAAGGGATTCCGCCTCCAATATATTGGGCAACCCAGAGATATTCACCTGGTTCTGCCCAGTCTTTACGGCGAATTTATAGACCCGAGTGATTTCGGCGCGATTGGAGTACAGGCTAACGCCGATGATCTTGCTGTCGACGAGAGACCGCAGCTCGATAGAGCCAACGGGCTCAAAAGCAGGGGGGTGGTCGGAGGTGGTGGTCATTTGAGAGGAGGTGTTGAGGCATTGCGCACCCTGTCTACTTTATATGCGATCGATGTGGTAGCGATCGGTATAGCCTTGACGGTACCGTACACTGTACAGCTACACAGTTTGAAGGCGGGGAAATTTAATTTATGCCAAAGAAGCGCTGCCTGCAGTGCTGCGACTAGTCAGGACGAGTCTCGTGGCAGTACGAGTGGTCTGCAGTCTGGAGCTCTGAAGTTCGTAGTGTTTCTTCGCTGGTTCATGCATTTCAGGAGGATCGTCAAGATGCAGGAGAAATAACTGCGGTTTCCAACGTGTTGGGACAATATGTGGGGAGATGCAAGGGGGATGAATCGATGACCGCTGATGACCGTAAACCCGACGACCTCCGATGACGATCCAAACACAACCTCACGCGCCAAGAAAATTGTGCAACGCTTGCGGCTGGGCGTGAGCATGAGGTTGGTTTCCCAAGCTAGAGAAAATAACAGAGCGCCTCTGGATAATTTTTCGGGTGTCCGGAAGGCAGGTTAAGCAAGAGAGATCAGAGATCACGACCGGGCCGCCATCATCTTCGGCCCGGTTGGCGGCCGCACTCTCGACTGCACCATTAGGGCTCCGGGCCGTCGCCGTCGCTGACGGGAACGGGTCCCGTCGCGACGGGTACCGACCCGTCCGTTGCGGCAGGGGGACCTGCTTCCTGACGGACGGGTACGTGACGGGTCTACCCGTTGACGGGTGGCCCGGCGCCGGCCGTTGACGGGTGGACGGGGTTGGTGAGTTTCCACCGAATTCGGCACCTCGGCAAGCAGCGGCAATCGTCGAAGACTTCATACCTGATCTGCCCCATGGATTTATAGTGTCCACGACGTGAATTGGAGGTGAAGGGGAAACCAAACGTAAGTCACTCTGTAACGTCAGAGTCACACGTCAGAAATAATCGAATTTGCCCCGTTTAAATTGAATTTAAACCGTTTTGTGCTGCTACAGTGATTCTTTCCCTCAAAAAAGCGCTGGGTATGAACCAGAGGCTCACTGGATCACAAACTCTTGCCAGTTGTGATTACTGGCTCCCGTGGGAATTTTTGTACCCGTCGACGGCCGTAACGGGTCTGACGGACGGGTCCCGTCCGTCAGCGCCATCAGGAAAAAACCTCCTTTCCTAATTTGGGGGAAATTTGGTTTGGCCTAGAGAATTAGACCACATTGGCCCAAAGAAGGGGAAGACGGGCCAAAGTGGAGCAAGACTGCCAAATCGGGGCCAACACCGGAATCTTTGATCGCCGTTTGACACAAAATGTCAAACTTTGGTGACTTTTCGCAACTTGACTATAACATTCCAGCGCTGGGTTAGAGAGTTCACTTCCCTATTTATTAACAATAAAGAGCTGGAAACCAAATTGGGTTGATAAAGGGTCCAAGTGAAAATGATGTGCTTTGATCAACGCTTTGGAAACAATGGGAGCCCCCGTCCAACTTAGGAAATGGGAGCGGTGCATGGTGGCATTGGCAAATACTATATAAGGGGCAGGTTCTGGTTTTACTTACCTTTAACTCCCTCATACTGAGCTCCACTTGGTTTAGTACGCGATGCGCCGAAAAACTGTGTGGTTGAAATATTCAAGGTGGCACATGAGCGATGCGCTCCGCTGGCCATCCTCTGTTTATTTTGTCTCTGGAAATTGGTTTGAGCTCCACTCGGTTTAGTACGCGATGCGCCGAAAAACTGTGTGGTTGAAATATTCAAGGTGGCACATGAGCGATGCGCTCCGCTGGCCATCCTCTGTTTATTTTGTCTCTGGAAATTGGTTTGAGCTCCACTCGGTTTAGTACGCGATGCGCCGAAAACTTTGTGGTTGAAATATTCAAGGTGGCACATGAGCGATGCGCTCCGCTGGCCACCCCCTGTTTATTTTGTCTCTGGGAACCGCATACGTGAGAAGGCGCACACCAAAATAAAATTGAACAAAGGTCATCAGAACGGAGTCTTGAATATGGTAACGAGACGAGGTATGTAAGAAAATAAACAATTAGAAGAGTCTAGCATAAATAAGTTTGGAATACTGCGAAGAGCAAGACATATAAAACAAAGTACAAAATTAGAAGAGCGTAGCGTAAATATGGCGGTCTGTCATTGAGTTGACAAAGAAGGAAGGGCACTCGTCTAGAACGTTGCTTGACTTCCAAGCCTCCGGAGCAACGGGCCCGAACTTGGGCAGTAGATGCACGCTGCGCCGAATGTTCCCCACCGGAATGATACTGGTAAGCCGTTCCCCGTCCTTCGTTGACCGTTTGACCTTATACATCAGATGGTCTGGCTCCGGCTCCGTAAAGGGAGAGAACCATTCAACATAGGCAAGGTGTTTGGGTGGAATGATGCCTGGCAGAAACAAGTTGCGAGTGTGGCGAGGATTGAGGGAGAATATGACGCGGACTTGAGCCACACGATAGCCTAGATGGAGCCGTCAATTTAGGCTGGAAATAGGAGAGCATTACAGACTTACCCGCCACCCCAGTCATTTGTCCGGTGCCGTTGTTGACTAGGGCCGTATCAAAACGTGCAGGAAGCAATTCCCCGTTCTTGAGTACTTTGGGTGGTTGAACGTGAATGGAATCGACGATAGAGTCCTCAGGACCGCGAGCGGTGTAAGGATCCTCGGTCGTGAACTTGATGCGGTGGAATACGGGGATGGAGTTGAAAGAGAAGGTGAGGTCCTGAGAACGCGCCTCGACCTGCGATGGAGAGAGAGTGGGGAAATTTAAGTGGGTGACATAACGGGCTAAGGCGTCACGAAAGAACGTAGCACCATAGTCTGCAACTAGACGTGTCAGGCGCACAGCCTTAAGGGTCGGGTTCTTCGTCATTTTGAGCTGCCGCTCATAGACAATTCCCGGCGGCAGCACTTCAGCGGCAGGAGGAGCAGGGCAGCCATCGAGGCGCCACTGGATATACTTCTCGTGCCGGTGAATTTTTTCCTTGCGCTCCAGCCAGAGGGTCATCTGGGGGAACTCGTCCTTGAAGTTGGTGGATCGATAAGCGTCCTTGGCGAGGTCGATGTGAAGGCGCTCGGTGTATTCGGTGTTGTAGTTGTCCGTGGTGCCGAAGAGCTTGATGTACATAATATAATGAAGGCAGTAATGGAGTTTGGGAAGATTGAAGTCGTCTCGGACTCCGAGTTCAACGAATATGGATTTGTTGGCGTGGAAGCGTTGGAGCGCGTTGTCCAGATATGCCAAGGTCTCCGAGGTGTGCATCGGATACTGCGCAAGATAGACGAAATCGAGAAGGCTGCGAACAGCGGCAACAAGTTTGCTCGAGGACGCGTCGCCTGGAAGCTTTACATCTATCACAAGCGCGAGAAGGAAGCGAGAGATTTGGTCGTGCTCCTTGCCTGTAACACGAGAAAGGCTGGAGATACCGCCAATAAAGAGTCGAATGTTGTGGTTAGGGGGAAGACGCCGACAACGCGCATCAATCTCGGCCTCCCCAACACATTCGGTAAGCCACGCAATGAGATGCTTCACGACTCCCTGGTAAAGCTGATGCAAAATGTCGGGGCTGATCGCCTGGAAGATATTGGTATATGGGAGACCCTCCCAGAAGGGGTGGAAAATGGGCTTGATGCCGGCCTCGGCGCAGGCAGCGGCGTAAATCGTCGGACCGGAGTCTAGCGTGTCAAGCGCCTTGAGAATTTCCTCCAAGTCACGGAGGGGGAAATTGGTGTTCTCCCCGAGCTCGTCTCGTGGCACCTCGCACGTCGGGCACTCCCCATTCTTCACTGCAGTGACCAGGGTTTGCTCCGGATAATCACCGACAAACGTCGCGTAAATCGGGTGACCACGGCGTGTAACACCGTCCCCGCTCGTCATGGGTATCCCAGTAATCCCTGCGTCCTTTAAAGGCGCTAGGATCTGGGCCATGCATGCGTGAAATACGTTGCCGAGGATGCGCCTCCGCGCGGCTTTGTTTTTGACATTTTTCATGCGCGAGGTGGGGAGATATCCGAGGAGGACATACCCACGACGAGAGGGCTTGCGGCGTATCTCCTTCGGAATATTGCCGATGGTCATGTACACTGGGTACGCCGTTTTGTTACCGAACACCGTCAACTGAGTTTTGTCGGAGGAGATGATAATCGGAATGATGGTCGCGCCAGGATTATTCTTTTCGACAGCCTCCTATGTGCGAGGTTAGACTGCGTGAAAAAAATTACAACGGGTTGAACGACTCACTTGCGTACTCCACCACCACTTGCCGGTATGCATATTATGGTACATGCGAACTGTCTTACCCTTGTCGATGTAATGTTTCTCGGGCACCACGAACAGATAAGGTGCGAACGCGGTATCACCCCAGAGAGCGCGGACACACTCAAGTATGTCTCGAGAATACAATTGGAAGACCTCGCCGTTGACGACGACCTCCGAGCGAGTAAATTTTGGACGCCCGGGAAGTTTCTCATCAATGATTTTATTGAGTTCAGGAGACGTTTTGTAGGACAGATCGAGAGAATCTCGGACCTAGTTAAAGAGCGAGGTAAGAAATCAGTGATTTCGCGATGACATATCGGTGCGTACCCCGTCAATATGGAGGAGGTCGGTAAATGCGGTGGAACCAGAGCCCCGGAGCTTCGCCCACTTTGCTACCCTCCCAGTCCATCTTTGAGTTGAAGGGTGCGTAGGGATTGGCGTCGGTTGAGCTGCCAAGGGACGACTTGTACGTCTCTTCAGATGTTTTGGAAACGTTGGAGGACATCGGCCTGCCCGCGGCGGACCGAGGGAATGTATCGGTGAACTTCACGATAATGGGCTTACGGTGGAAGCGGTCCTCTGCTGCCTTCCGCGCTTCCCGAGTTGGCGCGCTATGGGTTTGTGAAGCAGCATCAGGCATAGCCGAGTCCTCGTCCGAGGCGGCGGCAGGGGCACGAGGGACCTCGTATCCATCCTCGAGACCTGCACGACTCGCGTCCTCTTGCTCGCGCGCAGGAGGATCGTCTTCCTCATCATCAGAATTCGGCGGGACATCAAGCTCGTCCTCCGAATTGTAACCAAGCTCTTCTGGCGTATAATTATCGCCAAAAAAATCCCCGTCAAACGTGGTATTTCCACGAGGGAGTCCATGATCAGAGAGGTCGCCGAATCCCTCTAGATCCGCCTCTGGCTCCGCAGCGGGCTCAGGGAATTTGGTCTGATTTCAGCGGCTTGGAAAATAGCGGCACAGGCGCCGTTGTTGGTTAATCGCAGATGCAGGGTCAATCCCTTTCCACCCTTGAATTCAGTGTTGCAGCCCAGACAACGCATCGAGAGAATAGAATTTATTGAAGCGCAGTGAAGTTTGTGGGGGCGGGAATTGTAAAGTAAGAATTTCGACGCCAAGTCCCCAAAGGCTCTGAGTCAGTCCGTGATCGGGCGCCGTTGCAGGTGATTCTGTACCGCGTGCACAACAACCGGTGCTCAGTCAGCGTCGGAAAAACGCATCCGGGTGTTTCATATTTGAGTCACGCCGTTCCGACTCGGAGTCCTTCCTTCCTTCCTCCTCCCACCACTGCCCGTCCTCTCTTGAATCGAGCCTTCCCTCACCGCCGATCGACTTGCCCCAATGGCAGATACCAGTATCAGCACACTGACTCCAGCGGAGAAACGAAAAATCACCATGGCCGCCAAAGCCGAAAAAGAGCGCCAGGAGCAAGTGGCCTTTGAGGCCGAAAAAAGCGAGTTATTTTATCTCAAATCACCAGACTTCCTTGAGACTTATTTCCATTCCAGGGCGCAACCCAGGTGGCCGACAGGCAAAGCGCGATGCGAAAGTGGCCGCTGGTACGTATTTCTGATGTTTTTTTTTTTTTTTTGCTGCGGGAGTTCGCTTCCTCAAGGGTGTATTTTCTCTGATTTCGACTTCTCTACCAGTTTGGAACGTCGACCTGCCGGCCAGCACCAGAAAGAGGACCTCGTCGACAACCCAAGCGCCCGAGAACCCCAAGCGAGCCAGAGAGGATACAGCTGCCCGTGAGTGACCCAGATTCTCTTCGATGCTCTTGCTGCTGTTCCATGAGAGGTACTGGATCTAACTGTGTCTTGTAGAGGAGAGCGACGCCGAGGAAGACCAGGTGCCGGTAAAGAGCAAGCCAGCGAAGTCCAAGAGAGGTAAGTCCGCCATGACAGCGCTTCTTGAAGGCGTGGGATGTGGCGTAGTATTAACGTGATCACCAGCCTACGCGCCACCTTCCATTCCTCTCAGCTCCGATGACGAAGAGGCGGGAGCCCAGCCAAAGGGCCAGCAAAAGAAAACCGGTGAGTATATGTCCACTCACGCACTTGCTTGTTCTCTCCATTGACTCTCCAGTCCGAATTGACTTCACTGACCCCACGACGTTTCCACCAGCTGCCAAGGCTGTTAAAGCGCCCAAGGCTGCCGCCGCGAAGGCCCCCGTCGTTGCTAGCGGTATGTTATTCTTTTTCATCCATAAGACATGACTGACTGGTGAGTTAGGCAAGAAACCTCAGCCAGCTGTGACTGCCAAGCCCCCGAAGTTGGTCGCAGAGTCGGCATCCGAGAGTGACTCGGACAGTGATACCTCCGACAACGGTGGTGTCGACGTTGCGCCCGATGCCGACGAATTTCTTGCTGAGGTTTGACCGTCTTCTCCGGTTACTGTGGTCTGCGCGCTGATTATCTTCAGGTCCCCCGTATCATGGGCAAGAAAACCAAGGCTATTTCTGAGGATGAAGATATCGAGGTATGTGACTAGCGCTGGACCCTGTAGCACATGCTAATATTCGTTAGATGCAGGAGTCTCCCGTATCCACCAAGCCTACGAAGGGCAAGAAGGTACTCTTTTTCGCAATCCATTAACGCTATCTAATTCTCTGAATGCACACAGAAAGCAAGGGCCCTTCAGGACGACGTTCATGGCCTCTTTGGTGGAGAGGATTCAGATGATGACAATGTATTTTTTCTATTATTCAATGTCCATACCGCACTAAATATCTATCCTCAGAGCTACATCCAGCAGGCGCTCAAGAAAGCCGCCGCTGTTAAGGCGTCCAAGGGCAATCTCACCGATGAGGATATGCCCGGGTTGGTGAGTGACCCCGAGAGCGACAGCGAGTTCCACGAAGCCATGGCCAAGGCTCTTACCACCATTCCCCGCCGCCGTCGTGCCTCTTCGGCATCGTGGTCCTCCGGCCAGGACATCACCGTCCCCGACACCGACATCGAAGAGGTTGAGGGCGACCTTGTGGAACTTCGCAGCGACTATGAGAGCGAGGACGAACCTGTCGTTTCAAAGGTACGTGTGTAATTCCCGTGTTCAGCCGATGTTAATTTTTATCCCCAGAAGGTTCGCAAGGTCTCCGAGGCGCGTCAAAAGAAGGCCGAGTTGGAGGGTGAGTCCGATCTTCGTGGACGTTTACAGCGACTAACCTTTTTTGTACTTAGCGCCCCGAAGTCCGGCCGGCGGCTGCCGCGCCTGACACGAAAAGGCCGGCTCTTGCTCAGAGACTCGCTGAGGCCGCCTCGCGTCCTGAAAGCGACTGGCACCCCTCCGCGCAGATTAACTACCCGGAGCCTGGTAAGGACCTTCGCCTCAATGACCAGTGCGAGGAGGCCAAGCGCGTCATCCGCGCAGGGATCAAGAACCTCAAGAACGCCCTTCTTATCGAGGATGCCTATCCCCAGATCATTTCGCGCGCCGGTTTCAGTAAAGCTTACCTCTGCACAGCTGCTGATGAGGTTGGCGAGGTGCATATCAAGGACCGTTTAACAAGGACCCCAAGTATGCTCGGGTTTTGGCCGATATAGTACGTTGTTTCCTCCGTTGCCGAGTATGAGTATGACCCTGATCTTTACTCTCGAGCTCATCGACCGTGTTAACATCCTCCGTGGAGGTGTCAAGAAGATCGCTGTCAACGTCGCCCCGGGTCACTACCAGCTCTCCACCCTCACCGCCGGCCGCACCAAGGATCGGGTGGAGGAACTCGCCAAGGACCATCGCTACATTTTCCCCGTTGATCCAGTCACCGTATGTGTTTTTATTCCCACATTTTGTTTGTTCTGACTGTCCACGAGAATCGTATGAAGACGGAGTTACCCTTCCACCATCCGGCAATCATCGCCGTCCTCAAGCAGGGTGTTTTCATCAGTCAGTTCAAGACTAACCTCGCGCATATCTTTGTGTCCACCAACAAGAAGCGCCCGTATGACGTGGAGCTCCCCGACGCGATGGTCGCCCTCGTTGCGACCGCTGTACGTTTCCCTCCTTTTGCCATCTTTGCTTGCTGAGAATTCCCAGGTCTATGCTTCGCTTGCTGAGTATCGCCTGACCGGCGAGCGCCAATCTATCAACTTTACCGAGGGCGCGTACGAAGATACCTACCGCAACCATATGAAGACCTTGGCCGATACTCGTGCCGCTGCACCCCTCGCGTTGCACAAGGTCCTCCATGCCCTATACAAGGAGGTTAGGTAAGTGGTCGTGCTGTTGCGCAACATTCTACGAGCTTATTACCGTTCCTTTCCAGCGATGTCAAATCTGTCCAGGCTTCTGCGGGCAGCTCGGCGACCCTCATCAACTTGGTTGATGTACCCGAGGCTGATGATTGAGCACCGTTTAGTCTGCGCCGAGGTCACGGTTGTGCCGGGCGAGTTCCAATCCCATTGCACATTGTTGATAGTCTGTTACTGCTGTTCTCTCAATATACATGATCCTTTTTTGCGCACTTTTTGTTGGATGAGAACCTGAGAAATGAGAGGAAAGCAATGGAAATATGGATGAATTTCACAGAAAATTAGGCCGGAAGCCTTGCTAATCCGACGCCAAAGCGGGCCAAATTTCCCAACTTTACGACTACAATTATTTTGAAGGTCCAAAAAAAGCTAACGGCTCTAACAGAACTTATTCGGCCGTTTTGGACCACTTTTCTGGGCAATCTGGCCCTTATTCCGAGGGAGGTCTTTCCTGATGGCTCCTTGGCACACCCAGTGACGGCCGGGTTGACCAGGCCGTTGCGAAAAAAAAACGGCCGTCTTTCAACCGGCCGTCTGACGGGACGGACGGCCCGGAGCCCTATGCACCATCAGCATTTCAAGTTGAGCAAGCTGCAGATCTGGAGGTTTTCTACACATTCTCCAAACATTCTCACTATCTATGCCGGCCGTATAATTGGAGTTTTAGGCCGCCTGTGCACTTTCCTCTGTCCATTACCCTGACCTAGTGACGCGGATGCGCGGACTCATTGTGCCACCTCAGTGCCTCACACACATCTCCAAATGGTAGCACTAGCGATGCACCTCTCAGTCTCGACGCTCACTCCCTTCAACTATTGTATCAAACGAAGCCCACAGCAAGTCAGACGCGGACTAACTTCCACTCCGGAGGTCATCTGCTCCATTGGAGACTGTCAATCTTACAGTGGGCCAGCGCTTTGAATCCATTACTCTTCATCTGACTTGGCACTCTCGCTACTGCGATTCCGCCGACAATAAATGCAACCGGTGACGTTCCGCCAATAATCACCGGTGGATATTGAGGTGTGCCGATCTCATCCAGTTCTATGCATCCATCTACTTGCCGACAGTCTCATTCTATCAGCTAAATACCATAACCTAACGCTATATCTCGCTGATGTCTCTTCCGCTGATGTCTCTTCCAGACATTCGTGGAGTTCAAAGACGGAGATCGTAGACGGGATCGTCCTTTCAAGATGCGTCAGAATGCCTTCGCCTTCGGGTTTTTGTTTCCTTTTCCGCGATTTTATGATCGCGTCCTCGAGGCTTGTTTCTCGCGCGCGTTTGGGCTGAGATATGACGTTGCGGCCGCTTCCGGACTTCATTTCTCGCACTTGACAGAAAACATAGATTCGCAAGACTCGGCTATTTGCGCCATCCACATATCGATGCTCGACTTCTATTCAGCTATTTCTAAACTTGAACCGCCCCCCAGCGGATAATAGGGCCTTTTTACTCTGGTTAGGTTGGCTGCCATCCCTTCTCCACTGGGCTCCTAGGCGCTATACTCACGACCCTGTTGGGACAAGAACTCTTCAACGGCAATCTCCGTGTTCAACGCTATTCAACGGCAATCTCAGGCAGTACCGGCGGTAAGTCTTGGTCCACACGAACGTGGTCGTCTTTCCCGAAAAGCGATTCTAATCCAGTACATGACGATGGACATGCAAAATCACTCGTAAATGTATAAATGCCCGCCAAGAAATTCTACTTTCTTCAGCTTCAGTTCAGTCTTTCTCGATAGCTCGCACTCAAATCCTTCGTGATCCGACAATCACCATGATATCTAGTGTCTTCGTCGCCCTTACTTTCCTGGTAAGCATCGCTCTACACTTATTGTCGTTGCCCTGAATTTTCCCTCGCGTACATAGACTGCAGTCGTCACCGTCGGTGCTGTCGGGCCCGCCTCCGTTGACTTGGGCACCGCCGGCAACTACGCGATCATCGGCGAAACTGGAATTACGACAGTTCCTCCCTCTGTGATCAGTAAGTCCTTGACGCAATTGACCGACGGCTCATTTTCAACCCAAATGTCCAGCGGGCTCCATGGCAGTTAGCCCGATTGACGCAACCGCCATAACGGGATTCAGTCTCTCTCTCGACCCCACCGGTCAATTTTCGACCTCGACTCAGGTTTCTGGGCAGATTTTTGCCGCGTCCTACAGCGTCCCTACGCCCGCGACCCTCACCACTGCCATCGGTGACATGGTCACTGCGTATAACGACTCAATTAGTCGCACCAACCCAGATTTCTTGAATCTTGCCGGCGGTTGGTTTTTCATTTTCATCTCGTTACTGCCCTCTGACGAGACATTTATCAGGAGCCATCGCTGGCCTCACCCTTTCCCCCGGACTCTATCATTGGGGCAGCGCCGTGACCATTGACGATGATATTACCATTGCGGGCGGCGCTACAGACAGTACGTCTCTCGGAGACATCTAATGGCTTGGTTAACGAATTCCTCCCTAGCGTGGATCTTCCAAGTCCTCGGGACTGTCGATATCGCAGCCAACAAGAGAATGACGCTGAGCTCGGGGGCGCTCGCAGAAAACATCGTTTGGGTTGCGACGGGCGCAGTAGCTGCCGGTGCCGGTTCGCACTTTGAGGGTGTCATTCTCGGGAAAACTGGTATCACGCTGAAAACGGGAGCCACGGCCAACAGTCGGCTTCTCGCCCAGACACTGGTCGCACTGCAAAAGGTGGCTATGATTCTCCGTTCCTGTCTCTCCATGGATCTCATTATATCCTTTCTTTAGGCGACGGTCACCACCTGATTCATTATGTTCATCTTGCCCTAGTTTGATGTTACAGTTACTTGTTGTAGCATCCACTTTCAGTTGGTTAGATAGTCCGGTGATCGATATTTCAGTTGTGAATGAAGCTTGAATCTTTATCCGTTGAAGAATCCGGAAATCCAGGC
>JARJCM010000171.1:0-232850 GCA_029233265.1 Mycena alexandri
CGCCCCTCAATGAGCTCCGTCTCTTCCTTGATTCGGACGCCAATACTTCGTCTGAATGCTTGAGTCAGAGCTTCTGTTTTGGACATTGAGAGCGAAAACACTTCGCTCGCGGCAATCATCGTGAACGGAACGTCGGGTCCCAACGTTTGTGCCATTCCTGGAACGAACTCTGGACAAACGTGTATACAGGCTGCGTATATACGCACCGAGAGCGATTGCCGTCTTCCCTGTTGAAGGCGGGCCAGCAAAGAGCATTGCTCGGCCAGCTATTCTCCCCTCCTGAACCATCTTCAGGATCATACCCGCTGCTTTCCGCGCCTTTGCCTGGCCGACCATCCCCTGTGAGTTGGCGCGCGGTTCTAACCGGTCGTCCAGGCCGAGACCGCGTATGTGTGAATGCGCGCCTACATTTGGTTAGAAAATTAAAGGCGACAAGCATCCCAGTTACAAACCTATGCGCTCCATTTTTGTTATGTCGCGGAGTTCCGACGTCCCTGTGGTTATTTGCATTGCCTAACCACGACGAAGGTGACATGTCTCAACATTTGGTTTTTTCCAACGAAGAGATAAAACGCACCATGGCCGCGAGTGTTTTGCACTTGGAGGGGTTCAGGATTTAAATGAGTGTTGGGCGGAAATTAGACGAGAACTCGTCAAGGAAATCCTGGAAGGCTGGAACGCGTTCGCTTTTGGTGGAAGAGGAATTGCTGTTGAGTAACAGCGCCAAACAGACGCGGATCGCCACTGGCATCCATTCAACTTTGTCTACTCCGCCATCTGCATTCACCTCGAACTCAGTGGCTCTTCGTAAAATCGTGGAGCTGGCTCAGGATCTGGTTTTGCCACGCTGGATATTGTTTCTGCTCCTCCATTTGCTCGAGTCGTTGCTGTTTCTTTCCTGCGACGCGATTGGCACTTTCGCTGCTATTGCTTCGACCTGTTGCAGGGATAATTCTAATGGGAAACCCGGTTTCTCGAGAAACCCCGCTCCATCAGAGAAATCGTCTATCTTTCTAATGGGAAACCCCTCTGAAAGTATGATTGTTTTACGGAAGAAACAAACCTTGGAATGGGTCAGTTGTGTTTTTCAAGTCAGGTGTATCTTCTATCCGCCATAAATTGAGAGGGTCCGTTGTTTTGAGCACCTCCGCTGGGCAAAATTCGTTGCCGCTGGAGTGCCGGGTATCTCGGCACATCGGTACCACTTCCGAACACTCGGCGGCTTTGCTCAATTGTCTGATAACTGAACTCAAGGTACAGGCTTATCCTTCGGGTGGTTAATTGAGGAGCTTTGTGAACTCCTTTCTCCATTCAGCAGCTTTCACCTGTCCCTCGTTCACTTCAAAATGTCGTGCGGGCCAAGCCATCAATGGTCGGAGATCAACCCGGCCAGTTCATTTGACCGTTCAAGGTGTTCATGCCACCAGACGCAACATCCTAGGGTATGACTCGGAATGGTGTGAAATTCATTTAAAGTTATTTTCTTTGTGTACCGGAAAACAAATTAAACAATTCAGAGTGAAGCCGACTGTGCTCGAGCCAAAAGGGGTTTCTCAGAAACCGGGCTTCCCGATAACACACAATATTTGGAGGGGGGTTTCTCCAGAAACCGGGTTTCTCATTAGAATTATCCCTGTTGCAGATGAATACAACTTTTCTTTCCAGGGAATACGCGCTCTGAGCTTCTCAGCCACTCATCCGTCGTCTAGATGTATTCCTGTGTCTTTCTACAAAGGCTCAGCGCTCAGCCCACAAGGCTACTTTTTCTTTTGCTGACTATGTAGGAACCTAATTCCTGCCTCGGCGGAACCTCGACGAATCCTCGAGTCTAGGAGCAGAACATCCGAGATAGGAAATCACTCTTCAATCCCCCGAAACTCCCTCAAATACCCTTTTCTTACAGCCGTTTTGAAATCAATAGAGCCGTTTCGTAAATCGTTGATGCTTACCTTTGTTGACGGAAAGGCGCCCCACAACGACGTCATCCTTCACCGCAGGTCCTGAATCTACCTAATTCCTGTTCTGCACACTACTACAGCCATAGAGAAGTATTGTGTGCCTAGCCCCACGGGAAACAGCACCTCAAGAGGACAATTTTGACGGAATTCGGAGCAAGTTCAGAATCGGTGTCAACCGCCAAAGATCAATTGGTACACAAAGGTAAGCAAGAATTGAGCATCAACAATTTACGAAACGGCTCTATTGATTTCAAAACGGCTGTACTTACGAACTTTTATTTCAATTCGTCGCCCCTATCTCAAAGTGAACCCGATCACACAATCAGTGGCTGACCTTCTATTGATACCTGTTTCTTCCGAACGTCCTTCCATGTCGGCAGCGCGAAGGCCTGCGTGGTACGATTGCCACGATGGAGAATGGCCAAGCGTTGCCTCAAATGAACCCAACTGCGCCAGACAAAGTCAAGCAAAGGGATGACGACCCGTCCGAAAATATGTGGTCTGTCTACATGAATCAAATAGAGAAGCGCAACAGAGTCCTTGTGGAATGCTGGAGGGCGGATATGAACTCCATCCTTATATTTGTTAGTTTGTTTACATTCCGAGCCTACGTGTGCTTACTTGTCTGTAGGCAGGTTTGTTTTCCGGCAGCTTGACGACTTTTATCGTCGAGAGTTATGGAACGCTCAATCCCGCAACCCCTGATCCGAACCAGGCTGCCCTGGTACTGGCACTGCAACTCCTTGTGTCGCAATCAAATTACACCCTTCCAGGGCCGCTATTGCCCTCAAACCCAACACCATTCGTACCCCCGACGTCTGCATTAATTTGCAATACATTATGGTTTCTGAGTCTTGGATTCAGCTTAACCTGTGCGCTTTCTGCCACTTTGGTTGACCAGTGGGCGCGCAATTACATCCTCGCCACCGAGAGCCGACCCGCACTCCACAAACGCGCCAGAATCTCCGCATATCTGCACCGCGGGCTTCGGAAGTTCCACATGAACACCGTGGTCGAATTGATCCCAACTCTGCTTCATATTTCGCTGCTTTTGTTTCTGGCCGGGCTTGTCGAATTTCTGCGTCCCATAAACGCAGTGATCAGCAATTTAATGTTAGGAATGTTACTGTTTTGCGGCAGTCTCTATCTGCTGGTCACTTTCCTGCCAATATTTTATTCGAATTGCCCTTATTATACCCCGCTGTCGAACCCTTGGTGGCGCATCCTCCGGGCGTTTGGCGTGGTTGGACGCCGAAATTATGCTGGTACAACCCAACCTATGTTCCGGTCAATGGCAGACACTCGTGAGGCCGATGCCACACACATAACTCACGGCCGTGACCAGCGCGACTTTGAAGCTATGTGCTGGACCCTGTCGACGCTCCGCGAGGACCGCGAGCTGGAGCCTTTTCTCGGCTTCATCCCACAACTCGTATCTGGCTTCGACTACAGCGCAAAACTACTCTTACACAAACTCCTCACCCACGGGGACCCCACAATCGGGCTACGCTACCGCATTCCGCCCTTACTGGGCTCGTGTGCTGAGGGTCGGCTTGCGCCTGCCCTCGCCCACGGTCGCGCCACGACGTGCCTCCACGCCATATGGTCACTGACCATGATGGTCGTCCCGCTATCCGTGCCATTCGCCTACGCCTCGCGAGAGACACTCGCATTTGGAGAAGAAACCCTCACGCAGATCCAGGCAGCGGCGGCACAAGTTCCCTCGGTTGCGGACTGCGCAGATTCGGTTGCGTGCGTCGTCGCCCGCGGCCTACTAGACATGTTCGTCGACTCGGCGGTAGCGATGGAGGAGGAGCTCGTGGCCTTCGTGCGCGGGGGACAAGGGAGGGTTCCCCCCCGAATCGCACGGGACCCCGAGTGGGCGGCGAGGCGGGAACCACTTGTAACGAAGAAGGTGCATCAGCAGATACATCTACTGGAGCACCTCGTGGCGTCCGCTGAACGCTCAACGACGCCGGGCCTGTACATGCTGCTCGAGGTGCTCCGGCGGTTTCTCGACGACTTGATAGACATTGTTGCGTATGCGGCAGTGGGGCTCGGGACGCCGGACGCGAGAGAGGTGGCTCAGGAGGCGCACGCGTGCGTCGCGACTTTTCAGCGGCTGCTTAACGATGCAGGGCTCGCCCTCGTGCTCGACTACCTCGGGACCCTCGTTCGCGCCCCCACGCTACCACACGAGGCATTCAACACACTACGGCGACTGTTCCTGAAGATCAACTTCGAAGCAGCGTGGTTTTCGGCGTGCGTGAAAACGCAGGCACGGCTCGTATTATGCGTCGACGAGGCGCTCGAACAGAATCCGAGCCGCGGGTCGCATCTGCCAGCGAGCATTATCAACATTGTTCTCGGGCTTGCGGGGTCGGCGCTCGACGACCCTGGGTCCGCGATGAAGGCTCGAGGGGTGATTGGCCATTACTTGAATGTACTGCCACCAGGGAATGGTACGCGCGATGAGGCGTTGAAGGCACTGGAGAGACTCGACCGGGTGCTGCCCTTGGAGGCTCGAGGGACGCCTGCGTCCGACTTGCTTAGCGCGCACATGTACGCCAATACGAAACTGGACAGGAAACGGACAGATGTAGTGCCTACTGTGGAGCCTGTGCTGTTCAAGGTGGGATAGATTTCCTGTATTAAATAGAAATTTAAATTGGCCTGCCCCTCGCCAACCGGAGTTAGGCTCGATACCAACCTCTCTAGTATATCTTGCGTGAAATCTGAAGACAGTCGTTCAGATCACGTATACTAAAAACCGGAGTCACGAACTCTGCTGGAAATCATTTGAAGTCACAAATCGGTTTTGTCACGCAGTCACCTCACATGACCTTGGGAATTTAGGTGTCTCCGAAAAGAAACTCTCGCTGTCCCCCCACCTCTCAGCTTCTAGGCTCCGTCACTCAGATCTCAGAGTTCAACCATCTCACCAGCGGTCTACTGACCCAGTGCAGCATACATGATCCTTCGTTCAGTTTTCAAGACGTTGACTGACGGATCTCAAATTCCATGCGCATCATCAGTCAAAGGCAGTCAAAGGTGAGCGACCTCGCCAGTTTCTCGCATTTTTTTTTTTTTTTTGGACTGGTCTTTCATTCCATTTCACGCATATGATGTTACACGAAAATATATTTGCTACTTCAGAGAGCTCCGGCTCGATGAGACTACATTTTCCACCAAGATCTCTGATGTTTTTCTCTCTCCTTCGTTTCTTCTATTCCAATTCAGAATTGACTGACATACTTTCTCTGAAGGCGCGCTTCACAAGGTCGGATTTATTCAACGGCGCGGGCAACGACGAGCACATCGGAAAGCAAGCAAGCACGGTAGCGGTTTCTTACCATCGCCATCTACCACGATGAGTTTGGTGGCATTGGCACTCTCGGGTTGTGCGGCTGCCCATCAAGACGATTTGCTGAACCCCGTTCATGACGCCAATCAACCACATGTACTTAGATTCGACTCTTTTTTGTTCTGTTACGCGTGACGAGGCTCTACGCGCCTCGAATTAATTCCCCCGCAAAATGAGCCTCAACACTCGAGTTTGTCTTGCACTTGGTCCATTTAGGGTCTGTCGCCAAATATGGCAATCAACGCCTTGGGCCGAAAAAGGAAGGTGGCTGACAATTAGGCCGTGTTCGAGTGCGAGCTAGAACTCTGGTCTCCCTCCCCGGATTCCCTGTCGCCCCGCCGTCGTGCGGTGGGTCGTTGCCTGTCTTTCTTTCTTCGCTCTTCGCGCTTCTGCCATGACACCTAACCGCAAGTGTACGGCGAGAAAGTCAAGCAAGACGGGTACGGCATACAGGATGGATGTGCCGTTTGTCGGGACAGATGGATAGCACCTTGCAGCGAGCTAGAATGCCTCAAGTCTCCCTCCCGAGTACCGACCAGCGATACTTGCCCTGTGTGCGAGAATCCGACACGCCACGACCTCCACGTCTATCCATTCCGACTAGACCGGAGCGCGAAGATCAAGAGGTGCGAGCTCTGGGGATGCTCATCTCGTACGTCGCTGCGGCATGTGGGTATTTTGGGGGTATCGGAGTCGTTGATTACTCGGTTAGTCTTTCTTGCCTTCTTACATTTGCGTCCGTGCTAAGTTAAATTCCTCTTCAGGTCGTGTTGTGCTGATGTTCCCTGCTTACCCGTCGCGTTCAACGTTCGCACCGCCCACATGGCACCCCCTTTGTGGATTTTCGCCGACAAGGCATTCACGCTCACAAGCGCCCATAGTGTCTTGCAGGCATCCAAGCTCGCAAAGCATCGGCGCCGACAAGGCACAAATTATCACATCCAACACAGCCTCCCCGCCTTCCGTCTGCTTCCTCTACTCGTGTCTCTCTACTCGGACTTTTTGGGCGCTACATTGCCATCGAATTGTTTTCGTCGTTGTGTCCTACTTTGCTGCTGCTTCTGCTTTGTCGCGTTCGACGCGTTGTACTTTTTCGGTCAATCGTTATAAAATCGTCCTTCCAGGTGAGCTGGTATTCAAGTCCTCGACAGGCTTCACACAACTCCTCCCTCTCCCCGTGGACCCCGCCTTGATCCAGCACGTAACACATTTGGAACTATGGCGCTACGAGGAACTTGAGGCGGAACAATGCCTGAACAGGCTCTTCTTCCACATCGTATAAAATTGCTCGGCGCTCGCAAATTTGTCGGTTGATGTGTCCACCTGGTCAATGACGCAGGCGAGAAGCTGGACCAGCGCTGCGCGTGTTGAGAGTGTGGTGCGAGGGGGCGTGGGTGTCGAGGGTGTATCTCCATAGATTCCTGGATTTTCTTGTGGTGCCGGAGAAGCTGACAATCGCCTATGCGCGCGGCGAGCATGTACGCATACTGTTTGGGGTAGACGAAACAAGGCATCCGGCGTTTCCTGTGCTCAGCTCCTTGGCATTCGTCGGCATAGAGGGCGTGGAGGATAATGAAGTTGAGGTGGAGAACGAAGCTGAAAGTGAAGAAGAAAAATGGGCAACTATCCCTCACTTTGCATTTTCCCCGCCCTATCCTCTCTATTCCTTATCCATCTACCCGGCACCGTACAGCTGCTGCGAGCGCTCTGAGGAACAACTTTAATACCCAGCTACAAGAACAGCACTGTCCGCTCGCAGAGGACGTAGCAGATGTGCGCGCCGTGTTGGCGGGGGCCGGACATGAGTTATGATGCTGGCTGGGCACAGCGGATTGGAACTAGGAACAACTGGGAAATGGGAGCGAGAAAAGGGAGCAAACTGGGGAGTTGTTCAGCCCAACGGAGATTCTGCGTGCTTCAAGATGTACACGTAGAAAATTTAGAAGAAGATAACTTACATTTAATTATACTTACACCTAAACGCATGCTGACGTATGAAATCGGGAAATTTCTGTCATTTGCACTGCCACCCCGCACTCCCTAATACATGACGGGCCAACCTGCACGGCCTCTAATCTTCTGTCTTCCTGACGACCTTCTCATCGAAGTCGCTGCGGCGCTACACCACGACCAACAGCTCTACCCGAATCCGGACCGAGGCTTGAAGGCAGAATGGGTTCTATCTCGTGTATCGCAGCGCTTTCAACATGTCATCCTCCACGCACGCGAGCTCTGGACTGTTATTGAAGTCGAGTTGCAGTCCAACGGGTCGATGAACATTCTTCAACTGTACCTTGAGCGCTCAGGCGCATATGCCATTTGGCTGACAGTGCGGGATTCTTTGAGCCTACAATCTTCCTCGCGCTTGGTCCAATGTTTAAACTACATCTTACCCCACCTCGGTCGAATTTGGCAGCTAAACTTCCTGGCACGATTGACGCCCATCTCACCCCACGGCTCTCCTCGTCTTTCGCGGCTAGACGTCATGTATAAGCTGGCGTTCTGGGACAAACTGGTCTCAACACTCAAAGACCTCGCCGCGCCGAAACTACGTCGCCTCTCGCTAGAGCTTGACGACGGTTCGATCAACGGGGGCTTCATCAGCGACGTTGAGCTGTTCACCCTTGGTGTTCCCCTCCTTACGCATCTCACCATCTCCGGTTTCACTCCGTCCATCCCACACCTCGATTTTCTGAAGAACATCACGCATCTGGAAATGTGGCACTGTAGGGTGGTCGTGCCGGTCAGCTTCACCAAACACCTCCAGGACATCGTCGCCAGCTGTCCCGCATTACTGAGCCTCGCCGTCGACGTACGCGCATATGAGATCAGCGGAGTGCACGCGATCTTATCTCTCCCGGGACTGCGCGCACTGCGTCTGTGGTGCAGTACACGCACACGTTCAGAATATCTGCCAGGGCTGCTCGCCACCTTCGACGCCCCTTCGTTGGAGACGTTAACGATCGCGCACGGCCACGCGATGCACGTCCGCGCGCTGTTTGGACCTTGGCCTGGGGGTACGCCGCGCGCATCCTTCCCCGTGCTGAGCAGCCTCACGTTCATCGGCCTACGGCATGCATCGGGCGACATACAAGGAGGTGGAGCAGAAAGCGCGATGGTGCCCCCGCTGCACCTCTTTCCTGCCATGTCTACCCTAAATCTAATCCACCAACACGGAACCGTTCAGCTCATCCGCGCGCTCTGGGGGCCCAACGCTCAGAAAGCGTGGCCCAGCCTTCGGACGCTCATGTTGTGTCCACGTACGGAAGACGTAGGAAGGGTGGGTGGCGCGTTGACGGAGGCGCGCCGTACGGAGACGAGGCTGCCGAGGCTCACACTTTCTGCGGCGTTGAGAGACCAGACCGGAATGGAGGTCGAGTTGTTTGACCCTGCAGACATCATGCGTGCCTGCCGATGCTTGTGATCCCGCGACTGGATGTGATTGCGATTGGTTTGTTAACTACAGCGCACGGAATTGCTCGCGTCGACCATGATGCGCTCTCCAAAAGATTAATCTTGATTGTCGCACTGTCGAAATGGTGCAACACTCTCAAATGGCCTACTGGATCTATTTGTAGCATAGGCCATTAATCTAGCTCAATGAGGCTGGTCGGGGTGGTGCTGTTGGAGTCGAAGAGTTTCTCGATTTCCTTGATGGCAGGTTTTGTACCCTGCGTGCCGGCGAGGCCAGCAACGAGACCGGCAACACCCTTTTCGAGTACTTACCTTCCAATCCTCCAGGTCCATTCAGTTTTCCAGTTTTCGAACCAATGCGTATAAGTTGGAACAGTACAATTATCTTATATTATTTCCACCCGCGCCAGATTCATTGCAGCCACCTTCGACGACTCATCATTAATTCATCAGTCGGGCTCGTTGAGGCTGGGCTCGCGCTTGAAGATCTCGAACTTGCCAATCACGGACTCTGCACCGTAGCGGCGAGGCCAGCAACGAGACCGGCAACACCCTTTCCGAGAGAACCGAGAGCGACTGCGCGCGCAGCAACGGCACTTGGACTGTTCTTCTCGTTGACCCATTCGAGCAGGGTGTTGAACTCGGCGTCGCTCAGGTCTGCGAGAGCCCGCTTACCGCTGGCGGCGGGGCCGGTGCTGCTGTCGCTGTTGTGGGATTTATTAGGCACGATGCAGAAATGAGGGCAATCGACATACCCGAACAACTTGGAGATGATCGCATTAACACCCTCTACGGCGACGCCGCTCGCGAGGACCGCGTTCTTAATGACAGTCTCGAGGGATGTTTTGCCAGCCGTCGAGCAGAGACGCAATTCCTCGCGCATCAAGGTCGCGACTGAAGAAGGTATAGCACTATTAATGCGATAGTCAGGATGAGGCGAAAGATATCTCACGCTGCTGGGGTGGAGGCCCAGGCGGGCGCTGCGGTGGTGAATGACCTACCGTCCCTCGAGATCCCGAGGAGGCGAGCGACGGCACCGAGTTCGCCTTTTGGGAGGAAGGCGCGAGGCTCTGCAGCCGGGACAGGCGCCGACAAAGCAGGCGAAGCAGCAGCGACCAGAGCCAGTGGACTTTAATTGTGAAACATGTTGTGTGAAGGGAAGGTGAAAAGATAGTTGGGGGAGGAGAATGATAAACGATGCGACTGGAACGAAAGAAAGACTGGAAAAAGTTGTGAGTAAACAGTTCGTCCCAGTGGTCCAATGCACTCACTACACAGTATCTGGTGAGGACCGAAGGAAAGAAATGTCTAAAGAAAGAATGTAGAACGACCCAACTTTTATATCTGATTCTGGCCTGGAGTTCATGTTCCGTGCACAGCGAGTCCAGGGTTCATAGGATTGCAGTCGTTCGGGTTCGGCCTCCTCCGGCCCTTGATCAAGGGATGTCAAATGTTGTAGAACCCTGGACTTGTAGTATGCGGTTGTTCAGATCAGACATGCGAGGGCTTGCTGCAGGGTTCATTAGGGTCTGGATCGCTAAGTATGGCGCGACATGCAATGATTCCTGGTCACCGGGAAAAATACATAAGTAAGGAAAGGACAAGGAAAGGGAGTGGCCCCATTGAATTATGAAGTATGGCCAACTCGGGGCGTCCAAAATGCTGGACCTCAGGATGCCAAGGACTGCCAAGTATGTCCTGATCGCAACGATATCTTGACTCGCGAAAGCACTTCTGGCTCCGTGGACGCGTTTAAGTTCAGAGCAATAGGCACCTTCACCCAGTCGGAGCGCATTCTGGAACCTTTGGGCGGTTCCGTTGGTACGATGAAAAAGTACAGGTCTTCGGTGTATGGCACAGAGTTCGGATTTGAGCCGCAAGACCTGAGAGTGTCTCGATTAGGAAGGAGCGCGCAAAGCGAGCCAAATAACGCGCTCGTCCTTCCCCCTTCATCAACCTATGGAGCCCCAAGCTACTCGAGCCCCGCGTTTTGCTTTCACGAGGCGAATAAAGTTGCCTGACTCGACGCCCACGACGCCTAAACGCGGTGCTGTCCAATTCTTTCCTTGGACTATCGATTCGGCGCAGGAGATTTTCAACGGGAAATGGCGGGGGTCAGACAGGTGGTTGGAAATGGTCGCCGAATTTTCCGACGCCCTGGCCGTCGCTCGTGGAAGCCGTCTAGTCGTTGTCGGCACCGATATGATGCCCTTGTGTTTCTCCTTCGCCACCGTGCGCCTTCAACATCGGCTCCCTTGTCGCCATTAATCCGCGAGGTAGGATCCCCCATCCGATGAAAAACCCCAAGTTGCGTGGGCTCTACGATCTGCTCGGCCGTTCGACCCGCTGGTCCTTGTTGCACATACACGTCGAATTTTCATCTGGAATGTCAACAGGCAGGCGCTCGTGGGTTGTGTTCGAGATCATGGTGGCGTCAGTTTTTTTGCAGCCGCCATCACGCCTCCACTCATATACCGCCCAGCGAATCACTTCAGTCGCGGTTCACCCTACGTCTCCCAACTTCTTCGCAACTACTTCTTCCGATTTTACGACTAGGTACGATACCTGGTCACTCGCGCGCTCTCTATAGAAACGTGCGACAGAATATACAACCTCGATCTTCAGGTTCTTGTGAATCACGCCAATCCCAACTGGCCGCCTTGGAAGGGGGGTTCCGAGGCCAGTGCAGCCCATGGGACGGATGGTTCTGATGCCAAGGGCCCGGAGTACGGAATAGGACGTTGCGTGCAGCTCCTCGTCGGGGGCAGATCTGGTGGGCATGCCTGGGATGTCCTCAGTGCGGTATAATGGATTTTTCAACGCCGTAAATTCCGTCTTGACCATTTTCGCAGGCATTTCATCCCCGCCTTCCCCTTCTCGCGACCTGTGGGGTACGTTATCCACTGAGTACTCACATTCATGTGTATTTATTGTTTGTATGAGGCTGACCGATGCGTTAAAATATGGCGGACCCTCCCCGACCGAAACGAGACGAATCTCGAGCTGATTCGAGCTGATAAGCCATTATTCAGCGCTCGGATTACGACGTCGCGGGTCTTATCCGTTGCCTGGTAGGGTTTCAGTGTCGTCCATGTTTTCTCGAACCTCAATCAAGGCTCAGGTTGCCAGAAGATCTGCTTTTAATACACACCGCGACCACATACACGCCTGTGAAAACGGGTTTGGAAAATCAGGAAGACTTGTTTGATGAAGACGAAGACGAGGAGCCGTTTGAGTCAGATTCCGTCATCAAGGCGGGCTCAATCGACGTGTTTCAATGGCTGGGTTTGAAACGATTCTTCCCATCGAGCGACTTTGCATCAAGTCCTGTAACACGGGGGGTCGCATCTGTAGGAGCTTTCATTTCTCCGTCGTAACCTATACTGAAGTATCTTTCACGGCAGGATTATCAAGAGAGCAGTAAGGTCTTCAACCAATTATAAAATCTCGGACGCTTATGTACATTCGACAGCCTCCTACACGCTCATATCTACAGAACCTTTATCTACAGATCATTTGTCTACCCCGAAAGACGAGGGTTTCGAAGAGCCCATTTCCACGATTTCCCATCCACAACCACTTGGTCGGCTTGGCCATTTCCTTCTCGTCTATCCCCGTTCCATGGGTATTGTTATCTTGGATAGCGCGAAACTGTCACCGCTAACACAAGACTTCATCAACGAGGACACTCTCGTTGAAATGACGAAAAGAATTCGTTTGGACGAGTCTCCGGAATCCGACTTTCCACCACCCGCCCGAGTCCGAGTTTTACCCTTTTCAGACCAAAATATGGGCTCAGCCACCGAGCTCACGGCATGCACGCTGGGACCCTCGGGTACTGTGGCGATTTTGGACGACACGGGAACGGTCTGGCTTTTTGTTGAACAGACAATAGTGTAAAGTGTTTTACTTGCATCCTCTGCGCTGTTACATCTATTTGCATTATGCTTGTCTGCTATTTAATTAGAAGTTCTAGTTACTTTGCCTACACTGAATACGTATTGCTCTCATTCGACGTTGCGGCTTCCGCAAATATTGGTACATTTAAACATGTACCTCTCGACGCCCATCCACCTTCGCCGATCCACGATTGTCTGTCTATCTGCATACTATGTACGATACAAGTACAACATTCACAGCCGTAATTAATGAAGCAAGAAGAGAGAACGAGAGGGAGAGAGAAAACTATCGACATCAAGAAAGTACGACCCGTGTATTGAGAAAAAAACTATTAACGTGAACTGGGCCAATCGAAACGCCCTTTTGAGGGAGGGTACAAGACAACAACGAACGTCCACCCCTATTATTGCGGCTTCCCTGCCTGCTGGCGCTACAAGACAACGCGCGTCAGCCAACAACCCACCGGAATCGAGCGCGCCAGACTCACAAGGTGATACAGCAGCTGCTGATACTGCTGTGGGTTCCCATTCGGCGGCGGCGGTATCTGCGGGGGCATACCCGGCATCCCAGGCATGCCGTACGGACTAGGCGGCGGCGGTGGCGTGTGTTGCTGCTGCTGCTGCTGCGCTTGCTGCAAGAGCGCGAGCAGGTGGGGTGGTAAGCCGGCGATCGCGGCGGGATTCGGGGCCGGCGGCTGCTGTCCGGGCTGGGGTTGTTGTGGAGGCGGCGGGCCCATGGCGTATGGGTTTGCTTGGCCGGGATACGGCGGCTGGGGCATCCCGCCGGGGGGCATGCCACCGGGCGGAGGTTGCGCGTAGTATGGCGGCTGCATTTGCATTGGAGGGGCGGCGGGCGGCGGGGGCGCGGCGGCGGGAGGCGCACCACCCTCAGCTGGAGGTTTCAGAGCCGCGAGGAGCTATAGAGAGTTAGACGACAATCTGGGATTGTGAAGAAATTAGACGAACGGCTTGCACCTTGCGAGCCTGCTCGAGGCGTTCATCGGTCTGCTGAAATAGAGGAAATGGTCAGAGAGGGTAGGAGGCATGAAAAAAAGGAAGCCGACGTTTTGCCCAGGCGGTGGTGGAGGAGGCTGGCCGTAGTTCGGTGGGCCGCCGTGGTTCATTGGTGGGCCGCCATGGTTCATGGGTGGGCCACCGTGGTTCATGGGGGGACCGCCGTGATTCATGGGCGGGCCACCGTGGTTCATCCCGCCATCATACCCGCCTCCAAATGGTCCCGGACCCCGCGGTCCAGCGTCGTATCCATTGTTATACCCGCCTCTCATAGGGGGCCCACCTCGGCCTCCGCCACCTCCGCGGGGCCCATAGTCGTTATCAAAGCGGCCCCGATTCATGTTGTTATTCCGCCCAAAGTCCCCGCCTCCGCGATGGTCGTCTTCGTACCCACGGCCCCTGCCAATTCCGCCGCCGCCACCGCGCCCACGATTTCCTCGGTTGTTTCCCCGTCCACGACCACCGCCGCGGAAATCGTCTCCTCCGTGGCTAATGCAAAATTTTTGAGAAGTGGACGCAATAAATGAAGCATTTTGCTTACTTTTGGCCGCCCACGGCCTCGTTGACGTCCCACGCGAAGACGATGTCCATCACGCCGTCTTGGAGTCCTTGGTGCCGCAGCCGGTCGTATGCTTCGTCGCAGGCCTTGAAAAAATGAACTGGTCAGAAAAAGAGGTGCTGCGGAAGGGATGTTCATGCTCACCCTTGTATCATAGAATTCGACATAACGCGAACTAAGATAAAGATGAGCACAAAACGATAGCTCGACAAATAAACCTACTCTGGGCGATCGCCAACAGGTTTTACCGCCTTGACGTCCCCAAACTGCTGGAATTTGTGCCGCACTTCGTTGTCGTCGATGGGCTGGCCCGACGGCGAACTTCGCAGGGTGACTTGAAGGCAGCCCTGCAGTTGCTGCTTGGACCCATTAGTTTGTTTCGCACTACACAACGAAGAAGTGGACCGACCTGATTTTTGTCGCGGTCGCCGCCCTTTGCATGGTCGTCCCGCGGGAGAGAATAGTGCACATCGATCTGTGGGAGAAACAAAGTCTAAGGTACATCTCGCGGGAATGCGGTGGGGTGGGATTTACCGGGCGTCCACTTATCTCAGAACCTTGCAGACGATCTCGCGCACGTTCGGCTGCTCGTAAGTCGTACTGAGAACCAATCAGGATCCCTTTCTCGAAATGTCTGGTAAGCTCACATAAGTCACAAAGACCATCCCACGGGTCGAAATGAGATCGAAAAACGTCTTAATCTCGCCGTGCTCCTCAAATTGATGACGGACATCTTCACTGTTCGTTTCATACTATTAAAGTTGTTAGTTGAAGCGCCGAACTATAGACCGCAAGAGCCTTAAATCTCAGCGACTCGCCTTAATGTTGCGGATAAATAGAGTACGACACGGGCGCTCGCGTTGGATCCGTTCTTCAATGATAGAGTCGTGAACCTTATCATCTCTGTCCTTGCGAACGGGGGGTCGCCGGCCGGCGCCACGACCAAAACCGTCATCGAAATTTGAGCCTACTCCGTTGAACACGGATTGACAATCACAAGTGAGAAACTTTCCGCGAATCGACGAGAAGACCCAGCAAGTAAGGTGTGTCGGGCAAGCAAAGCAGGTATAGACACGCGGAGCGCCGAGGTGACGCATGCATCAGCGGCGATTGACTTTTGACCATTCACAGGGCAACAACTCTTTTTCACTATGCATGGCCCATGCTCGCAACTGACGTAGCGGAGAATATTTCACCGCACTGCGGGCGCTAACGACGGATGCCTCAATTCCGCGAAGACGACGTGGGAGGGCCTGTTTCCGCGTGCCTTACTTGCATTCAAGGGAACTCTCCTCCTGAACCGCCCGCTCGCCACTCGTGTGTAATTTAGCTCAAGTTTCAAGCGCACCTTCATGATTGCCATTGCCGTTGCCAAAGCCCTGATCATAACCAGCTGACAGGGGAGGATTGACCGGGAACTGCGGACCTGCACCATAATTGTTGCTCTGGTAGTACGGGTCTTGCGGAGGACCTGTTTCGTAATTACTGTAGGGGGCCATGGATGGGTCGGTGGGCGGCCCTTGGTCATAAGCGCCGTTGCTCATACTGCCGTCGAAACTTGCGCTGTTGTAGCCTCCTCTCCCACGGAAACCTCCACGTCCCCCACGATTGATGTTGTTGTGCGCACTAAAACGCTGGGGACGGTCGGGGCCGGGGCCTGAAGGAGGGCCGCCGCGGCGCATGGGGGATTCGAAACTACCGCCGCCATACGGATGATGACGATTCATTGGATTTTTTTCTTCAAGTTCAGGATTTGCTCAGATGTGGTGCGATAAGGTGCACTTCGGGGATGTGGCGACGAGAAGGTGACCTCAACTCAAGGACTAAAGAGAGCCAGACGAGGCTGGCAGGCTGAGCGAGTAAGGGCGCTACGTGGTCAGAGGCAAGCTGGATTGATCGGCCGGCAGTTCCCGTGCCGAATACGGACTGCGGTACGCCCCCAACCTCGAATCCTCATGTCCAAGCAATTCCAGTTCAAACTTGTGCTTCTCGGCAAGCCTTTTAGTTCGTTCTGTGGGCACCGTAACTCACTGGCGTGTAGGCGAGTCTGCGGTGGGCAAATCAAGGTACTACTTTGCAGCAGAATCATCGAGCTAATTCCACTAACAAACGCAATCAGTCTCGTCCTCAGGTTCGTCAAGGACCAGTTCGACGACTACCGGGAGAGCACCATTGGAGGTTGGCCAATGCCCTATCGCACTCTCGCTCTCGCTCATTCCGTATCAAAGCGGCGTTCCTGACCCAGACAGTGACCCTCGAGGACCAGACGGTCGTCAAATTCGAGATATGGTGAGCACCCGTGCTGCAACGCCGACTAACTAGCTCACACATCCCCGCCGCAGGGACACGGCCGGCCAAGAACGATATAAAGTGCGCACACGCCCTTGAATTCATGACATGGAGCTAACCCAAGCTCCCGATATAGTCTCTTGTATGACGCACCCTATGCGGTACTTGCGCCAATGGCTGACCCTCCGACTGACCTACTAGGCACCAATGTACTACCGCAACGCCAACTGCGCCGTCGTGCTGTACGACATAACGTCATCCGCGACGCTCGAGAAGGCACGCACTTGGATTCGCGAGCTGCAGCGCCAGGCGGACCCCTCCATCGTCATTGCGCTGTGCGGGAACAAGTCCGATCTCGCTGCCCGTCGCCAGGTCACCGAGGAGGAGGCAAAGAAGTACGCCGAGGAGGAGGGGCTCATGTGGGCCGAGACCAGTGCCAAATCAGGTGAAGGTGTCTCGGAAATATTCACTGCCATTGGTGCGTTTTCGTTCCCCGTCATTGCACTGTCCTCCACATTTTATTTATTCGCTCACAGCCAAGAAACTGCCCCTGACCGCGCCACCTTCATCGTCGCGTGCCGGTGCAGGCCGCGCAGCAGGTCGGGCAGGCGTCGACCTCAACAAGCAGGCAGCAGCGCAGCCCGGTCAGGAGGCATGCAACTGCTAGGCTCGGCGTACGGCGTACTCTACATCTCCCTCATCACCACATCTATTTAGCTTGTACCCTACTTTCATTCATGCATTAACATCTCTTGCCGCGGACCGTCGGGATATACATATTTTTCATTGTCGATGAGTGAATGAGAGTGTTGGTTTGTATACAAAGTGGTAAGTACAGCCGGTCGAGGCACGGCAGGTCCCCATCCCAATAAAATACAGCAGTTCCGTGCGACCGAGTAATCCAGTACTGGTCTCTATGTATTTCCTGTAATGTCTGTCTGCCCAAATAAAAATATAAGATCTGTCGAATCGTCAGTCTCCAAAGCGAACGAACGCAATGCGCAAACGACTCACCCGCATATTAAAACCCAGCAGCTTCGAGCCCCTTGCGAATATCCGCATGCGCCAACTCGGACTGCTGCACCTCCTGGCTCTTCTCCCAAAACCACGTCTGATCTTTCATACTATCCATTCTCAAATGCCCCCCAATAAAATTAAGCGTTGTCTCGCTCTCCGCCACATTATAGGGCCTCCCCTGCGCGCGCAGCATAATCTGCACAACCTCATACCACCGCTGGCGCTTCAAAAACGATATCACCTCGTCGTGGTCGCTGAACTGGTCCGAGATATGCACGATGTCGGTGAGGTACATCCCGATGAACGGGACGCACGGGCCCTCGGCGGTGTTGAGCAGGGCGCGGTACCCGGAGAACCCGCCGGAGGGGTCGTTGAATTTGATCAAGGCGTCGAGGATGGATTTGCGGCCGACGTGGGCCCAGGTGAGGTGCAGTCGGCTGATCACCGTGCTCGACAGCGCGTTGATCACGGCGCTCATCGACGCGAAGTTGTTTAGGTTTCGACATTTCTGTTTACGGCGAAGGCGTGAGTACCGGTGTGAATTTCTCTAGATAGACAGACTAGAGCAGGAGAGGCAAGACCCACCTCGGCAACTTTGATCCAGAAGTCCACGGTGTCAGCGCGTTTTCCCAGCGCCTCGTTCGTGAGGATGCTCGTCTTAACCCACGCCGCAAGTTTATCGTGCGTCGCGCAGAACTTGCACAAATTCTCCACCTGCTTGCCCGTCTGCGTCTTCGCGTACGAGATGCACTCCTGCGCCGTGAGCTTGACGTAGAGCTTAAACTCCAGCAACGCCAGCTGCTCCGCGATATCCGTCGGATCCAGCCTCAACAACTCGTTCTTGTGGTTTTTCGACTTGCGCCGTTTCCGTGGGGGAACGGTGGGCGACGCCGCGACAGGGTTGGCGAATGTCTGCACCGGCGCGGTTAATCAATATTCGTTCATCAAGGCTAGAAGAAAGATTTTTTTTTTCAACTTACGAGATCCTCGATACTCCTGATGATGAGTTTCGCGGTAAGTGCCAATGGTTGGGGGGACACGATGTGTGTGAGGAAATCAGTCAGGCGCTGTGCTATGTGCGGCTCCTCTTCCAGGAGCCGGTGATCCTGTAGCCACATCGTGAACAGGGTGAGAGTACGGCGCTGCGTCGGAAGCTGCATCTTCTCGCGCCACTCTTCCGCCTGAGTGTCAGTCAAGTCCTCGGGCAGTTCCATATGATACCGCGCGACGAGCATGTCGAAAAACTGGTTCGCGGTGGTGAAGGTGCGGAACGTCGTGAGGAATATATCCTTGAACGTTTTTTCCTGTTTTAGCTCTGCATCACGCGCGTTAACATTTGGAAGAAAACAAAGCTGGAGTAGACCCACTAATCGGGTCCTTGCTCAATGGATCCGAGCACAGCTTCTCCACCATTGCGACGAGCGTACCCGTCCTTACGAGCCCGTCCGCATCCAGCTTGAGCTGGTCGGAATAGCTTGGCAGCAGATACGCAGGAAGGTAAGCTTTCGCGGCCTGCGTATCGTACCACGCTTCTTCACTCCCGGTCAGTTTAGTGATTTTCGACTTTTTTACGTCGTCGGGGCTCGCTGGCGAGTGGCTGCTAATGCTGGCCGACTCAATCAGCGTGGACAAGCGCGACGCCAAGTGGTCGTCTAGCCGCATTGGCTGTCGTCGGGTGCCTTTGGAATTAGGCACGGTTTCTGAACGGTCCCGGCCACCATTCGTGATTAAGGGGAATTCATCAAGTCCGTCGGGGGTCGGCGGCGTCGGTTTGTTGTACGCCGGAGCACTGTGTAATGGCGGCTGGGGCATCGGTGTAATTGGAGATGGCGGAGGATATGGCCGTCGTCCCGGGGACGTGGGATATGGGTCCTTCCGCTGCGAATAATATTATGAGCGAAAACAATACAACGAACCGGGAGTAAGAAATACACACCATGCCAAAGGCGGGAGATGGTATTGGGGACGGGTCGGGTGAAGACTCGTACCATTCATGATTCCGAATGGTGGGAGCTGCGTTGTAGAGCTGCTCGGCATCGTACTCGTACACACGGAGCTCTTCCCGGATATTCCACAACTTCTCGGTCATCTCTTCGGACAGCGGGTTGACAAACGCCTGGGGTATCCAGCCGATGAAATCGCCGCCGCGGCGCATAGCTGCCCACCAGCCCGTGTCCTCCTGCTTGACCACATCAAGAATCTCGTTCTTGCGGAATTGGAGATGGTCGGTGTCGGGGGACTGGAAGTCGTACATGCAGAGAACGGAGCAGAGAACGAGCTCGGACATGCTGCTTGGGGTGGGGGAGGTTATTTCTGTGCCTATGCTGGCGCGGGCAGAAGAGGAGGGGGAATTCGAGCCCGAGGGGATGCCGTCGAGGTCATAGGGGGAGGCATCGATATTGAGATGTAGGGACTGGCGGAGGTGAGATGAGTGGGCGAGGGTCATTAGGGTCAGTAAGGATGGTAAGTATACGCAGTCAAGTAAGGACGTGAATCAATCCATTCAAACTGTGACCCATTTAGCAGCGCAACCATCACAGCATCAACTTCAGGTACCAATGGACTCGGTAAAATACTCCGGTAAATACTTATATTATTGTAGTTCAAGTAACACAGACCCTGTCTCTCTGGAACTCCTCTTTGTAGTAGTAAAGTTGTACCTATTTCTTGAAGGCAGAGCAAGAGGTATCACTGGCCGCAATCAGATGTCGAATGCACCGCATCAGCGGCGTGAAATAATAATCACGATGACCCACTCGATATTGTTAGCTGGCGCTGTTGGTCGTCGAGGGCCGTGTAAATTCTCCGCCGCCGACGTACTCCAGCGTTGTTCGGATTTTCTTGCCAGTAAACCGTTGAAATTCGAAGATTAAGTCGCTGGCAGCTGCGGCTTTCGGCCCGGGACTTCTCGCAGATCATTTGGCCATGTTTCTGATGCGCTGTGCCCGATATAGCAACTCGTCATTTCTTCCTTTCCAGTTGATTCCTCGTCTCAAATCCACCCATGCCTCCGTGGAACGCGCCGAAAGCCAAGGTGCGCTAGGTGCGCTCAGGATCGTTCCCTCCCCTTCTCATACGGTCTAGGTGCAACTCCGGTACTTGTTCCGCTCTGATGATTCCCTACACCATTAACTCTTCGCTACTGCTAGCCTCTCGGTCCAACGTCTGCGCATCCTCCAACAGAAGAAGGAGGCACAGGCAAAGGCCAGCCGCAGAGGTAGTCGCGGTCGCGCTCCTCCGACGCTCCGTTGTTGATTGGCGCTGTAGATATCGCCTCCCTCCTCGAACGCGGAAAGCTTGAAACGGCCCGAGTAAAGGTCGAGACCAGTACGTTTCTGAATCGACTGCAGCACTACACGCCCGACCCAAAATGGACCTTGTACTGGAATAGTCATCAACGAAGACATCCATGTCGAACTCCTCGAACTACTCGAACTCTATTCTGAGCTCCTCCTCGCGCGCTTCGGACTCTTGGACCAGAAGTTTGTAATACGCCGACCGTCCCATTCGCAAATACTCAAATGTTCTCGATTCCTAGCACCCGCGAACCCGATCCAGGCATCGCGGAAGGCGTTTGTTCGTAAGGCGTCTTGTAAACTCGTCTGACCTCACTCCACTGATACGCCGCCCCCTGGGCGCCAGAATCATCCACGCAGCCCCCCGGACGGAACTCAAAGGTTCTCTCTCTCTCGTGTGCATGGCACGCATCCAGCAGCACTCTTTGCTTACACCCCGCCACAGAACTCCATGTTCTCCGCGACATCCTCATGCACAAATACGGGCGTGAGTTCTCCATGGCCGTAATGGAGAACCGGGACGGATGTGTCAGCGACCGTGTACGCCGCCATGCATGCATATCGTGTGCTCTCTTCGTTCTCGGACAAGGATGACTGACCGGGATTCCATTCTATTATTCTAAAGGTAATGCGTAAGCTCGGAAACGCCACACCCTCAGCCGACCTGGTGGATGGGTATCTCACCGAGATAGCAAAGGCGTATGGTGTGGAATGGTCACCGCCGCTCCCCGCATATTCGGCGACCGAGGATGAGGGCGAGGGCGATGATGAGGGGTCGGACGGGGGTTCCAGGGTTAGATTCACCGTTGTTGCGCGTGATGATCACGATAATATTAACGGATCTGGATCCTCAGCAGCAGGCATCGGCGGAGGGGCCCAACAACGAAGAGAAGACAACAAAGGCTGATGACCCGGCTGGTGCTACACTAAAGCTTCCAGCGATTCCGCCGACGGAGAGTGAACTTGCAGGCAAAGAGAAGAAGTCGTCCTCGTCCGCCGACGACTCTGGTGGTGGGGGTAATAAGCCGAAGGTCGGCGGAGGCCTAGGGAAGAAAGGCTCTTCGACAAGTCCGCCGGCGGAGGAACCAGAAGACGAGTTCGACGTGCTGGCCAAGCGATTTGCAGCGTTGAAGAAGCGGTAGCTACTAAGATAGTGGCGCGCCTATCGCTGTTTCTATAACTTGCCAACAGTGTATGTGTGTACATCAAGCTGATTTTTTTTGGTTAAATGCGTAGACGAGGAGGATCCTGAGAATTTGTTGAGATGTCGGAGTTGTTGATGTTTTCCTTTCTCCTTCACACGCATGTTGCAACGTCGCATCGGGAGGCAAGAACGGGCGGCCCGACGACCGGACATCGGACTACCTTTTTGGCCTCGCAGTTTTGTTGGAAAATAAATGGAGACATAAAATTTGAAATTGAGTTTGATGATCAGAAGGATTTTTTATCTTTTTGCACTGGATGTAGACCGCATTTGGGGAGATGGATGCGAAGGTTATCAGCCGTCTCGCGTATATACGCCCAATTCTTTGAAATAGCAAAGCCCAGCCGCGAAGAGCTGATGCATCACCTCGAGATGATCCCGGTCTTGGAGAATAGTGTTGGTGGCGTTGAACGAGGCAGACCATGACAGAGAACGTCGTCGCAGCGCAGAGCCGGTTGGTTGCTTGTTGCCAACCGGATGGCACACAGTCAGACGACGAGCATAGAAGGTTCGCAAACAAGTTGAGACTTTGTTCAACTTGCCTATCTTGAGTTGCAACGTGTCGTGGGTGGGTATGTAGAGGTTGCATTTGGGCGCAGCAAATATTATCGGGACCGGGGTTCGAGGCGAGGACCGGTGGGTGGGTGGGACAGTAGTAGTAGCCGCCTTCTTCGAACCTTGAACGGGAATAACTCCTGTTGCGGTAGGTTGGGGTTCATCGATTTGACGCGAGTTCAGGTAAGGCACGGCAGAGGAAGGTTCTGAGTTGGGTGCGAGGAGGTAGTGCCGTTCCAAAAGCGGAAAGCGAGCGCGGCTTCTGCGGGGTCCCACGAATGAAGTCGCGTCGACGTCGGCGTTCAAGACAGAAAAAAACAAGCGTCTTCAGTTGGGTCTCAGTTGGAAAAGGTAAGATCCAAGCATCCCGATTTGTCGAAAAACGGCAGGAAAAAAAAGGCGAGAAATTAGACGGATTCGGGTGATTCTCTGGAGATCTTGATTTCACCGCCGACTGGTTGCACGATCGAACCGGCTTGCTCCTTTTAATATGGACTCAGCCTAGAAATCTTGTCCTCCCTTCGCTTGGCTACATGGCACATCCTGGTCGCATGCTGGACGCCGACCCCGATAGCGATGACGACTCTATCGCATCCCTCCCCCCCTTCAGCGCAGCAGGGAGCACCATGGACTCGCACACCTCAAACGACGTCTCGATGCGCTCCCCATCTCCGACCCCTTCAGTGTGGTCGATGACGAGCTCCATACGCGCCCGAGCATTCAAACAAGAATACGGTCGAGAATTGAATAATTATTCCGAAGTGTACCGCCTACCCGCCGACGACGAAGAACTGGACCGGCTTAGTGCGCATCACCAGCCTGCTGCTGGCTTTCCGTGTGCGCCGAAGATTTATGCGACTGCCCTTTTTTAGATAAACAACACGAAATGTTCATCGAAGTCATGGGGAAGTACCCTCCATGTCTGCCTGAAGTAATGCGGGACGACGTTCCTGGCGAAACCAAGGCCTGTCTGGATCTCGGATGTGGGAGCGGTGCCTGGTGCGTCTTACCGCATTTTATATGCGTCGCTCGCGAGCTTACACTGCACTTAGGATTATGCAGTTGGCAAGAGAGTTTCCGCAGAGTGTCGCGGTCGCGGTTGATCTCGTACCTATGCAATCTTTGTGAGTGCTATGATTATTTTTTTTCGAACGCCGCGTATCTCTGACCTTTTACTTCCCAGAACAATGCCAGACAATTGCAGGTAAATAACCGTCTCTCAGCCGCGTTTTATTCCCTAACCGCCGCCGCAGGAGTGAAATTGATGACATAAATCTCGGGTTGGAGCATTTTTATGGAGACTTCAACGTCGTCCATGCACAGTTAATTTCCTCCGGTGTGAGTAAACACCGTTCATTTTCGTGTCGAAACCAATATTCTCTCCTCCAGATCAGGGACTACTCGAACCTCATTGACCAAGTTGCCCACGTCCTGCGACCAGCAGGATTACTGGTCATGATGGAATTCGATTTTTATGTGTACGAGCACATGCCCGATGGAAATCACCAACGGTTGGACTTGGATACCTCAATAGTCGGTGAACCCTGGCTCGCGCGCTGGATGTCCTATGTGCACGTGGCTGCACGGAATGCAGGGGGCGACCCGGACGCTGCAACACATATACATCGGTGGATAAATACACATCCTGCCTTCGAGAACGTCGTCTACGAAGACTACTGGGTCCCCGTGTGCCCCCATGCCGCATTCGACGAGTTCCAGAAACGAATCGGCGCTCAAATGAGAGATGATATCCTAGTTCGTTCTTCGTTCCCTGCATTTCTTTATGGCTTCCACTCTAACGCTCATTTTCCCAGTCATTTTTAAAATCGGGGCGGCCTTTGCTGCTTGGCAGCGGTATTCCCGAACCAATAGTCAACGAGCTGCAAGTAAACGCTGAGCGAGAATTAATTTCAGCCTCCCGCGCCCAGTATATTCGATGTCAAAGCGTCTACTGTCGAAAGAAAGTATCCTGAGTCCAGTGCTGGTTCATTTTTATTGCATTATTATCTGGTCACTCGTCGTTCCGCGACTCTGACTTTAATCCGCATAGTGTATAAATAGCTTCCCCGTTCTCTGGGTACACAGTCTACTTTTGCTTTCGTCGTATCCTTAGCCCTAGAACTAATGTTCTACCCTACCTAAATTGTACAGTACAGTAAACACATTCATTCGCAATCATCCAAACATTTTTGGGACGTCGGAAATGCTTTCGAAAGCCGTTGTTGACAACGCAACATGAGAAGCGAAGCCAGCCTTTGAAGTTCGAACTCCGGTGGTTAAATGACGACAACTGATATGGTTTCACATATGAATGCGTATGTGTCCGAGTCGCCGACAACGAGGCTTGCTCGAGAGTATAACCGGCCATGCGAAAGGACGCGCCGCTGCTTTAAATTCGATCAGCTTTTAATTTTAGGTTTGCCGGTGGAACCAGCTTAAATCAGCGGCGGCGGACATAAAGATGTCCACCCGAAGATGGCAATACGCCGCTACGATGTCAGGATTTCGGCGAGGGCCGCGATCGCCGGAGCAAGTAGGAAATTGCACGCGGCGACGGAGAACCACTTAGACTAATTTACAACAAAAAACAACATCAATCAAAAGCTGCAGGGGCGAAGCAGAGGAGAGCCTACAGGTTCATTTCAAAGCATAGCAGCACCAGGTCTCGAAGACAGTAGGTATCGAGGTAAGCAACACGAGCCACAACGTGAAGAAATCTGCCGAGATTCCGATGTACACCGCCGTCCCGAAATCTGGCAGGACCTGATTCTGGATCTGTAAGCGACCGCAGGTACCCCATTTACGGGCGTAGTTGTCCTCCGTGAGTTGTTATCCGCGGGCGCGAGATTCTGAGCAAGTCCATCGGTGGCACACTCTAAAATAGCGTGAACTTGAGAGGAGACTGGGCCAGGCTGAGGCTTCGTGCGTAATCGCGGAGGAGAGCAAGTATAGCTCGAAGCGGCAACTAATTGCAAGGCGTGGAGTTGGTACTGGTCCTCTAATTGCACGGCGCGGAAGGCCAGATGCATCTGGAGCTGTTGGTGCTGCAATCTGAGTGCATTTTCGACTCCCGATTTCTCGAATAATGAAGTCATACCGGCGCCTGAAGATAAAAAACGGGGAGATCTAAGAGTGTTAGTTCGTCACACCCGTGCTCGGCGGCAAGTTGGGTTGTGAGGGTGAGGCAACTAATCGAGGATTCTACCGCCTGCGGATTTACCTGGAGGCCGAAACCGCCGAAAAGGACGTGAGTAGGCGAAGAAAATTCAGGGGAACACGGCGGAGGGCTTTGAAACTCAGACCCCCTGAGTCTCGTGTCTACGACGGCGGGGATAAAGAGCTATCGAGATCGAGGTTTGTTTGTAACGCCGGGCGAAGCCAAACTATATGAGACCCAAATAGGCAATACGTAGGGTTCGCATCAAGTTCTCACGATGATTTCCACGCAAACACTATGAAACGATTAGAGCCATAAAAATGGCATAGAGTGAGTAGAAGGTCTACACAAATTCCAGCACGAGTATGAAAAATTAGCCGCGGTATTCGGGAGGCGAGGCATCGTCGTTTGATCTCGGACCGCGGTCGATACGCTGGGCGATCAATTCAACAAGACGGTCAAGATCGGATGTCTCGAGCGCATTTGATACCAAGGGCTGGGGTGAAGGAGAATTCGAAGGGGCGATAGTCTCGTCGAGGCCATTTGAGCCCGAAGGCTGGGTTGGATGAGAACTCGAACGAGCCATAGCCATTCCACGGTCTTGACTGGCGCTATAAGTACTGGAGGGATCAACGACAGGAGAGATGGGGTTTCGATTGACCTGGTACGACGTAACACTCAGTCTGGGAGTCGCGGTAGTAGCTCCAGGAGGGCCACTCACGCGAGTTTTAGAGACGGAACCTCCGGGAGACGTGGGCGGAGAGGTCGGGGTGGTGACTTGATAGCCGGTCAATTTGACTGGGTAACCATTGGAAGGCGTCTGTTGGGTTTGTTCCGGATGTCCTGTAGATATGCTAATCTGACCCATGTCATGGCTAGGGGTTTGCAGCCGATTCCGAAAGCGCCACCAAAGAATAGAACCAGCCAGTCCCAGAACAACGACCGCTACTATGGGGCCGACTATTACCCCGGTTTGGTGGAGGAGTGAGCGGATGGAGTGCTATAAAGACATGCCTTATGAGAAAAATTTAACCATACGCCCGGTCGCGTACCTTGTGCTGGCGGACGCTGAACCGGTGGCAGGAATGGGCGCCGAACCGGTACCAGGAATGGGCTCTGAACTGGTACCGGGAGCGGTTGCAATATCTTGGGCTACAGATATGTTGTAGACCCTCAGGGAATTTAACGCCAATTTCATGGAGCTCTCGTTCGTGATGGCTAGTTTATGGGTCTTCGTAGGATCAAGACCACCCCCGTAGAAAAGCATGGCGTCCGGGACCTTCCAAAATGTCGAACCGTTGTATTGATTCACTACGCCATCGAGAGTTTGTAAACGTATTGGCGAAGAATTGAAGAATAACCATGCTGGTTCACGTACCACAGAATACAGCCAATTACCCCAGTTAGTCATACCCCACAGAGATACGCCTACGGCTCCAATATCGATGTCTAATTCCACATAGGCTCCTAGCGTGAATGTTTCTTCCCATGGATGGGTAACCGTCGAGTTTGGTATGCCCGGCGCTGTAGCTGAAGCCCATTTGCCGGTATACTTGAACATCGTAGTGTCCGTGTTATCGTAGAATAACTCCGCAGGGATTTGACTGGAAGGAAGTAATTAGAAGTGCTTTGGTCGGATAGAGTGGGTTGTTCACTTGTTAACAAAGGGAGTTGAAATGACTGCGCGGTCAAAAGCTAGTTGCTGAGAGGAACTAGACGGCCTGGCGAATAGTGCAACTGTATTTTTGTCAAAAATAAATATTGGGTCGACTAAGCGCAGGCTCACCGGAATGTGTACCCTCCTTGAGATCGCTGACGGCGAGCAGTAGATCTGAAGTAGGGACATCGTGGGTATAGGGTTGATTGTCCACCGTTGTGTCGTAACAGCTGTTGGTCTGACCATACAGATACACGGCAGTGACTCGAGAATATTCCAGATCGATTTATGCAGGAGAAAGGACAACAAGATACCGTGAAAAGTCAGATTTACGGAGGCGCCAGGGAGAGACGTGATGTGGTAAGAGTCACCGTCGCCTCCCTCGCCGTTGGTTGTAATAAAGCCTGACTGGGCGTACCAAGGTGTCCAACCTTTGGTGAGACCAGAGTTGGAGCCATCGGCTATCGGAGCAAGGTTAGCATGCCCGGAGGGTGATTCCAGAGCAAAGGATATAGATACCGTAAGGAACTGGAAGCAGAGTGAGTCGGCGTTAGCATTTTATACAGAAAATGAACACACAGTAGGTAAAGAACGGGCTGGTGTCGTCAATGGTTAAATTCCAGAGGGACATGTCGGGGAAGGAAAACAACAGAAATGCCGGCTACCTAGCGCCGCCCATTCGAGCTGCTACCGCTACCCTGCGCCAAAAGATGCATCTTTCATCACCAAAAGTGGGAGAACTGTGTAAGGGTATATATACCCCACAAACCCCTATAATCACTACAAACCACTGTCAGCTTGGTGAACTTTCACCTACCATTATAAACCATCTCGCTTTTCGGCAAACACCATAATCTTGCTGATGGTTTGCAAGCGTTTATAGTAGTTTATAGTGGATTATAGTGATAGGGCTGCCCCCATTTCTTCCCTGTACTCTTAAATCACAGAATAGACAATGAATGCAATGGTATTAGCCCGACTGTACGCTACAACGGGTAGACATAATACGAAGCCATCAACACCGCCAACTCGCGCCTCCGAACGAACAAATCAATTTGTCGGTACGACGCTTGAAAGGTCACGCGATGCCGGACCGACAGTATGTCGTCAACGTCTGCTGCGGAAGCGCAAGTGGTTTTGAATCTTGAAAGAAGGGTGCTGAAATAAGGGTAGGCAAGTTCGAAGTTGGCAAAGTTGAAAAGGATTAAGGAATAAGAGATTTTGTAGTTTGAAGAGGAAAGGTTTGATGAGCGAACTAACAAGCCCGGACGACTTCGACGCAGAGGCGGAAGGTCGATGGATATCAGAGGCTTAACGTGTTCGGTTTGTAGTCGAAAGGAGCTTGAATTCGTAAGTGGATTTGAAGTTGCAGAATACCTGGTCTTGAAATTCGAAGTCTTCGAGCTTGCGATCTTGAGGATATCTTGACTGAAACACAATTCCGCGATGGGGGTTTGCTTGCAGCGGACACAGCGCATAAATTGGACTGGGTAACCTTTTGGGTTTGGGTTGTAATGAGCGTAGTGTTGCAGACTTGCGGAATCCGGCGCGGGTGTAGCAGAAAGGAGGCGGAGGCATTTGGGTGCTGTTCGCATTTGAGTGCCGTCGTCTTGAGGGATCGGCGACACATGGTGGAAGCCAACGGGGTGGACACCGAGTGGAGATTGACTAGGACGAAGATATGTGTCGGCACATGGAGGGAGATGCGTGCGTTTGGGGCAGGGTCGACGTACAGTAGAAGGGAGGCTGGGAGGAGACCGAGGTCCAGGGGGTCCGACTGGGGAAAAAGATCTCCAAGTACTGGCGAGATATCAAGCGGCTCTAGCGGACTTGAACGACATGGCACGAGCCTATCGTGCAGAAGGGTGGCGTTTGGGTGCCATCGTCTTGAGGAATGACCGTACAGCAGAAGGCGAGGGTGGATGCTGAGTGCCAGGCGGGCTGGATTAGTATTGATAGTCCTACAGGATACGAGCGAGCGGCGATGACTGAAGAGACTTGGAGGGAAGAGCTGGCGGAAGGAAGGAAAAGTGGCACTGACGCGACCAACATGCACGTGACGGAATAGCAGGGACAAACAAAAGCGCACGGACCACTGACGTGATGTGCCATTCACCGCGCTTGAATAAAAATGATTAGTAGAGCCGGCAAGCGGCGGGGCAAAAATAGAACCAGAGGTTTGGTTCGGGTGTCGCGCCCGACCTCGTTCCTCGGTCGGCGCGATCCCCTCGCACGAAGGTTGAAAAAGTAGGTGAAAAATATTTCTGGTTGATTTTTTCGGGTACCTTTTGGGCCCGAGCCGATTAGCTTATATAAGCCATTTTGGCCGGACATTCTTGGACCTCTAGAGCAATGATTAGTAGAGCCGGCAAGCGGCGGGGCAAAAATAGAACCAGAGGTTTGGTTCGGGTGTCGCGCCCGACCTCGTTCCTCGGTCGGCGCGATCCCCTCGCACGAAGGTTGAAAAAGTAGGTGAAAAATATTTCTGGTTGATTTTTTCGGGTACCTTTTGGGCCCGAGCCGATTAGCTTATATAAGCCATTTTGGCCGGACATTCTTGGACCTCTAGAGCAAAAATCAGAACTAACGTTCTATTTTTGAAACATTGATTCTGAAACTCAAATGATCATTGGGAGGGCCGCACTTTGCTAAATCAACCCGGTGTTAGGAACTATCCGCCGCTGTCTTCTGGCCGAATTTCACGCTTACTCCGTTCAAACGCAGGTAAGCTTAAATCTCTTTGTATCAAATATATGGCCAACACTCAGCTCAGATAGTGAACGCGAAGATAGAACATGTTGAAGACTAATAGTAATAAAGCCGAAAGATTTTCTTACCCCAATCACACCCATTGCAAGTGGCCACGGAGTACAGACTTATATGTCTGCAAAGCTGCTGAGGAAATCACCAAATTGTTCCTGCCTTGTAATCCCGCACCAAGATTATAGCGCTTGGTCAATCTACTAACAGCTTGGTGAAGGGTGTATAGAGAATTGTAGATCATCAGAAACCCTGGTAATGTATCACATGCTCGGTCTGATTCTGCCGACTATTACCAGATGTTCCCACTTTTGGTGATGTTCTTCATGATCATCATCCGGCTTCAAATTCGTTGGCGTCAACTTCTAGCTACCGGCTCTGACGCTTGAGCCACTTGAGCCGTTTGCGCGCAAAGCTTCGTAGAGACATTGAAGTGTAGGATCAAGTAAGTGTGGGGTTCAGGTAACAAACGTGGTTCCAGTTTGGTGAACCTGCGGGCCTTTTTCAAGTTGTTCGAATCTTGAAGCAAATTTGGAAATCATTGGTGGCCAACGTGTCTGCCGCATATGTGTATCATCCTGTATCACCAGCTTTCTCTTCGGCTTGAGCTTGGCGTGCTGGTTAAAAACTATGGGCGCAAGTTTGAAGTCAATGAAGTGAGAACGAGCAATAGCGAAGGTGGCAGTGCCACGCATGCCGCTCATCCTGCCGCGTTCGAGAAATAAATATTATTAAGTATGACTGAGGATTGGGCCTCTTCGAGGCGGATGCTGAACCTTTAGGTTTACTTAACTCAATTTTTATGACCCCGAGTCGACAGTTGAATAGAGCAAACAGAGCATTTAATTTTCTGAGGGTGAACACTTTTTAGCAGCAATTGACTGTTGCACGAATGCTTACACCAAGTGTTATCCTTCCAACTATTCCAATGTCAGAGACTGATTACATTCCCAGCGCTCGCTCAGTCGACGTGCAAGTGTCAACCAGCTCGTATTGGGGAAGCACTGGGTAGGGCATTTTTTTGGGACGAGTTAATTAGATTTTGAGTCAGGGTATCATCTAATGACCATAAGTTGAAAAGGCTCAGGGTTCCTCATTTTCGGTGACTTCGGCAGATCGGAACCGCCTCAGAACACTCGGCCCCGCTCAATTTGCTTGAGCTGTTCATGTCACCAGCCTCGGTGGATTGTGCAGCTTGGTCACAAATTCACAACGTAATCTCTTTTAGATGAGTTCTGCCCTATTCCGTGACTGAAGATGACCCAAAATGTAGCCGGCTGTGCCGAGCGAGTGCCGAGTCCCAGTTCCCACAGACCGGGCCTCCCAATGACACAAAATACATATTCGGAGGGGGCTTTTCTCAAGAAACCTTGCCACTCCTCATACGTCTCGTATACAATTATCCAAACACCCTGCCGGCTTAACTCCAGATTCGTGAGCCCAAGCAGCAGTCGTGTCATGTATGAGTCATCTCTGCTTACAGACCCTGATGTGGCTACAATGTTTCATGGCACAATCCCTCGCGCAAGTTGGGGCTTTTCATTCGACAAAGTCCCTGAAATAATTCTTTGAGGTTCAAGGAATTATTTGCACAAGTCCCAGAATATTTGAGCACCGTGAGCCATTGCTACACCGACGCAGAACCAATGACTAATATTGCCTTACTCAATTTATTTGTACATGTAGCAAAATTGCACAAAACCCAAGTGCCCTTTCCCGTAAGTAGCCGAACCTAAAGGTCCAGCAATGAGGAAGAGAACGCATTACGTTAGGCTGGGACTCTCAAAACCAATAAAATATTCGTTTAGAGTAGAGATACGAGGAAGTTCAGAAGGAGGAGACGGCTGATGGAATATTTCGTTATAGGAGAGAACTCCAATCGTAACTATATCAGGCCTGTTGCCGCTGTACATTTAACAACATGCAAATAAATAAAAATGGCATTATAACAAGTAAGGCCACAGGAAATGGCAGAGAAGGAAAGATCTAGAAAAGCCCCAGACTTCAACAAGCGAAAGAAAATTAACCGCGGTATTCAGGGGGCGAGGTGCTGTCGTTCGCTCTCGCACCTCGGTCAATACGTTGGGCGATCAACTCGATGAGACGGTCAACATCGGGTGTCTCGACCGCATTCGCGATCACAGGCTGGGGTGGAGGGGACCGCACTTTACCCACGGGGATATTCCGCCTTTCAGCAGCGTCACTGGTTGTTCCATCCGAGCTTGAAGCGTAAGAACTCGAGCGAACAGTCTGACTATCGTGGTCGTGGTGAACACTGGAGGGAGGCGGGATGTCGTACGGCGCGACACCGGGTCCCCACGTCATGACAGTGGCTCCAGGAGGGCCACTTATATGAGGTTCGGAAACAGAGTATGCGGAAGCGCCAGGAGTTGTGAGCGCAGAGGTAAGCGCAGTCGTGGAGTTGAATTGATAACCGGTGGATGTGAGGAAGCTGCCACGTGGGAGTCAAGGTCCGTATATCCTGCCTGAGCCATATCACGGCTATGGGTCCGCAGGCGATTTCGGCGAGAGCGCCACCAGAACAGGAAACCGACGAGTCCTAGAACAACCACCGCGAGTATTGGACCAACGATTACTCCGGCTTTGATGGAAGAGTGAGCAGAAGGAGTGCTATGAGACGACGATAATTAATACGAGGAAGATCTAATGATGAGCGTTACGGACCTTGCACTACTGGTGTTGGCAGGTGCTGAGCTGGTACTAGGAGTGCTTGCAATATCCTGGGCTACAGATATATTGTAGACCCTCAAAGAATTCAACGCCAATTTATCGGGGTTGGAGGGGCTAGCCTCCGTGACTACCAATTTATGGGTCTTCGTGGGATCAAGACCACCACCGTAGAAAAGCAGGGAGTCCGGGACCTGCCAAAATGTCGAGCCGTTGTATGTAATCTCCGAGCCATCGAGAGTCTGCAAATGTATTGGCGAAGAATTGTCGAGGAGTGCCGGTTCACGTACGACGTTATACAACCCATTACCCCAGTTGCCCACACCCCACAGAGCTACGGCTACAGCCCCAATATCGATGTCCAATTCTACACTGGAACCCTGGGCGAGTGTTTGTCGGAATGGGTGGGTAACCGTCGAGTTTGGTATGCCAGGTCCTGTACCCGAAGACCAATCTCCGGTGTATTTGAATATCGTGGTGTCCGTGTTATCGTAGAATAACTCCGAAGGGATTTGACTCCAAGAAAGTAATTAGAAGTGCTTTGGTCGGGTAGAACGGGTCACTCACTTGTTGATAAGCGGAGTCGAAATTATGGCGCGGTCAAAGGCCAGTTGCTGAGACGAACTAGATGGCTTGGCGGTTAGGGTAACTGGCGATGTTTCAGTTGGATGACTAACGGCTAAAATCACGAACGAGGGCTTACCGGAATGTTTGCCCTCCTTGAGGTTGTTGATGGCGAACAGTAGATCTGAAGTAGGGTCATCGTGGGCATAGGGTTGATTGTCCACCGCTGCATCGTAAGAGGTGTTGCTTGTACCAAATAGATACACGGCAGTCCCTAGAGGATATTCGAGAACGGTTTATGCAGCAAAAAGAGCAACAAATACCGTGAAAAGTCAGAGTGACAGAGGCGCCGGCGAGAGACGTGATGTGGTAAGAGTCACCATTGCCTGGAGCGGCGTTTTGGACAAGGTATCCGGTCTGGGTGTACCAAAGTGTCCAACCCTTGGTGAGGCCAGAGTTGGAGCCATCGGCTGTGGAAGTGAGGTTAGGATGCGGAGGGTGATTCCGAAGTAAGTGGGAGTACCGTAAGGAACTGGAACACAGTCAGTGTTGACAGGCTATGTAGAGAGAAAAACGAACGAACGGTAGGTAAAGAACGGACTGGTGTCATCGATGGTAAAATTCCAGAGAGACATGTTGGGAGGAGGAAAAGGACCAGCTTCAAAAGACCGATTGTCGTGGCATTTGCTATGACGATTACGGGAGTGCACAGAGGAAAGGGTTCACTTCAAATTAGCGCAGGCAGCTTGGGAAAGATTCACTTCAGATTAGCGCCGGCAGCTTCCAGGGTAGCCATGATATTGTCATTGAGCCCAGGAAGGAGAGTCGGAGGGATATCGAATGTGCCTTTTGCTCAACAGCCTGCATTGTGTTTGCCTTTTTCTTTTTGACGCCAATATTCGGAAAACGTTGGGCGCTTGAAGTTGCTAGAGGATTTTATCTACATCATCATCGGCATCTTTTGCTTCGCGCTTCATTTAACACTAGCGGCAAGGAGCGGTTTGCACGGGCTTGAACACTTAGCGGCGAGGAGTGGTACGTGGTCATGATCAAGAGTTGATTGACGCCGGTGGCACTATCACTCCCACCAACATGGACGTTCCCAAACAACAAGAACTTATCGAGTCGATTGTCGCCCCAGCTTCTCAGGATAGGATCTTGAACGACCTGGGACTTGTCGGCCTTCCATCTCGCCAACATGTACACCGAGAAATAGAAGAAAAGTTGCTGTTGCCGCAAGAGACGTTGCCGGAGCACTGGCTACCGTCGTATCAAGTGTACGACTGCATCTCGGTCGTATCGCCGTAATGTTTCATTTGTCGTAGGCATTGGAACTCGAGCCTGTCAATACCTTCGTTACTTGCTTTTACTCCCTCGCCACCACCTACGAGCGTGTCTTTTATTCGAACTGGGTTGAACGGACGCGTTACCGGTCATGTCGAAGTAAAGAAAGGTCCCATACTCAACCCGGTCTGAACGTGCATTCCAGATTCCTAATGTGCGCGCTTCCACCGGTCTTACTTCGACCTCTTTGGATCGCACCCCGGGGCCTACTAAGAACTTTGTTCGCGGTCGGTCTGGTTACGTTCCGTTCTGGCCCGGCGGCCTGGAAGATGCTGCGATATCCGCAAATTTAGGTTCTCAGTCGAGCGCTGGACTCAAAACAATACCCCCAGGTTTCACTAGGGGGCTGCGCCTAGGTGAGGACGCCGATGATAGCCTTCTGGCATTAGATGGCATTATCCCTGCTGGAGCTGGAGAAGATGAGCTAGTAAGCACTTTCGTTTTTTACGACACAACTTGAGTTGCGTCCAGGCTGCGGATGCAGACGCCTATTTTGATGAAGTGCAAGATGCTCCATCTACAAACACTGGGAACGAGATCGACAAGCTTTTACCAACTACGGTAAGCACCTATTGCAGTCATATTGTTTGTACTTATTCGACGTTGCTTTGCAGCGTTCACATCTCAAACCAATCAAAACTTCTCGTCGACGGGTTCAACGCATCATACAAAAGCGAGACTGGGCCCATGTAATCGATGTGAATACGCCGCTCGCGAACTTTCATGAACTGGTGCCGGAGATGGCTCACAAGGTTTGTCTTCCCTTGTTTCGATTCGTCGCTAATCAGTATCTTCAGTATCCATTCGAGCTCGACACGTTCCAAAAGCAAGCCGTGTATCATCTTGAAATGGGCGATTCTGTGTTTGTCGCCGCTCATACATCCGCGGGAAAGACGGTCGTCGCAGGAATATGCGATTGCGTTGGCAGAAAAGCACATGACACGGTCCGTCCTAACGAAGACTATCTTCGTCAAGCTTACTTTTTGCAGCGCGATTTATACATCTCCTATCAAAGCGCTCTCGAATCAAAAATTTCGTGATTTCAAACAGACATTTGCTCCCTCTTCGGTCGGAATCCTGACGGGCGACGTACAAATCAATCCCGAAGCAAGCTGCCTCATTATGACGACCGAAATTTTGCGAAGCATGCTGTACAAGGGCGCTGATCTCATTCGCGATGTGGAATTTGTGATTTTCGATGAAGTGCATTATGTGAACGACGCCGAGGTGAAGACAGGATTTTTATTTTCTTCAAAAACCGTTTATTAAATCTTACCCAGCGTGGCGTTGTCTGGGAGGAAGTCATAATTATGCTACCTGACCACGTCAACATCATTCTCTTGTCCGCGACGGTCCCAAACACGAAAGAATTCGCTGATTGGGTTGGGTAAGACACTTCTTGCTGCACCATTTGCCCTCTTTCATATTCCCAGACGCACCAAAAAGAAGGATATATACGTTATCTCGACAGCGCAACGACCGGTGCCCCTTGAACATTTCCTTTACGCGGGTCGGGAGATGTACAAGATTGTAGATGCTCGTCGCGATTTCCTCGCACTAGGGTACGTTCCGCATGCATTTCGAAGCTATCTGGTAAATTTAAAGGAACCTATAGATATAAAGAGGCAGGAGAAGCCCTTAGGCGGAAGCAAGATAAAGAGCGGGAGGCAGCAGGATTGCCTCCTGTACAACGTGTAGGTGCTCGAGGTGCCGCTGTCGCTCAACGAGGGCAGCAGCATGGCGGACCTCCTGCACGTGGACGAGGTGCCCCCGCACCCACTCGAGGAGGGCGCGGCGGCGGCGGCGGAGCTCCTCGAACAATGCACCACGCAGCCGACAAGAATCTTTATGTCCACCTTCTCGGTCACTTGAAGAAGAAGGCGTTGCTGCCCGTTGTGGTATTCACCTTCTCCAAGAAGCGTTGCGAAGAGAATGCGGCAACTTTAACCAACTCGGATCTCTGCACTTCCACCGAGAAGAGCGAAGTACACGTAGCGATTGAGAAAGCTCTGGCTCGACTCAAAGGTGAAGTCCAGTTTCGCTGAGTACGTTAAATGCTGAAGTCGTATCTAGGCTCCGACAAGAAGCTACCTCAAATTGGACGAATGCGCGACTTACTTGGACGGGGAATTGGTGTTCATCACGGCGGTCTTCTCCCTATCGTGAAAGAGGTCAGTAAATCATGAATCGCCAATTATTTGGTCATTTAGATTTCGCTAGGTCGTGGAAATTCTGTTTGCTCGCGGGCTGGTCAAGATATTGTTTGCTACTGAGACATTCGCAATGGTCAGTTCGTTTGGATTGTCTACGGCTCTTTCTAAGCACAATCCAGGGCGTGAACATGCCCGCCAAATGCGTCGTGTTCTCAGGCATTCGCAAGCATGATGGACGCAGTTTCCGTGACATATTGCCTGGAGAATATACGCAAATGGCAGGTCGTGCTGGACGACGTGGACTAGATCCGACGGGGACAGTGGTCATAGTAGCGAACGATGCGTTGCCCGAGGTGTGTACCACAAATAACAAGCGCGTTGTCAGTCTCAAAATTCGCTAGCAAACCACACTACAAACGATGATGCTTGGTACCCCGGGGAAACTTTCCTCCCAGTTCCGGCTCACCTACAATATGATTCTTAACCTTCTTCGAGTGGAAGCTTTGAAGGTCGAAGAGATGATCAAGCGGAGCTTTTCCGAGAATGCGTCGCAAAGGCTGTTGCCCGATCAGCAGAAGCAAGTGTTAGAGGTCAGTTTTGGCCACCAAGTTTCACTACATAGCACTAATCCTGCGATTTAGAGTGAAAAAACTCTTTCGACGTTACCGAAGCTCAGCTGTGACGTGTGCCAGCCTGATATCAACGCATTTTACGACGATTCTTTTGCCATCGTTTCCTCGAATCAACGTCTCCTGACAATGGCTGTCGGCCACCCGCAAGGGGCGAAGTCGCTTGCTCCCGGAAGGGTAATCGTCTTACGCGATGGAGTACGTCTCTTGCCTGAACTATAGAACCCGTGCTAAACAAAATGTTAGCATTTCAAGTCCAACAACCTAGCTGTTCTGTTGAAACCCGCACCGGTAGCCACGTCGGAATCGGGAGTATTAGAAAAAGTTAGAACTTATTTCGTTTTGGCTCTCGTGGATGCCGATACGAAGGGGCGAAAACGAGGTGAGGCAACATTTGTTGGTTCCTGGTACCTGCATAACCCCGCATGTGCCTAGATATCGACCACCAGGCCGTCACACCTCGATGGCCGCCAAATCCTGGCTCGCTAGCTGTGGCAGATGGCGTTTATGAGGTGACAGCGGTTCCATTAACCAGTATCGCCTTCGTCACCGGGCGTACTATCAAGGTGCGCCCACATCGACGTCTTTCCTCCTATCTTACCTGTTTGATAGATCGATGTCGACTCCATTGTGGACAAACACCTCATCTCTCGCATGCGCGAGGCTCTTGCGCTTCTACAAGGTATTGTCAACGAATGGTCCACAAGCGCCGCAATTCCAGAAGTCGATTGGGCCCGCATGCGTGCGCTGGACTTCCAAGATACGTTACGATCGAGGAATACCCTTGTTAAGCGACTGGAAAATCGCGCATGTTTGCTTTGCAGTGACTTTGACGAACATGTGAGCAAAAAGCCCTAGCCATTTAACCGTCGCGCTCAACTGGCCCAGTATTCCATTTTTCACGGCGAAAAAGTTTTACGCGCCAACATCGCCAACCTCAAACTTGCCATCTCCGATCAAAATCTCGAGCTTATCCCCGATTATGAGCAGCGGGTAGAGGTGCTGCAGGAACTCAAATTCATCGATGAAAACTCGACTGTACTTTTGAAAGGCAGAGTAGCCTGCGAGGTGCGATCCACGCTCCCCCTGCGGCACACCGCGTAATTCGACCACTTTCAGATCAACTCTGCAAACGAGCTTGTTCTGACGGAGCTGATTCTCGAGAACACGCTGGCCAATTATGAACCGGAAGAGGTGGTTGCTCTGTTGTCCTGTTTCGTTTTCCAAGAAAAGACCGACGTTGAGCCGGTCATATCTCCAAGACTGGAAGAAGGCCGGGCAGCTATCCTTGCCATCAGTGACCGGGTCGGTCGCATTCAAGATCTGCACAAGGTGGCAGTGGAGGACTTCCGCTCCAACCTGAAATTCGGATTGGTTGAAGTAGTTTACGAGTGGGCGAAGGGGATGGTGGGCAACTAGCTTTTTGGGATATTTTTCAACACTGACCGCGCCTTAGCCCTTTGAGCAAATTACCAGTCTCACCGACGTCGCAGAAGGGACCATCGTGCGCGTTATTACCAGGTTGGACGAGACTTGCAGGGAAGTAAGGGATGCCGCACGAGTAATCGGTGATGCAGAGCTTTTCAAGAAGATGGAAGAATCACAAATAAAAATCAAACGAGACAGTGAGTTAGTTCTACCCTCTTACCTTCCTTCCCTTGATCGCGCACAGTTGTTTTCGCTGCGAGCCTGTATTTCTAGAGCTATTAAGCGTTTTAATTTAAGGTGGCGGTGTAGTGTACGTCATCGAATCACGATAACATGCCGCCGTTTTAAGTCTCTGTGTGACGTGACGTCACACCGGACCTCTTTCTCTCGACCTACATCTTCTCCTCCTCTCTATCGCGATACACTCAAGACACACGCCATGTTTCCTCGAATCACTCGAAGCGCCCCGTCGCATCCACTCTCTTTCCTACCCTCTTTAAGCTCGCCCCAGAAGCGCAGACGCCAGCCTTCAGACAGTTATGAACCTCCCCCCACGGTGACGAGCGAAAGCAAGAACAAGGTGGTACGTGCAAGGGTGATTTACAACCCGTTGTATGCCTCGCTCAGTCTCCTTTAGCCCCGACGCATTGATCCGGATCGTCTAGCAATACGGCTTGGACCCGAGCTCACCAAGGAGATGGACGCTTTCATTGTTCCAGGCGCGAAGATGCCTACTTTCCCGGTGCGTCTTGTAGACTCATTCTTCGGCCTGTCCCTAATCTTCTGCCTTAGATCCGGCAGCAATTGGTCAAAAAGTACAACGTTGATCGCAGACACATTTACGATTATTTCCACTCCAGAGGTGCGTGCGCCTCATTTAACGCACTTTCTCGCGCTCATTTGGGTACCAGGCTTGCGAGTCTCCAAGGAAGATAAGCATCAGAACCTTTCGCACCGGATGTCCAAAAAACCGGCGGCTTCTCGTAGACCTAAAGCTTCGCGGGTCATTTCTTCGGACCATATGGATCCCGTGGAACCGCCGACTGCTTTCGATTCGCCTGTTTTTGAACCAGCCCCAGCTTCTTCGATCGTGAGCCAGGAGGAAATAGATGTAGATCCTCTAACCATTCCCGAGGTGGAGGCGGATCCAGCTCCTGCAATCGCCGCCAAGTCGACGAAGTACCCTGCGAAACGTCGGACAACAGGATCCTCGCGCCAACCCCCTGCTCCGAAGACGAGCGTCAGCCCATTCCGCCCTTCCTTGCAATCGATGGATATATCGTCCGACTCTTCCGGCAGCGAAGACGGCGACAGTCCCATGTTCGACTTCACTGATACTTTGACAGCGTCCTCTTCCTTCGCGCTGACAGCGTCCTCTTCCTTCGAGGACGACCTGCAAATGCTGTCACTGGGGTACCCACTTTCCGATGCCAAGCTTCGCGAGACGTTTGGACCTGACTTTACCCCCTTCCCGCCCACTTTGCCCGAGGATCCCCTACTTGGACTCGGCGAATTACAGCTTGACGAACCAGAAACCTCTAGCAAACCTCCCAGCGACGCCCTCCTTCTGCTAGACAATCTCTCTCGCCTCTCCGAGAAAGATCGCATAGAATTTTACAACCTTATTGATGCAGGCATCGGCCCCGCTCGTGGTATCGAAGAATGCGCCGGAACGTACAAAGCTCACATGGATCGTCTCTATTCCAACCGATTCTACCTTGATCCTCAACCCCTTCCTCTTCAGCCCCACCGCGATCCATGCTCCTCTGCGACTACCCATACTGCGCCCCATCTACCAACAGTGATAGAGAAGGAAAATAGGCCTCCAATGTCGGCTTCTCGCCCAGTCGTGGATTCCCAGTCTTCGAATAAACAGTATTATCGCCACGCTGCCGCCGCGTCCTCTCCCTTACGTCGTCGCAATTCACATTACCCTGCACGCTCTCCGCGACGCACGCAGCCGGCTCTTCTTCCGCTGCCTACCAGCACCACTCATTTCGCAAAGCCCCTCCTCTTGCCAAGCATCAGTACCCCAAATACCCGCAGCGTTGCCCCTCTTCCACGCGATCCCCGACCTCATCCTACCGCTTTGATTTGGACGTCTCCAATCAGATATTCGCCACTTGCGCCTCACCAGCCGCCAACTCTGCAGTGGCCGGCTCACAATCCGTTCCCGATTTCTGCGTTTTATACTCCCACCGGCGATCGTATCATCTACCATTCGAGGTCGCTCCCCTCCGGAGAGATTTAATAGCCTGAGCTCCCTCAGCGGTAAGCAACGTCGCTTGCGTTCTCCCCACTCATGTCCTCTTCAGACGCCTACGAACGAATTTTCAACACCTTTTTCATTCAACTCTCAATCCAGTCTATCTGTTTTTTTTTGTATACGTGTAACTGTAGAAGGAAGGAAGGAAGAAGGTATGGTGGCAGTATAATAATGCTTGTAAACCCGATGTAACTCTTGAACGTGGGTTGTTTTTCGACCTTACGGTCTTGGCGCGGCCCACTTTTGACATTGAATTCAAATCCTCGGGTCTCGTTTACTTTGCGTCGCAACTAACGGGATAAAAACAGGGTGATCTTTGTGGCTCCAGTAGCGGTGTCGACCTCTATTGGTCTTGCCACGGTTACACTCGGTTTGTTTTCTTAGTATTTCCATGACGTGTTTCTCATGCTGGCATTGGTACCCAGGAACGGAGACGGCGGGAAGTATTACTTGTCCTGCAAGCTGGATCTGGAGGAGCCAAGTCTCCATGCGTCCGTTGAATGGAATCTGCATTTCGACATAGCAGAAATGGAAGCTTGCTCACCAAGCTCCACAGAAAGACAGAGGAAAGGAAAAGGGACCAAGATAACAACAAGTCCCTTTTGTGGGGGGAGTGGATTCAACGAGTAAACGAGTACAAGAGGGAAGGTGGTGGTACAGGATCAAGAGGGAGGTGACTGTGACTACTGGTCACGGGAGCCGTAAGTAAGGTCAAAACACGGCATGTAAGCGGCACGATTACACCCCTCCCCTCCCAGAAAAACTGTATGTAGTCTGGAGAAGTAGGAAAAAGAAATACGCACGAGAGCTCACAAACCATTCTTTTCAATCCAGCGGTCGAGGGCAGCGCATTCAGCAAGTTCCTTACCAGCGAGCCAGCGTTCATCTTCAGCGCCGTAGCCAGCCCACCGGACAAGGTATTGTTTTCCTCGGCCGCGGCGACGTTCATCAATAATATCGGAAATTTCCCATTCCTGCTCACCTGTAGGTGTGACGACGGGGGCAGGTCGGGGTAGTTCACGTTCAGGGAAAAGGTACGGGTCGTTTTCGACATAAGGCTCAACCTGTGATGTATGGAAGACATCGAAAACACCCGGTTGGCCACTCATGTCGAGCGATACCGTTGAGCATTCCTCGTGGACCCCCGTAATGGTGTAGGGTCCATCGAAGCGGGGCATAAACTTGGCACAGCGACCGCTGCCAGCCCTTAGGTACTGCGCTCGACGGTTCTCGGTATTCAGTTTGACACGGTCTCCGATTTTGTAATCGGGATCCGGGCCACGGTCTTTGTTGGCATGGTGGGCTTGGTTGATTTTGGCCGCGAGGAGGTTGTCCTGCGCCTCAAGCACGTCGGTCTCCAGTTGGGAGATGATGGTAGCTGCGGAGATTTCCTCCTGCCGGCCGTTGGGGGCGGGCTGCAGCAAGGGAGGGACCAGTCTAGGGGAGCGACCCATCTTCAACTGGAACCCCGTGAACCCCGTGGATTTATTCACAGTGTTCATTAGGTGGAAACGCACGCGCGGGAGCGAGCGAACCCAACCGCGTTGGTTGCGGGCGACATGGTATCGAAGACATTGGTTCACAGTCTTGTTGGTGCGCTCGCTAGCGCCGTCTGTTTCAGGATGGAACGCGGTGGACATTTTTAGCTTTACGCCAGTTAACTTGTGCAGTGCAGCCCAGAATTTTGATACGAAAAGTTTGTCCCGGTCAGAGATGATCTCTAGTGGGAGGCCATTCTCGCAGTACCAGTGATCAAAAAACAGCACAGCGAAGTCTTCAGCGGTGATGTTAGTGCGGGTCGCGGCCAGTTGGAAATCGCTGCCGAGGCGGTCGGTAAACGTAGCGATGCAGTTCTTCCCTTGGTCCTCAGGGAGGGGACCAATAAAATCAATGGCAACGGAGTCCCCTCGATGTTCGGGGATTGGAAGGGGATGAAGAGGTCCCGCATGTTTCGTTGTTCGTGACTTGTGGCGTTGGCAGTCAGGGCAGGAGGGAATATAAGCCTGCTCGAGTTCTTTGCGCATGTTCGGCCAGTAATATGCGTCCCGCAGTGATGCGTAGGACTTCTCAAAGCCGAAGTGGCCAAGCGAGTCGTGGGCAAGGCGGTATAATGTTTCGCGAACGTTACCCGTGCGTGGAATAACAATTCGGGTTCCAATGTACCAGAGGCCATCCTTGTATTGGAGACCCGGTATGCTTTCGGTCAATGCGGGGAACTTGGCACAGTATGGGTCGGAGGTGTACCCAGAGCGGATCGCAGACATGAATTGGTCATCCACGGCCACGGTCATAATAGTACAGAGGGCATCCAGTGGTGGGCGAACACGTGTGACAGCAAGGCAGCGTGCAGCGTGCATGGGAGTGTTCATGGAAGAGCAGAGTAGGGCAGCAACCGTTGAGACATCATCCTCATCAGCTGGTTCAGAGGCGTGTCGAGCGGCATCGCTGCTGTCGTCGAAATCGGTGCGAGAAAGTGCATCCGCCACCGTATTGGCTTCGCCTTTGACGTAGACAATTTTGCATTCAAATTGGGACATGAATTCCATCCAGCGAGCCTGTCTGCGTGACAGATCACGTTGCGAGTCAAAATTTTCAAGGGTACGATGGTCGGTGTAAACAAAAATTTGGTGTCCGACTAGGTCAGCACGCCAGCGGCGTAAGGCGCGTATTATTGCGAGCAGCTCCTTCTCGTGAATCGGGTAATTTAATTCGGCACCCTTGAAGGTCATTGAGTCAAAGGCAACCGGGCGGGCTGTCTCCCAAGTTTCACCATAGGAAAGGACAGCACCAGAACGTTTGTCACATGCGTCGGCGGTGACAAAAATTTTGTTATTTCCCATGTTTTCGTGGTCAATCGTCGTCAGACAGTCGTGACCTGCGACAATGTGTTTGATCTGGTCGAAGGCGTACTGACTTTCAGGTGTCCATGATGGAAATAATTTATCCGCAGCTTTGGTCGTCAGCCGATGGAGGATCTCGGTATGTTCAGCAAGGTTCGGGAGGAATTGGCTAACATAGCGTACAACACCCAGGAAGGCGCGGACGTTGGTGGAGGATTTAGGAACAGGCCAGTTCAGAATCCTTTCAATTTTTGAGTCGTCAGGTTCAATGCCGCGTCCAGAGACACGGTGGCCCAAAAATTTAATTTCATCACAGAACAATTTGGTTTTCTTTTCGTTGCAATACAAGCCATTCGCTTTTAACGCGTCAAAGACGATACGAAGGTGTTTCTTGTGCTCTTCAACGGTGTTTGACCAAATGACAATGTCGTCGAGATAAACATGGCAAATCTTGCCAATGTGTTCCCGCAGAGCGGCCGTCACACGTCGTTGCTGAATTGAAGGTGCATTCCGTAGGCCCTGAGGCATGACGAGCCACTCATAAAGGCCCAGCGGCGTGCTAACAGCCGTATATTTAATTGAATCGGGGTGGAGCCGGGTTTGGAAGAAACTGTCCGTGAAATCAATAGTGGACCAGATCTTCCCTTTGGCACAGTCGGCAAGTATGTCGTCAACACGAGGCAAGGGGAAAACATCATGGATCGTGTTCCCGTTGATATCACGGAAATCATTTACCCAGCGTGGAAGAGCGGTTTTATCCGCCTTGGGAATAAGGAAGGCGGGGGAGGCATACGGGGAGTTCGAAGGTCGAATCCTGCCCGCATCGAGGTGTTTCTTTATCAGTATCTGCCACGCGTCTTTGTACTTGCGGGGGCTTTGATACGTCCGCTTTGAGATGGACTGATAAGCGTCTTTCATTTTTATTTCGCATAACACGTCCGTGGGCAAGTCATCAACATGAGGAATAGGTTCAAATATCGGACGGTATTCCGACTTGAGTTTATCGCCACGCTTTCGACGGCGTTCAGATTCTTCGAAACTCAATATCTTTTGGTGAATGGCCGCGACGACGTCGACTTCGCGTACAGATTCAAACAATCCCGCGTCCGTCAGACGTTGTAGTCGATCGGCGCAGGCTGACTTCAGTTCTTTCGCGAGAAGCTTGTGGTCCGCTTTCGTCTTCCGCAAACGTTCACGAAGCTTAATCTTGGGTGCTTTGGGCGTAGAGACAAGTGGGGGGCCAAGAAGATCGTAGTTGATTCGTTTATCTACGGCAGTGCGTGCGTTATGGTCAACTACGATGTGGTTACGAGTAAGGAAAGGGAGCCCCAATATAACATCGGCACAGAGATTGGGTGCGATCAAGGCACGTACAGTATTCGATTCATAGCTAAGGTCGGCGGACAAGGCTCGAAATTTCACGTATTCAGAGAGGGAAACACTCTTAGTAGTATCGCCATTCATCGCCACTTCGACATCCTCCGGCTTGTGCAACCGACGGCGCTTGAGGCCGATACGGTCAACGACGTCCGGGTGGATCAGTACTAGGTGTGCGCCGTTATCAATAAGGCCATGAACAGAGACAGGGAGGTTGGTGTTGGAACCTTCCATACGGAAATCCCAGTAAAGGTGGGGGGTACGGAATTTGGAACTCACCCGATTGGACAAGTCCCCGTCAGAGGAGTCATCGTCGTCCTCGATGTCGGGGATGACGGCGGCAACGTTCTTGACAGCGGCCACGGCGGGGGGTTTGGCAGCTGGGAGCCCAAATGTCTTGCGCTCATCGGCGGTGAGGGCGGCGGCAGCGGCGGCGATGGTGGCGGACGTGATGGGCTTGTAACCGGCGGCGGCAGGGAAGGGGCAAGTCTTGACGGTCTCCGTCGCATGAGAGACGAACGGGACACGGCACTTGCAGCAGCCATGGTTGGCCTTCAGCAACTGCGATTCCTCCGCGGTGAGCTTCGGACAGCGCTTCGCGTCAGCGGTGGAGGTGGAAGAAGAGGAGGGAGGGGCAGAGTTTTCGTTGCGGGTCTTCTTGGGGGGACGGTCATTGTTGTCGTTAGCGGTCGAGCGTTTGTTGTTGGCAGCGGCGATCGCGTCGGCAGCCTTGCGCTGCTCGTCTGCGATGACACGCAAACGACCATTGGCGCGGATGCGCTTGGTGTCGACGCGTTCGACCTCGACAAGCCAGAGGAGGAATTTCTTCTCTTTCTTAGCGTCAGGGTCGTCCTCGTAGTCCTCCTGGAGGTCGGGGAGCATGCCCGCCTCGAGAAGGGTGCGGACGCGGTCGTCCTCGACGTGCGAGTCGGTGTTAATAAGGAGGGAGTTGGTGGAACGTACGGCTGTCGCGAACTCGGAGAAGGGCTCGGTCTTGCCTTGTTTGCGTTGGTTCATGACAATGCGGAGGTCGCGTTCCCAGGACGGGGAGAGGACGAGCGAGCGAACCTTTGCCATTATTTCCTTCGACGTCATGAGGAGGGCGGCATCGCGTTCGTCATCGATCTCAAGCCAGTCAGTGATGCGATAGTCCCGGAAGCAGCCGACGAGGATGGAGGCCTGCTGCGCGCGATCGAGCGACTTGTACGACACGTAGTTCTTGAAAGCGATCTCAAACTGACGAAGAATCGCCTGGGTGATCTCGCCCTCGTGCAGAACAGGGGGTTTCGTCGCGGAAGACTCGAGGGTGGCGAGGGTGCCAGGCATGGTGCGACGGAAAGGGATTGGTGCGGAGTCGGAGTCGGAGTCGGAGTCGAGACGCGGCAACGTCTGCGGTGGTGACGGTGGCGGAGAGGGCGACGCAGGTGACGGCGGCGCGGTCTCCGGAGCGAGCGGTGTGGGCTCGGGAGAGAGGGGTGTGAGGGGTGAGGAGGGAGGTTCCACGGCTTTGGATTGGCCGCGGGTCAAGAGAGAATGCGGGATCGACGGTTGTCGACTAGCCAGCTTGCAGTAGGAACGAGCTCTGTGGACGAGACTCGTTTGAGTACGGTGCGGTGGGAACAGTGGGTGGGGGAGGGTCACGGAGGACCTTGGGACTGGGTGTGTGCGTGTGCGGTGGAACGTGCGTGCACGTTTGTCCAGGTCACGTGGAACTATGTAGTTTCACACGTGTGTGGACCGGTGGCGAGAGCGACACCGAGAGCGATAAGCCCTCGTGTCGTCTCGGGGCGGTGGGGGGTAACGGAGAAGATGGCGGGGAGTTGCACGGGCTCAGTGGCGAGCTTCGCGCAGGGAAAAATGGAGGAAGATGGAAGGAATGATGTTGTTAAAAAAATGGAAGCTTGCTCACCAAGCTCCACAGAAAGACAGAGGAAAGGAAAAGGGACCAAGATAACAACAAGTCCCTTTTGTGGGGGGAGTGGATTCAACGAGTAAACGAGTACAAGAGGGAAGGTGGTGGTACAGGATCAAGAGGGAGGTGACTGTGACTACTGGTCACGGGAGCCGTAAGTAAGGTCAAAACACGGCATGTAAGCGGCACGATTACAAGAAACCATGCAAGTAAACGACACGTACACGAAGGCGATAGCCACGGACCACGAAATTGGGTCGACCAGGGGCATTGATACGGTATTGAAGCGGTACCCTCTCGATGCCTTGATTCTGCCAGAGAGCACTTTCATGGAAAAAATTGGCGGGAATGGCTGGATATCCAATTGGGAACAAGTTAACCTCTTGAGTCCGACCCTAACCGTTGCTTACGCCGCGGTTGTCTAGTGACGGTACTCCTCGGTTTCCGATCCAATAAAACGACACCTGACACGAACGGCGGAACAGACACCCCGATCCAAATAGCTCCTGGGATGCCCTTTGATCTCTCCTTTGTAGGAACCACCTGCTTCTTGCGTTCACCTACGCGTACGAGTAGGCCACACAAACACGGTTGAGTCGAAAGGCGTATGACGCGGCGACGCCCAAGACGCAGCTCGCGGACGTCATCGGTGTCAACTCGACAAGTGAGTTGAATTCTACGACGAGTGGGGGCCCTAATGGCGCGCAGGGCGGGAGCAAGACAGATTCAGCGACTAGCATGAGGAGGGCAGGGGCTCGGCTTCTTAGTTATTTCATTGGTGCGTATACAGTGTTTTATTAGGTTAATTCTCTAGCCTTGCATATTTTGCACTTACAGTTATGATTTTTCGATACACATCCAAGAAACAACGTTCAAAAGAACATTTAGCTGTGGCTGTGCTCCGATATTTGAATCTTCGCCCGTTTTGGCAATCAACGCTTTGTGCCTAAAAAGGCAATTCCTTCCGGTTTAAGGCATATCTTTCGTGGAGTCCCTTGAAATCTTTTGATCTTGTCATCGATTTGCGGGGCCGTCAATCCTTTGTGCTTGAGCTAACCGCCATAAGGGCTCTGAGTCTTACTTGAATCTGTAACCGGATTGCCATGTCTAAACTTCTGGTCTTCCAATTGGTTGCTACTAGTGGGTTAATGCATGGCTCCAGGGATGAAAGTGCTCATGCTCAATATGGTGTGGGATCTCCGATGAGCTGGGAATGAGCCTCATCTGATTCAAGCATATTTGGTTGATTTCAGGCATAGATATGGCCCCTGCACAAGGATGACACGCTTTTCTGGAGTGGTAGACCTACGGGTCTCAATATTTATGCCTTTTTGCCTAGTAATGACGGCCGTAGTATTTTTTATTTATTGTATACTACGGCCGTCATTACTAGGCAAAAAGGCATAAATATTGAGACCCGTAGGTCTACCACTCCGGAAAAGCGTGTCATCCTTGTGCAGGGGCCATGCTAATCTTCTCTGTATCGTTCCAATTTTTCGTATGACACCCCGAAGGGGTCAAAGATGTGTGTTCAACTTGCGGGGTGATGAGGCGAGTTGTGTAGCTTGGTGGAGAAAATAATTGATATGTATCTCCCTCTTTTGATCAAAATGTTCCCACGGTTTAACTGCCCACGAACTACGACTGGCCATTGAAGCTGCTGAAACTAGCTACATTTGGATATTTCAAGCACATACAGTGATCTGTAGGATATCAAAAATTCAATTTCTTTCTGACCTAAACACAGCCAACAGTTGATCTCATACTATAGTGCCAGAATTGCTGGTGGAGTATCACTATTCATGTGCTGCTGCTCTTTCGCGGAATTCAGTGCAGAAGGCAATAAAGAAGTTCAATTACATGTTTAATAATTGCCCTGGTTTCCTAAGTCCTTGAAATGGAGAACTTGGGAGAGATGTTTTTCTGTTTAGGTACAGCATACCAGAGGGTTCTCAAGTTCCCGCCAGAAGGTCATACCAGAGGTCAGCCAAATTTACGGCAAATGACAAAAAAACAAAAACTGCCTAAGAGTATACAATTTTTGTGGAGAAGTAATTGCCAAGCCCTACTAAATTTCTCGATGCCTGAGGATATTAATTTTGGTGTAGTACCACCTACATATTCAAAAAGAGATCATATTTGTGGTGTCAAACAATTCGACAGCCACCCCATTTTCCGTTCAGAATTGACGGTGGAACAAGTCCGGGGAAAGGGCCAACTCGAGCGGACCACATTCTCAAGCACGCAAACACATCTCCGATTGCATCTCGAGGAGCAAGCACAATGTTCGCGAGCAGGGCCATGGTGACGAGGTGGGGATCGAACATAGCAAGCATGACGTTGGTGGTGAAGCATTGGTTGATTAGGGACATGGCGGTCAGCGCGGGGAGAGGCTGAGTGGGGAGAGAAATGTGTGCCACTCCAGCCTTCCGAGCACACACACTGGTGGTGAAGAAAGGAGAGGGAGGTCAAAGCGGGGAAGTACATGTTGGGAAGAGTGTTCGGATCGAAGAGCGAGCAAATTTGAGCTCCATGGGTGTGGTAACGTGGGTCAATGCAGGAGTGTTGAAGTATCGGAAGCACTCCAACAAGTGAGCACCATCCTCGCGACTCCGAAATGATATGTGCAAAGTTTTGAGGGTTGGGACATGGATCCGGAAAAGTCTGGCGGAGAAAAGCCAGGCGCCTGGAACGGACACATGAACCAACGAGCAACTGTTGGATACCAGGGTCTCAATCCAATGGGCACCGGAAGTCGATTCCTGGTGTCCAGACAAGTGAGGGAGGCCATCCAGGCTGAATGGGATAAGGTATTAAACCCACTGTTTTCAATGAAGTGAGCCTTGGGGCTGCTGGATAGAAGATGTCGAGAAAAATCACAGACGTTCCAGTCAGGTCGTCTGGATCCGCTGGATAGAGACGGTTGCAAATTCAAGCCAGTTGAACGATCTATCCAGCGACCGCAGCGTGGAATTAACAAGAGTCAATCGCGAAAGTCGATGGGAATCAGGTAAAAGATGGGAAGGGATCAGAGCTATGAGGCTTTGTTGAACCTGATGTGTATTGCGGAAGGATCAGAGGGATCTGAGACTTCATTGTCTGATTGTTGCCCCCAAGTGACAAGCGCGCGAGCGCTCGATGTAGAGTCAGAGAATTTCCACCGATCCTTCGAGACACAAGTCAGTATCCACGAGGGTCCAAAGGTTAGCAGCATCGATAATTGCGGCGCGGAAGCGCCGAAACACATGAGACAGCGTCCATTCTGGTAATGCACTGTCACTACCATCCCACTCCAAGAGTGGCGATTGTTTCGTGACGTCCAGCGGCGGCGATTGCCGCCAGAAGCTCGTCGGGAAGAAGTAATATCGGAGGAGGAGTGAGTGAAGCGGTATGGATCGCAATTTCGTCCGTGGTCATCGTGGTCAGGAGCAAACGCTGAACACAGCCACTGGTGATCTTTCTCCACCTCACGCACGACACGAATGAACCAACACATAGTACGGCCTACTTTCTGACGATTTCATTATGCTTTAGATCAAAAATTTCAACAGCAAGACTCTGTTCAACTGTTCTCTAAAAATCAAACTTCACGCCGCCGAAGTTCGAACTATAGTGCTACAAGCCTTGCTCTGTCTAGAGGACATTTCTCTCCATGAGGAGCCGTAGCTGTAATATATAGACAAAATCCGGTGATCATAGCCATGCTGTCAAATGCCATTTGGCATGTTTGTAGCCAGACCCTCGCTGGGCCCCCCATTCCACCGCCCCGCAGGGCGTCCGGCAGATTTTTCGGCTCCGGAAACCGCTTTATTTGCCCTTTATTTGCCCCTCCGGTATCCAGCAAATACCTCAGATAATGCTCAAATGGCAGCGATCATTCCACCCAATTGGTGGCGTCCTCACGTGCCATTCCTGCTTTTTGTCCGCGCCGTTCCAGCACCGTTCGGCGGCACTTTCAGCACCCCTCGCATCCTCTCCGATGGTCCAGCGCGTCGCGCGTTGCCCGCGTTCACCCGCCGCGCGCTCTCTTTGCGCCTCACATTGGTCTCAGCCGTTCGCGTCCGACCTTTCTGCATTGCCCCCGCCGTTCTTACCGTTCCCCCTGGCGATCCCAGTGTCCTTTCTCCCCTAGCTATCCCCCGCTCCCATTCTACTTCGCTTCTGCGCCACAGGAGACCCTTGTACCGCCCAGAAATGTTAAAATCTAGCCTTTTATCCCCCAGGTGCTGCATTTTGTCCAGAAAACCTATCCATGCTTCTCCATGTCTTACCTCAATTATTTATGTTCTCAGTTGAACTTGCTTTCAGTTCCTCTGCCCTTGGGACCGTAAATCTCAAATTTAAATAAATAAACACCAACGTTGACGTGCGCCTCTTGATTTGTCTCATTTTTCCTTCTCATAATCCGCCCTGCAGTGTCTTCAACCAATCTTCAACCACCCCCGTGGTCTGCGGCTCCTCTAGCTACTTGCCTCCTCCCGCTTCCCTCTCAGTTTTGTTGACTCGCACATCCCGTTACTTTGCCTTTGAGAGCGCGCGTCCTACTGTCCCGTCGTCAACATTTGTCTTCCTGTAGTATATGTCTCTGTAGCAACGAACCTGTCATCGTCAATATACAAATTATTATCTTTCCCTGTCTTTCAGAAATTTTGAAGTCCACCTTCCTAAACGGGAAGGTGGACTTGCGTGAATTTCTGCTTCATGATCATGAAGGCCTCTACACAATTACTGTTTACAAGCCTTCACGAGCTTCACGCATTCGACGCGGAGAACCGAATTTTAACCAGATTTCCCCACACTTCCGCGCGTATGGACTTGCACATTTTTTTTACGAAGTCAAGGCACAAAAGAGTACAAGTCCTACGAAGAATAAATAAAGTTCGAGAAGTAGTACCATACAGCCCTCTAGATCGCCTTCTTCCGCCCCGGCTTTGCCGCCTTCACCGGAGCCAAAGAACCTTCGACACCTTCCAGCACCCATAGAACGTCCTGCACCGCTGCATCGAACTTCTCCCCATTCTCGCTATCCGCACCCACTACCCCAGCTTCCAGTCGCGCGAACCCCCAAAAGTAGAGGCTCGCCACGACGCTCAACACCCCGTTCTGACCTGGCAACGACAGAGACCCCCATTCCCACTTCGTGTCGTACTCGTCATATATTTTCCACCGCCCATCGGGCTGCCGCTTGCGCCACTCCGGCTGCAAGGACCCCCACCATGTCTCCCACACGCCCGCGTACGCCTTTACGTCTTGGATCCCCGCGTCGTACGGCTTCTTCGAGCGCGTCCCGCGGTGCATCCCAATCCAGGTTCCCACTTGCGGCGGGCGTTGAGCTACAGAAACCCCGCTGCGCGGTGACTTGTCGAACCCGAAGCGCTCTTCCACCCGAATTAAAGTCTGCATCAGAGAGAGGAAGTGAATCCCGAGGTCCCTGCGCGCCAGCCCCTTGAGACTCTCGCGAAGCCACACAGGAGCGTCTGTTGGGAACTTCAGGGACTCGAAGATGCTCGTGTCGGCGACGACGGGCGTGGTGACGACGGGCGGCTGGGGGTTGGCGATGGGTGTGGTGACCACAGCCGGCTGCGCAGGCGGGAGCATCAGAAGGGCGGGGTCGATGCTCGTGTCAGCGACGACGGGCGTGGTGACGACGGGCGGCTGGGGGTTGGCGATGGGTGTGATGACCACAGCCGGCTGCGCAGGCGGGAGCATCAGTAAAGCGGGGTCGATGCTCAGCATGGCGGTGGCTGACGGCGGGGGGACACCTGTCATCCTGTTTCCATTGGCGAGCGCCAGGAGAGCGGCGGGTGTCAGAGTGCCGGTCATCCCTTCCCCCGACGGCGGAAGCGGAACGGGGGCGACGGGTCCACCACTCACGCCCGCCGCGCCGGCAGTGGGCGGGGTCGCACTGGGAATGGGTGGGGTCACACTGGGAACGGGCGGGGTCGCGCCGGGATCGGGCGGGGTGGTCGATGACGCGAAGAAAGCCGGCGGGACGGGGGGTAATGCGTTGCTAGAACCAATGGGCGGTGTTGGCGCCGACGCGCCAGCGCCCGCGCTCTGGTTCACCTTGCGGCTCTTCTTGATCCTCGCCTCATCACTCGGCGGCTGCTTCCGCTTCCTCGGCTTCGACCCCCCAGCCACATTTGCCTGGTTAGCGACGTTGGCGAAGACGGGGGTCGACGTGGGGGTGGACGTGGCAGCTCGCTTCCTGCGCGTCTTGGGCGAGTCCTTGCCTCTCTTGCGCGGGCGCCCCGAGTCGGACTCTGACCCTGCGTCGCTGGAGTCGTTCGAGTCGATGGAGGAATCGGACTCATCAGACTCGGGGTCGATGGTCAAGGTGGCGCCCTCCAGGCCGGTGGGCAGCGCGGCCTCAAGGGAGTCTTGTGGAGCTATACGAACGAACCGTCAGCTTGGGCAGAAGATCGTGATCCCGGTTTGTACTCACTGAAAACTGTGTGCAGATACTCCTTCATCAACTCCAGGACGGCATTGAAACGACCCTTGGCCCAGTGCGGGAAGTGAGATCTGACTGCGGTGCGGTTTCGGCCATACGAAACACTGAAAGCAAGAAACTTGCGTCAGTCGCGATACTCACAAGCTCACCGATTGGTACTCACTGAATGGTCCGCAGGTCGCCGCCGTACTGAGGAACGGGTCCCCCGAGAATGAGCACCGAGTGCATCCCAGTGCGTTCGTGAATACCCTGCAGAATTGGCGCGATGAAGGTTCCGACATTGTCTATTGCTCTGGAAGCTGTATGTTAGCGCTGAACACGAAGCAAAATCGACGCAAACTTACAGCTGGCGCGCGTGCGGGGACTTCGACGGCTCCGCCTTCAAGGCTTTCATGTACGCAGCTCGGGCCTCGGCGGCCTCGTCCTTGGCGCGGGTGGCATAGACTTCACGCTCGCTATCCGGCAGGGCGGCAAAGAGTTCCCGCGCAATTTGAGACCGAAAGTTGACGTTGGGCTCCTTCTGCACAGATACGCTGGATCCAATAGCGGCGGTCTGCGCCCAGCGCGCCTGGACCACCGGCTCGATGATGGTCGCGTGCGCCTCTCTCTGGAATTGTTGGTAAGCTTGACGCGCTTTAGGGGGTGCGGTGACGCCAGCAAGTTTCGCTAGTAGGATAGCAAAGGGGTCCCGGGTGGAGTCGACTTTGGTGCGCAGGTGCTTGCGAAGGACCTTGACGCGATATTTGAGCCAACGACGGATGCGCTTGAGGAGATCAGTTTGATGTTTGTTCTGATGGCCGACGGCGACTCACTCCATCCAACAACGACTGGCGCGTTTCCTTCTGCAACAACTCAGCGGCAGACAACTTCTCCGGGACGGGCAGCATCGCGTCGGGATCGAAGGGCGGCAACGGCAGGTCGGGCTCCTGATGGTCCTCAAGCCTCCAGGAAATACGGGCATGATACTCGTTGCACACTCGCTGGAAGTACTCGCGCTCTGACCGCCAGCCGCGTTCCGATGCGTCAGCGTACGGCTCGACGTGGGGCAGCAGCACCTCCTCTCGCGCGCCCTCGGCCCAAAGTCGAAGGTTGTTTCGATTCTCCTTCGGGATGCGCGCGCGACATCTTTTGCTTTTGGCCATACTGTTCTTGCGGTCAGTGTCTGTTTAGCTTTAAGAAATAAACTGAACCCATACCTCGTTTAACGGTTTCCTGGGGGTGAATTTTAAAAGTATGTGCGACTTTCCTGGTAATTTTTCAGCCCTTTAAAAGTGATTCGTTACCCGACCAGTTCGCGTTCAATCTTTTCAAGACATATCTATCCCCGATCCAGCGGTGTCCTGGCTACAGCCCTCTTGCAGCCTCATGCACACTTTTTTTGATTTCAGCCATTTGCTCATAAGTTTTTGTCGGCCGTGTCTCTTTTTCTTCCTCTCCCACATTTTCCCCGTCTGACCCCCATCCTCACAATGACCCAAACTTCTTCGACCCAGGGCGCTCTCGGTACGGCGGCTCCCTCCGTCGAGGCCAACGCTGCGGAGGCCGCAGCGAGTGTCGACGCTGGTATGACAATTTCCCCTGCTCACCGCGCACACCAATCTGATGTCGCCCTCCAAGGAAACATCCCTTCTGGTGCGGTACAGGCGTACTCGATGCTCAGTATCGCCGCCAATGCGCTTGCGACTGCCGCTGGTGCTCCTCCTCAGCCCTCGCCGGTCGCTACCCTAGGTCCGCCTCTCGATAACTTTGTGTTCTCACCAACTGACTCTATTCACAGCCTCCCAAGGTCTTCAGTTCACTGGGCCATGGATCGCAGGCGCCGTCTACGGCGTAGTCCCCGGAGGCCCGCTCACCATGATCCCAGACAACGGAGAGAGATGGTATGCCATCACCAGAGGACGCTACCTCGGCGTCACCAACAGCGCGACCATCGCCGACGGCGCTGTCACCCGCGTCTCGCATGGCTTGCGCATTAGCTACAACTCTCAGCAGGACGCCGTCAACGCCTTCAATCAGGCGCTCGCCCTGCCTGAGATGGAACTCGTCAAGCTCATCGTTTGACCATCAACTGTACGTGGTTTGTCCCGACTTTTAACAGTTTCTTAATATTTCCGCAGCCTCGTCTTTACAAAGTAGACTAGTCGATTTCACGTTGTGTACATGTTCCCTGGCCGCCAATACTAGCCCAATGTTGTTGTCCCTTTTCCGATTGAACTCGCCCAAAACTCGCCACATGCCAAAGCGGACGCAAAAATGCGGACCCGCGGACCGTTTTTCTGGTTCCGCGGATCCTTTCTGACGCGAATCGCGTCTCGCCACGCGTTTTGCCGGACGCTTAGGCGCGCAGGTGATACAATCTGTCGGCCATCTCTGCCCGTAACCACCCCGGCAAACAATCTTCAGGTCTCGCCACGCGTTGTCGCCTCATCCACAGGCTAATACTTTTGGCCACAGCCAGTTCACGGCCACATGCTTTTAGTCGCGGAAGCTGCTTCCGTGTTTACTCCGGACTCGCCACGCGTTCTTGAAGATTCTCCCCATCACGACGGGACTTTCAGGCCCATATTTTCTCAGCGGCTCTTTCGTCACCGGCCATTGTTTCCGTCGGCAAACGGTCGTGTGGACGTAGCCCCAAGCTGGACTCGCCCACCTCATTTATTGTTCTCTTCCTCCTGAACCGTCCACTTTAATGACCGAGCTCTCAGACTCTCCTCGCGAGTACACAGATGCCGAGTTTGCGAGTTTGCGGCCCTCATCGCCGGGTTGAATGCTCTGGACTTGACCCGCACCCCGTCCCCCCCTGTGACTGAACCGCCTGCCTATGAGCCTCCCCAAACCCCGCGCACTCGGACCCAAACACCTACCCGTCTGTACGAAGTTGAGTCACCCAGTCGCAATGGATACACTGCTGCCTGGTGCGTGCGCGCTCCCTTCCATTTTTTCTATAGCTTAATGATATCTGGTCCCAGGTCAGAAGCGTCACATTTGACTCAAGGCGTCGCAGGTGCGCGCGTACGAGCCGTTCGGTTGGCACCATCCCCCCGCTCCAAGAGAGGCGCCTACACCGTTTTTTATGGACATCGCCCGGGCGTCTTCGAGCACTGGTAAGTACACTTCTACTACAAGTGATCTATCTTATCTCAATTATAAGGACTGGACCCGCCGGGGCGGAAGCTCAGGTCAAGGGAGTTAAAGGTGCCATTTATCAAGGGTACAGCTCCCAGAGGGAGGCTGAGGCGGCCTACCGATATGCCTGGGAGCGCGGCTGGACCATGGTTCGTCCCTCATCGTCCTCTAACCCGCAACCGCCTATCCCTGCTCTCCCTGAGCCGTCGCAATCGCCGGTCGATGGTATCCCCAACCCGTTGCACGGTTCCGCTGCCTCCAACCCCCGCTGGCACGTTGTTTACGCTGGGATAAACCCCGGCATTTACGCGTCATAGTGCGTGTATGTTTCTGTTCTTCCCATGCCCACGCTCAACGACCTCCCAGCCTGGAATGCGCCTTGAATACTCTCGGCCTTAAATCCTCAGCGTACCAATCCGCCGATTCGCGCAAAGAAGCCGAGCAATATTGGGTTGCCGCCCTAGCCAATGGCGACGTCCGTGTTCTTACGCATACCTACCATGTAGCTTAATAATTAATGAACGATACATTTTACGACCTCGGGCTCATCGTGCGTGTTAAATGAGAACAAAGTCATAGCTATTCCAAACCCCGAAGCCACTTCTCTACTTCCACTGACCCTCTTTCTCGATGAATTGCCACCACTTCCTCCCAAGACCGGCTTTACAATCAAAATTCCGATGAACAAAAGCGCCAAAAAATGGGAGGAAAGTACACGGCACCTGGATTCCACAATCACCCGCAAGCCCTGCGCCCGCTCAGCATCTGCGTTGGATTCCAAAGTGGCTCTATTGCGGGCGAAAGACTGATTTGGGACTTCAGGTGATAGCTGTGACGCGTGCCCTCCGTCCAACACCGTCTCCAGTGCTCCAGAAAAGCTAGAACCATCTTCCCGAGATGATTCGTAGGCCGCAATCTCCGCGAGCGATTTCGGTTCTCTGTTTCCAACTACTTGCAGCGGTGTCGAATCAGCCCTAGTGAAGGTGGGAGCGTGTTAGTACAAGTAAGTCGAGAATTAAATAAAATCAAGACACAGGGACGACCCACACAATGTGCAGGCGGTACATAGCCCGAAGAGCCTCTTGCGCGGCCGTCTCATTTGCCAGCATTTCATCATCCACTGGCGCGGGCGTAGCTTGTTGTACCTGATTAACCGAAATCTCGTCGTCGTCCTTGTCCACAAATGTTTTCGAGGGATCCCATTGCCGTCTATATTTTTTTTTGGCTTGCCTTGATTATATGATGTGAATGTGAGCAGTGATTTTATTGCCCGCTAGCCAGAAACTTGTACCGTTTCACCGCAAGGTGCACGCGATTCTTCTCGCGAATTTCGGGGTGGCTCCAAATTGATTTAAATTTCATGTTCGCTTCCCAGTTCTACATTCGCACTCACGTCTCGTAGTACCGGCGATTTGCCTCACGCCGTCGTTCCTTGGTTTGTGCGGAAGATCCAGGCGAACGTCCCATAAGTAGAAGGTGGAAGACAAATCAGTATCGCCTGCCTTTTTAGGCAGTTCCTCCGAGTCAGCTCTGAAAACAACCCTTCAGCACCGACATTGCGACTGGAGTGAAGAGAACTGCTCAGAAGTAGAATCCGAGGTACATTCCAGTACAGAAGGCTGCAGTGCGTAGCGTGGGATCGCAATCCAAAATTAGAGTGTTAGGCGCCCATTTGGCTTTAGGCTCCCTCTCCCTCCCTCCGACCTCCATCGTCCTGGTTATTTCTTGTAAGGGGTACGGTTTGAACTGTAGTACTTTGCTGTCCCGTTCCCGGACCGCGCAACACTCTCTGTGGTCGTAACATCCCTGGTGTGGGTTGTTTCAGTCCAAGTTCATCGGACTCCCTGGCACTGGACTTCAAGCCCTTTAACAGGAACGTTCGGGTTATAGTCACATTCACCTCAGAGCTATCGCACATAGGTATTGAAGACTTGATGCCGTAGGACTCGGGACTCAACTTGGTTTCAGTACCCCTTTTTCATCTCGCGGTGTCCAAAACAACCCCAATTCTTGGATGTACGTCGCATTACACCCCCCCGCACTGCGTAACTAGCACCTGTTATTCACCAGCCACCCGCAATAAAAGATTGTTCAAGTATCACGAACGCATGTCCCAATTTGGACAAGCTCGATTTCTCAACTTTGGATGAAATACCTCTCGTTACCGCCGGTTCTCTGCTTTTAATGGTACGGGAGACCTATTTACAAGTATCTGACTCGAAATTCAGACTCTACTCACATAGTTATGTTAATATAGGAAGGTGCAATATTTTGACGAAGTCAGAGTATATGTTGCATTGGGTATACGAGCCTTGTTCCGTCGATTTCTCTTACCTTTTTTTTTCTACACATTTTCACCTCAAGACATTCAACAGCTACATGGGCGGGTTTTTTCCCCGAGCACGAATATCATATCGCCCAGACCACAGGGTTACTGCGAGATTCAAAGTCTGAGTTTCTTCCCGTTTCAGACCGGTTAAACCGCTTATTTCGCGCTTTACTCGCCGGTGCAGGGTTCCAGTGCCCCCATAAACTACCAAATTTCTAACGTCAATGAACACCCACACCGCCCTGCCTCGTCGTTCGATGTCGCGGCCCCAGATGCTTCAAACGGAATAAAACCAGACTCTGCCGCCGGCCCATATCACGAACACGGGGCCGTATCTTCGCCACTTTGCTTGGTTCGGCTCACAATTTTTCACATACTACAGTGCAAGGCTACTGGGGGATCCATAGGGCCATTCATCGGTCGGTGAGCACACTGCAGCCCCGAAATGTAGTCTAGTAACACATCGTCCCAATTTGGGAATATGCAGGCTACCTTCCTCTCACCACCATGGACAAATTTACATTTACCTGGCAAATCCCCTCAGCACTGTATGATGCACTTCCGCCGTCTCCCAGTCCCGCCCCCCGCGCCCTGCCTCCTCCCGTCGCCGGACCATCCACCACGGGAAAGACCCCGTCCTCCCGCGCGCAAGCGCAGGCAAAATATCGAGAAAAGTGCGGCCGTATCTACCTTTAACCCGTGCGCCTTGCTCAACGACACCGATTCGACAGGAATGAGGATGCTGAGAAACTTAAAGCCCGCGAGCGCATGCGCAAGATCAGAGCCGCCAAAAAACCCAGCCCGACGTACACATCAGATGAACTGAAGACTCTGAGTTCCAAGGACCTGCGCGCTTCGTCAGTATTTCTCGGGACTATAATACATATTGCTGATTCTACGACGCAGGAAAACCTTCGCCGCCTTTCGCGACTATGCTCGTGCTTTTTTGATTTGGGTCGTCGTTGACGATGATAACGCGGAGGAGGTCGCGGCTTACCACCAGTTCATGGAGAACTGTAATACTCGTACTGCGGACCACGACCTGGCGGACGACGACCTTGAATTCCTCTTCCGCCACATCCACCCCTTCCCTGAAACTCTCGACTATTAGGGTTTTCTCTTTTTTGTTACCTTGCCGTTGTCCCGTATACGAGCTATGCAACTCTTTCGCGATGCGTCCCCTATTGTCGTGCACCTCACGGGCTCATGGCGAGTTCCGAACTCGCCAGGCGCTGACGGCACAGCCGTCACCACCTGTGCATCTCTGACTGACACCTCGACGTCGCCCGCGGACTTCGCGCCTCTCAACTATTGAGGTGTTTCTTTCTTGCTCACTACCGACCAGCATGCCTTCCCCAACTAAACTGGCCCACGAGTGCGTGTTCTTTCATCCTCCTCTCAGCTCTGACTCATCGCGGTCCGCAGAGCCGTCGCGACCCTTGAGCGGCAACGCGTTATGGCGCGCGAGCGTATGGCTAGGTGCGCACTTCCCCGACCTACTACTTCTTCGCTCAATGCCCGCAGGCGCCGCGCTGCCATTAAGGCCATGCCTCCCCACCTACAGCAGGAACTCACCGAACGTGCTCGAGCCTCGCGAGCGAAATATCGCGACCAGTGAGATATTCCCCGCGTCATAATGCCTTGCATCTCAGCTTGCATCTTCTAGGCACCGTGTACTCCTCACTCAGAAAGAGCGCGCGCGACGACAACGGCGCGTCCATTCATTTTCCTTCTCCAACGTCGTCGTGACTTATTGATCCCCGCAGGAAATCGACTCATCCCCTTGACGAGTACATACGGCGCCGCCGCATTCGCGAAAGTCGACCGAGCTACCAGAACTATTTGCGCTCCAAGCCAACTCCACCGCCCCATTTCGAGTGATCTTCTTGATGCCACAACCATTCGCTCTGTAACTGCTTTCCGACCCGTTCCCCCACGGCCCCGTCTTCTCCCTGGTCTTACTCGCTACACCTATGAATACATTATACAACTGCGTTTTCCTCCCAATCATGTGCCGAACGGCCCCTAACGACGGGCCATCAAGTAGATCATTGACATTGATTGATTTGGATTTGGCTAAACTACATGGCTGGGTCCCTACCGCAGCCTTTCGGTGCATCGCGTGAATCCGAAGGAATATGTAGGAACAGAACAAACAGAACACTTGCACAACTATTTCGCACAAACTTATTTTTCCATTCATAATTGTGCGCCAACTTTGGGACGCAGCGACAAATTGTAACTACTGAACGAATAATACGTAGTAGGTAGCTAAAACCACTTATTCAGAGTCGAACTCAGGCCCGACCTCCGCAAGCTGGGGGAAGCGAAGCCCATCCCAGTTGTAGTCCACGACACTAGTGTCCACGAAATTGGGGTGGTCGAGGGCGAGGCCCTCCTCCTCGATGTAGTTGCGGTGGGGCGCACGATTCATAACGGTGCGGCAAGTCGGGCAAGTAAATTTTTTCTCCAGCCACACCCGAATGCACCTGTAACAGTGGCTGTGGCCGCAAAGATACCTAGAGAAGGATTTATATGAGGTTGTGTAAAAGAGAGTAAGGACGTACGACACGGGATGGGACTTGGTATGGAGGCATATACCACACGTCTGGTGGGCGCGGGTGGTGAGCACCGTGGGCGGGACAGCATCGGTGACAAGAACATTCTCGGGGGTGAGGGGGACGGTCCGCTTGTCGCGCATCCCGAGGCTGATACGACGGGCCCGGCGACGAATTCCGCTGGTGATGACGACGTGAGGGATGGCGAGTCTGGCGGCGGCCACTGATACGGCGTCCCTGGCTTCGACATGTTCACGGCGGGCACGCTCGACCTCAGCGGCCTCACGCTGAGCGACCTCCGCAGCGTCACGGCGAGGCGCAGCCGCACCGCGAAAATCGCCTAGGATGCCCGGGGGGTACGGCTGACGGCTAGCCTGAGCGATGGCGGACGGGGGAGCACAAATGACTCGAGCTCCTAGTAGACCTGGAGACGCTTTCAGCGTAGAACAAGAGTCAAAGCGAGAACTACTCACTACCGATATCGCGCGCAGCTCTCGTGGCGGGTACCGTGCGGGTCGGCCCGGTTCTTTTGGTGGGTACGCGTTTGCTGGGCGGAGGAGGGCCTGTATGAGATGGTGGGTTTGGCAAAGGATAGCAAGTGGTAAAGAGGAACGCACTGGAGCCGAGGACGAAAGGATTGGTGGAGGATCCTGGGGGACCTACACGGGAGATAGCTGGCGCCGTGGATGAGAAAGGGAAGGATATAGGAGAGGCCAAGACCTACTTGAGTTGAGAGAGAACGCGGCCTGAGCCGAGCCAGGCATTGCGAGAGAAGCTCAGGGGGTCCGGTCGAGTGGGTAGACTCAAAACTAGATGTCAAGTGAAAGAGGGACTGCCGTTCCTTTTATACCAAACTGAGTGTCGGCAACGAATTCAAGGCCAGCCGGTTTGGGATTGCTGGCCATTTCCGAGGACGCGTAGAAAGTGTGAAGAATAAATAAAAACAAGAGCAATGTGTATTTGGCAATATTGATTTCCGAGGGCAACGACCTGGCGTCATTCCCTCGGCCCGGATTCTACGAATACTTACAGGTTGTCTACTTCAGGGTACATTCCAAGTGCGATAGTCATTCTAGCATCCCTGAGCCTATCACGCGCCTCTCTCTGCTTCTTCCACGCAACTGCCTCGAAATTGGCCTCGTTGAGAAAACCGTTTTCGACATACCGAAAGAGGCCAGCCTGCGCGTACTGGCTCACCGAGTACCGAGCTTCCCCTGCGCGGACTTGAGTAAAAGAATAGCGCGTAAAGGCCGCCGGAAACAAGAATGTCGCCCCAGGGGGGAAGGTAATAACTTTCTTTTCCTCCCACAGAATCAACTCGCCACCCCAACGCGGATTGTAATCGCCCAAGGCCGTAAGCGCGCGCCAGGCCCAGGGTAAGTCGTGGTCGTCGAGTCTGGGGGGGGATTTGTCGTCGCCCAGGAAGAACTCAATGGCCGGGAAGGCACCACCGGTGGGGTTGTCGCGAAGCCATTCGTCGTTGTCGAGCAGCAAGTCCTTTGTCGCGGAGAGATGGGAATGCAGCCGTGGTGCAAATCGCCGATGAAGTACTGGCACACACGCAGGATTAACGTAGGGTATTTCATCCCCAAAATTCCGCTAGACTCACGATTTTGCCATTCAGAAATGTCACGAATGGCTGGGTTGCTCTGCAGATTGAACAGTGCCACCGCGTTGTTGACGCTTTGGTGCTTGACATTTTGTGGGCGCTGGAGGTATGGAGCTTCAGAACGGACGGAGTGAAGCTTTATAAAATTTATTTACAGTGCTCTTGGCGCCGCAGCCGAAAAACTCTATTCCGCATCGGAGGGAGTTCGGGGTGTTGGAGTTTCCGAGAAGTGGTAGTCGCTCGTAATCGGTTACTGCGGCCGCCTCCGCCACAGCGGCCGACGCGGCAGCCACAACGCGGTTCCACTCGGGCTTCTGGACAGGGGAATCTACGAGCACGGCCACGAGTCGGCCTCTGCGGTCGGCAATAGGGGTCAGACTGAGAAGAATTAGCGAGCGGAATGGAAGATGAGTGAATTTTCATACCCTTCCCAGTCGCATATAGCCTGAAAAGCGTGATGTTCCAGCTCGGGGCGGGTATACACGTGGGTGAGGGGTTGTTCCTGAGGTGGTGGTGGCGGGGACGGGGCACGGGGTTTGTTGGTGAGTCCTAAGATACTGAAATCGTCCAAGAAAGCTGAGGACCAACGGGGACGGGGGGCGGAGTGTACAGGAGCGTCGCCTTGGACATAGCCGGCGGTTTCGTCGTCGGAGTAGTCCTGCATGGTGTCGTCGGAGTCGCAATCCACCTCGGTCGAAGCATCGGATTCGTCCGGGTAGTCAAGGAAGGCGGGGCGAAACGGCGTCTCTCCTCGATAGTACGGGTCCTTTTTTTCCCTGTAGCGAGCAAGATCGAGCTCTCCGGCGAGGACAGTCTTCAAGTCGTAGTCCCATTGAATAGGTGTGCCAACCGGTAGAACGGTGAATGGGCCGAGGGATGTGAAAGCCATTTCGCGGGAGGGGATTGCGGTGCGTTTGTTTCCCTGTCGTATATGTAAGTGAATTCAAGCCTCGCTAGGGCTTTGTTACGGTGCTGGCAATAGCCAGCGGCGCTGCAGCCTAGGGTCATGGCTGCAGCGATGGCAGCAGAATTTGCGTAATCACGCTACCTGTTGCGGCGCGTCGCGTCCCGTTGTTGCTGAGACGCGTGGCGAGACTCGGGCGAGTTTTGTTTGTTGTGATCCTGAGATTGGCGTGGATACCCGTGCTGACTGCGCTTCCTGTAGCACCGAAGCTTGTGGCTAGCTTCACGCCAGAGCAAAGAAGTGTCCTTGGCATTTCACACGCACGCGCGGCATCGGGCTCAGAACCCGAATAACTACTGAGTACGCGCCCAACTTGAACATTAATATCACTTCAAACTCACCAAGCGCTCAATAAATGTCAGCTCCTAGCAAGTGCCTGCAGTGTTCGTGGCCCGCGGTACTGCATTTCTCCTAGGATTAACTTGAATATGTGACGCAGGCATTTCACTCAACACTTCCACTCAGCTTGGATACTCGGGGATTCGACTTGCATGTATTCAGCACGGCGAACCGTAAGTCCGCGAAAGCCCACCCACGCAGTCATTTCTGATCTGACTTTAGCTCTGGATTCACACTGTTGTTTGGAGAACGCGTCGAAAATGGTTGGGCGAAGGCGGGCCCACTTGATTCCCCGCCTTTGACGCTGTGCGTACTTTGTTGTTATTCGAGTTCATCTTTAAATTCTTATGTTCTCTACAGTCTGATGGGGCCTATCTTGCATTACAATTCTTGTTACAAGTGGGTAGGGGCGGGTTCTCCTGCGAAGGCGCAGCCCCCGGCTCGCGCGAAGTTGTAGTAGCAACCCCAGCGTCTATATAAATTGCAACCATTTTATTAGACGCCCACTTCCCGCTAAGCGCTGAGTCCAAATTTGGAAATTTTGTGGCAGTGCCACCAGTCGCGTACTCTTTAAAGCCCCTCATATGGATTCTAAACCACGGCTCATTTCGCTTGCTTGCCCGCCAAACTACGAAATACATGACTTCCCACTTGCGACCCGACTCTCTCTTGATCTGGCGCACCGCCCAACAGCTTTTCGTCGAAGAAAAATCGTTCACTGACGCACCCCCCGGACCAGCAGCGCATTGCGGCCGTTGCAAGATGGGTCTTCAAGGGAATGGACGGTTTTTCACCTGCTGTACCTGCAGCGAGCTCATGTGTCTCGATTGCTGCGTGATGGACCACCAACGCCGCCCACTCCATACATTAAAGGTGTGTCAATCGACTATCATAAACGTCTTAAATGACCAAGGGAATGTGCAGGAATGGACAGGCCATTTTTGGCAAGCAACGACGCTGGCTGAGACTGGGTTGGTCTACCAGCTGGGGCACCGCGGGCGGCGATGCCCTTGCCCCGCGCCTGATACTTTATCCATGTGTATCATGGACACCACGGGCATACAAGACGTTAGGTTCCGTCATTGTGCCTGCCCCGCGGCGGCATCCGACTCTGAGCAGTTCCTGGAGGCCGGGTGGAACGAAGTGTCTCCTGGAGGCACCGCTTGCCAGACGTGGGCGCTACTGGCGCATTTGTCGGAACTCTGTACGGTCTTGCCTTCACTAATAATCCCGTTGCCACTGACGCCCGCCGTTACAGGAATCTAGAATGCAATAGGCGGCTGGCGAGCGTTACACAGCACGCTGGTGAGTAGGTTTCTGTCTTGCCGCACCCCTAGCTCATTCGGCAGCAGGAGTGTAAAATTGTGTAGTTAGCCACAAATCTATTTCCATTCTGAAATCATACTCCTTCGGGCTGTACATGTGAGATACCTGAGGAATCGGAACCGTCTTCAGTCGGCAAACTTTGTCGTATGTCCCTGGGACGGCTTGCTTTTTTTCTTACCGATCCAGCCATGCCGCCCATCCCTGTTCTTCCGGTACTGCTCCTGCTGGTGTACTTCAGTCCCAAACCTCCGTCCTCGTCGCCCGGCCTCGAACTCCTGCAATCCCCGGTCTCTCACATTGCGGACGCGATGGCGAGTAATGGCGGCACCCTCCAATTCAGAAAATCGCGCGTCGTCGACGTGGACATGGGCGTTGACGGTACGCAGCAAGCTGAGGACGTCACCGCTGACCGAGGAGTCTATATCTCCAACGATGGTCGGCGCCGAGTCGAGGAGCTGCTCAATGTCGGCCAGAAAAAGCGACGCGTCAAGCCAAGCAATCTCAACGACCGACTCGCGGAGTGGGTACCAGTCGATGACGCCGACGTTTGGATCGACCCGGAGTTGCTGGAGAAGATGGATAAGGTGTCGGGCACCGGGAAACGTAAACGCTACGAGAGTTCTGTGAGTGGTGGAGCGATATCATATTGTGCAAACTGACACGACGACAGGATGACCCAATGGCCCAGTGGCGAAAGGAGAAGCAGTTTTTCCTCGACGAAACCCTCCGCCGCGAAGGATTAGGCGACTGCATGGTAGCGCCTGAGTGCGCACTGTGCGAAAAACTTCTGCGGCCGTTGGGAGGCACGACCGAGCGCATGTTCCGTTGTTCAGACTGCGGCGAGTTCATCCAATGTCTCGAGTGTTGTTTGTCCCACCATCGAATGAGCCCGTTGCACTTTCTTGAGGTATTTGTTCCTCTGGCGACGAGACGGGCTTCCTCTGACCTGTTTTTGATTAGGAATGGCAGGGGGAGTTTTGGAGGAAAACAACGCTCGGAGCCCTGGGCTTCGTGTATCATGTTGGTCACGGAGGCAAGCCCTGTCCCTCGCCGGCGGTCGGCCAGCATACGATGGTTGTTGTCGACCTCAGCGGAATCCACACGGTGACCTATCGGTACTGCGGATGCTCGCGAAGTCGGCAAACCACTAATCTGGGGCTCCTCATGCGAAATGGGTGGTACCCAGCCACACTCACGGACCCCTCGACTTGCGCCACGTTCAGGGTCCTTGACATGTTCCGCTTGCTCAATGTCGTGGGCAACATTAACGCCCACGACTTTATTTTGACTCTGGAGCGTCGCACAGACGCACTGGGTTCCACAGGAGTACGATGGATGCCGGTTAGTGCAGCGTACCAGTGTCATTAACTCTGACTGACTTATGTAACCTTGCAGGACCGGTACAAAGCTTTCTCGCGCGTCTCTCGCCAGTGGGCATTCTTGCAGCGGGCGCGGCGGGCTGGTCGGGCCCACGATCCTGCCGGGCTGGAGGCGACAAAACGGGGCGAGATGCTCGTCAATTGTTGGGCGTGCCCTCACGATATGCGAAATTTGCCCCCGGACTGGCGCGATGTCGATCCAAAGTACCGGTTCGTCGACTGCTCCCTTGGGCGGCGGCTGGAAACTAATGGCCGTTTAGCTTCCTGTATATGCTCATTTTGGCGGTCGATGCAAACTTCAAGCTCAAAAATCGCATTCGCGCGAACGAGCGTGACGACCCCTCGTTAGGTCCTGGGTGGGGAGCGTTTGTGGAACCGACGGCGTATAAGGAGCACCTTCGGAATTATGTGGGCGAAAATGATGTGAGTCTCTCAATGTATCGCACTACAGCCGCTCGCTGACCTCGGATAATTCTCTAGATAAGTACCTGTATCGCATTTGCGGCGCTGCTGCAGAAGGACACGCGCCTCACAACGGGGCTACGAACGTCTGGCGTCGGCGGGTGCGTGTGCGCCCGCCACGAATGTGTTCGTCCCAATGGGATGGGCGACCTGCAAAAGGGTGAAAGGTTAGAATGACGCGTCGTTTGTAACGACATGAGGCTGACTTTTCGGTGGACAGATATGCCAACATGGATTATATAGTGATGTCGTGTCTTGCGGGGTTTGCCCTCATGATGCTGACTATCTCTTACGATATTGCCTGTCAATGGAAGAAGAATTTGAAGCCGCGCAACGCCCTCTTACCGGAGCCCATCCGCCTGGATCTGGATAAAGTCGAGGTTCAATGCGGCCTCCCTGTCTGGCACGCGTCATCGCACGAGGCCGAGTGCAATAACGAGAATAGTCTCAGTGTGTTGGTGGGGGTGGGGAAGAGTGACGGGGAGGGTGTGGAGCGGACGTGGGCGGACCTAAACCCTGCGGCGTTTCACACGAAGGAGATGGGAGCAGGGAACCGTCACAATACATTGGAGGACAAGATTGATTCCCATAACTTTCTGAAAAACTTGACGCACGGTAAGTTTTGCACAGTTAGTTGGCAACGAGAGATCTGAGACCTTCTTAGGTGACGCATTGTGCCGCAAGCTCTTGGTAGCGATCGCTGAGCGCCAACGCCAAGTCGAAGCCTTCAAGGAGGTCAACAAAACGGTACCAAAAGAGTTGCGCACCGAATGGCAGGAGCAGATCGACGTTTTTGTGGCGGACCACAGGGAGCCCAACCCATATGTGCTTCCTGCGTCAGGTATGTCGTTGTTTCAGTAGGCGAGTCGTTCATGACACTGCTAGGTGCACCCACGGAGGCGGAGCTACGTCTGTCGATGAAGCAGGAGGAAGAGGCAGAGGTGCGACAGGGGCGGGCGCGAATGCACGCGACGAGCGCGACAGCGTTCTTGAGTGCGGGAATTCAGCTTGAGGATGCTCAGTACGTGCCTATTGGCGTCAATCTCGATCAAATAATTCACTAATCACGGTCTCCCTCCCAGACGTCGTATTCGGGCGGAAATGGCGGGACACGCCCTCGTGACGGCAGACCGGGCGAGCAAAATCCACGACCGCCGCGTGGCCTTCTTGGTGAAATTGGCCAAGTTCAGAAAACTGCAAGAGGTCTTCACGCCCGGGGCCCTGCGGACCATGGACATGGATCAGGTTGGGGATGCGGACGTGCAAGCGGTCAAGGCGGAATCGATAAAGCTGTTTATGCCATCGGAGCTGTCAGCGGTGGAGACCGTGGAGCGAGCGGTCGGGTGCGCGACAGGCGTCGTCGCGCTAGAAATCCGCTTGCGCGAGAACCAGTGCCACAACGCCCTGGTGCAGCTGCGTGCCAACCTCCACACCAAGCGCCATCTCATCAGCTTCCGCAACACGCACGTCACCGGGCAGGTTAGGGCGACGAAGGCGCGAACCCTTATCGCGCAGGTGGGGGAGCGCGCACAGGCGTGCGCAGACAAGTACACACAAGGGCGCGCGGCGTTGACCCAGCTCTGCGGCGACGACTACGCGCCTCACTTCAAGCCGCTCAAAGGCGCCGATATTGCGTTGGATGGAGAGGTGCAGACAACCGACACAGCGGCGCGCGCGAAGCTGGCTATGATTGGGGCAGGCAAGGGTGCGCGTACACCGCGGCACGTCGCTGGTACCTCCAAGAAGGTGCTGTCGTGGATCTGGTCCGCCGCGGGCGCCTTGGACGACGACGAGAAGGCGCTGCATGAATGTAAGTCTTACTGTAATAAACGCGCTATATAAGACTAACCTTCATACTTCCCCACAGCTCTTCGAGTCGAATGGTGCCGCGCGAAGGCGCGCAAGTGCAGATGGGAGGAGGAGGTACTGTTACTTCGGGAAGAGATGCGCCGCGTCCTGAGATATTTAGAATGGCAGGCCGCGTGGTGGTTAGGGCGAGTTTCGGTGCGCGGCGGAGCAGCTGAGCTTCAGGCTGGTTTGGACGCGTACGCGCGCCGCCAAGCGCGAATTCACACGGAATTGCGGGACTTCTTCCGGGTTCAGTGGAGCCAGTCCATCGGCGAGGTTGCCAAGTCCATCGTGGCGGAGCCAGTTGAGGACGGCGCGGATTTGGTGCAGCTCTTTAATTAATTATTGCGATGTTACATTGTCCACTTGATGAAATAACGATCTCTTCCGCGTTCACGAAAAATCACAAGTCCAACTGCCCTGCTGAGCTTCCGAATGCGGAGTTTGCCAAGCACTTTTTCGCCTGGAGGTTGTTTTTTTGTCAAGAATTGTCCGCATTTGGAACTTATACACAATCCCGGGCTGTTTTGTGCGGGCCTGGCCGGTTGTGGAAGGTATTCGGCGGCTGATCGGGGCCTTTGGGGAGGCGGGAACATGTAAATAGGTGGGCGGAAAGAACTAGCGGCGCGGTGGCTTGGTCCCCGCGTAGAGGCATTTGACAAAATGGCTACAGTCATGCCGTGAGACTAATGCTTACAGCCACGGGTGCCATGAGAGCCGTCGCGGGTCTTGCTAGAGGTTAATCATCCGGGAGGCAATCCGTAAACTTCTTACCTCAAGAGGTCGAAGACAATCCGCGATGTCGGTCGGGAACGCTTGGATTTTGCCGTTTGATCTATGTACTTCGGAGTCTTCGGTTGCTGTCTTCCGTCTACGTAGTTTGTGAAATCATCCCCGAAGTTATTCCTCGGCAAGAAGGAGACGCAGAATATTTTCTTTTGCCCCATTCCTAATTTGGCAATCAACGCTTTTTGCCGAAAAAGGCGAAAAAGCAGGTGGCTGCCGCTACCACCGATATATCCCACTTCTCTCGCCTTAGCGTACCGCAAGACCCTCTGGTGCCTTGATCGCAGGCCTAAATCGGTATATATATTGCCCTCCCCCCCTCGAATCTGATTCTCACCAACCCTTCCAGCGCCATCGTCATCGCTCACTCGAGGCTTCAGCACCCGAAATAACGAGATTAACCTGGATATGAGATAAGTCTAGGTACCTGCCGAATAGACGGTACTCCGCGGCGAACTAGGCCCTCGGTCTTCCTCCCCGGATACTCCCTCGCCCTGCTGTCATTCTTTCGCAGTTGCCTGGCCGCCTTCGAGCCTCCTCCTCATCTTCCTCACTCATCTGCCGATACGCACAGCCCACCCTTCCTCTCGGCACCGTCCCCCGTCGACTTCTCCCGCGGACGAATTCAAGCAGGTATGCGTGTCCTTGATTGGTCTGGGCCACCTGTAAGATGAATCGGCAGGTCCTCGACGGATAGACGCGGCTTCAGCCCGAGCTAGGGTTTAGGTCTCCCTCTCTGGATTCCACGTCGGCCCGCTGTCGTTGCAGTTGGTCGTTGCCCTGCCTGCCTTGCCTTCGGTCTTCGGTCTTCGCGCTTCCTCGTCCCCCTTCCTCTGACACCACCGTTCACCGAGACCGCGATACAGCGGACGCCGAGAAACTCAAGCGGACGAGCAAGACGGGCACGGCGTGCAGGATGGATGTGCCTTTTCACTGCGTTCCGCTAAGCCCTAGAGATAATTGGTGTAGGTAAGTGCGGGTCAGTGCGGGTCAGTGCGGGTCTGTCCAGCTGAGTGTAGGTGAGCGTAGGAGGTCTGTCTAGAGACCCGCACTGACCCGCACTGACCTAGACAGATCAGTCTAGGCTGAGTGTAGCCGACCCCGGAACGCAGTGTTTGTTAGGACGGATAGATGGGACCTCGCGGCGAGCTAGGACACATCATTCTCCCTCCCCGAGTATCTCATCACCCCACTGGCATGTGGGCTAGCTTTGGGTACTGGAGTATTGGTGCTCGGCGGATCGCGTTTTGGTTAGTTTTTTTTTGCCTCGTTACCTTTTTTTCATCGCCGATGCTGAACTTATTTCTCTAGGTTTTGCTGCGTGCTCCGCTCTCCCCTCGCCCGTCGCGTTCGTCCCCTCTCGACGTTCGACGTTCGCACCCACGCCCGCACGGCACCCCACGCCTACAGGCACCTCATACCCTTCTTGGACTTGTGCCGACATCGGCTCTCGACGCCGATAAGGCATTCACGCTCGCAAGTACCCACGCCGTCAAGGCCGCCAAGCTCGCAAAGCATCGACGCCAATAAGGCATCAAATCTTCACTTCGACCACCCGCACAAAAGGCATCTTCCCCGCCCCTCGTCTCGTCTTCTTCGTTGTTGGACGTTATGCTGGCTCTCGAATTGTTTTCGTCTTTGTGTTTTGCTTTCCTACTGCTTGCGCTTGTACTCTCGGTTAAATAATTATAGAATCATCCTGCCAGGTCAGCTGGTGGGGGTTTGCGTCAGGCAATAACTGGTGTGATTTTCATGATCAGCGTTTGCTAACCTTTGCTAACTTGATTGAGTCACAATATGACTTTTTCCGGCCGCAGCCGTTCAGCAACTTCTTTTTCAAGATCCACAGTTTCTCCTGCGTTTATTGCTCATGGGCTGATTCTGTATTAGCGAGATCGATGCGACGTTCACTCGGTTTCCACCCTTGAATTTCGACAAAGGTCAACGGCACCTTCTTATCTTATCTCTCCACAATCTGCTCGCACGTTTACCTCCATTTTGCGCGACGTCCCAAAAATCAGGCTGTTCAAGGCGTCAAGTTTATACAGTGTAATTGTGGGAGCAAGATATGATACGATACAGCAGTGGTGTAATGCAACTAGGCTACAGAAGGTCAATGAATGATGCATGAAACGAACGAATGGATGTCTACGAAATGGAATAAGCATCCATGCACTCGGGGCATGGGCAGCGGTGGGCTGGAGATGGATAAGCTGCGATTGGCAGAACATCAGCTGAGGGCAGCGAGTAAGACGTCATGCGAGCGTCGTGTGAGGCAGGAAATTGCAATTCGAGGGGCGATAAGGCCGTCCGCGCGAAATGGGCAGCAGATGGTGGTGGGGCGACTTCCTCGGAGTCGGACGGCTGCGCAGAAGCGAGCACGGAGAGGGAGACGACAGGGATGCTGCGTCGAGGCTGCGGCTGGTGCAGCTTGAGCGGAGGAGGACAAGAAAGGAGTGCTGGCGAAAGACATAAAGGGTATTCTTGGGTGTGCTGTTGCAGGGGTGAAGCTGCGGATGATGTAACAGCTGGGAAGTCAGGTGGTGGTGGGTATGTCGTGTAAGTGGGAGGGTCCGGTGCGCAGACTGACGTCGGCGACGCGTCAAGAAGGTGAAAATGCGCGATGGCTTCTTCGCATGCCCACTGCGTAGCGGCAGCGTCGTATTCCGGGTATGGGGGCGCGCTCGACTCGTGCATTATCGCGGCGCTAGCGGCGGCATATTTGTGAGTCGCGTCCTTCTCCTCCCACCCTTCATACGCGTACGGGGACCCAACGGGGGAAGTGCTGTCGTAATATTCTCCCCCTGCCGGCGCGTCCAGCTTGGTATACAGCAACGCTACTGGCGGCAAGCTACTCGTGCCCGGATAATATGGTGTGATCGGCGCGTCAGAACACGAGCTGGAGCTAGAGGACGCGGAGGAGGGTGATAATGGTGACCCCGCTTCAAAATCGTCAAAGGAAAACATCTCGGGGGAGTCGGCATAATTGTAAGAGGGCGAGAATGTGTCTGGGTACTGTGAAGTGGTTCCAGATTCGCCGAGCGTAGCCCCACTCGAGTAGGGATAATATGGGCCGGGCAAGTGATATGGTACGTTCTGTTGGGAGTGCCAATTCGAGTTTGCTGCGCCACTGGGCCCTGCGTGAAAGTGGTCGTATGAATAGGACATGGACGATGCGTCAAAGGTCGTCAAAGGAGAATATGAACAAGAAGCGTTTTCGAGGTGGATTTGGGAGAAAGGTGCAACAAGAGGCGGAGGGCAAGTTGGGGGAAAGATGAACGAACGCGTTGAAGTTGAGCTTTTATTCGGCCCTATTGCGTGCCGTAACATTGAACGCTAATTCTGATCGAGAAGCGCTTTGGGTGGCCACAGCTTCCGTCTTTATTTACATTTACCAACGGTGGGCGTTATATCGGCTTGAGATACATATCGGGCGAATCAGAGGGCCAAGGTGGCAGATCCAATGGCCAAAACAACCTCGGTCCCCGAGAAAGAAAAAAAAGGCTCCGCCTCTGAATCACACGTACCCTGACTTTACGTGCCTCGTGTTGATCCAGTCATTTTGAATCCATTGTTGCCTTTGTGCGATAATTCCATTCTCGCTCCAACGTGTTTCTGGCCAGGTGCTTTAGACGTAGCAACCCTCGCTTTGACGTTCAACGGTCATCGCATCCGCACTGTTCGCCGCCCGTATAGCATGCGGCGAATATTACCGCTCGAGCTGTATGTTCCGCACAGATTTTAACCACTGTGGTCAGAGATAATGATGCGAGTCATGACGGATGAAGAGCCCGTTCTGCCTTTCTTGTCGCCTCGTGAGGGTTCCTAGCATTCATCTTGACTCTTCCCTTGTGGCGGCTGACAGGAACGGTGCTTGTTTGGCTTGTTTCGTTATTTCTGTCCCGCGAGAAGTGAAAGAATCACAGCTTGCTTCCAATTGCAACTCCGACGTGCTTCTAATTGCGTCCCTATTCTTCTCCGTTTGCGTTTCGTTGCCAGACTAGCTCGTTACCCCAATCAGACGGAGAGAGGGTCCAATGTCCACGAATACAAGGACCAAGAGGTGACAGATCGAGCGGATCTGCACACTGATGGACCTACGTAACGGAGGGACCCACCACAAATATCAATAAACAAGCACCTCGCGTGAATCCCGCCTTTGCGGTACATAAACATGTCCATTGAGTAGTGGGAGAGATGCAAAGGGTTATTCCAAAGGGCTGTGCAAAACCTGCCGAGGTGGGGAAATTTCCCGAGCCTCTACACGCAACTTTGTTTTCCTTCCACATTAAGCCACATTTCCGAAGTCTCCCAAATTGCCCCGTTTTTTTTTCAGGAAAAATTGTGGAACAAAATTTCGGTGCATATAAGCCCTCTGAGCCCTTACATCTCTAAACTTCTTCCACTTTAGCCGTCTGTAGTCGACTCAAAATCCCATCACATCAAATTACGTACCAGAAACGTGCCATCATTTGTATGCCCGATCCCCCGATCTGCCACCTCTTGACAAGGACGAGCGTAGGCGAAAAACAACAGTGATCAGAGTTTGATCGATTCAAGCGCCGAATAGCCGAAGCGAACGTCCCAAAAACGGAATTCGTTTGTTCGTTTAACGCCTTCGCCACACTTGGCTCCCTTTGGCCTGCGCGCTACCGCTACCCTGATGAATGTTGACTTGCCTGATCGAACAACGGCCTCGCGGTCGCAGCGCTTGTAAATAATGCGGACGCCGGATGCTCGCCTACTTGCTTATGTTGCTAGGCCAGTTTTGCCTTTCATATATACTTACTGTGGCGACGCACGCACGCCCGGAACTTCAAGCTTACATCACGGTGTCTGGCCGTAAAGCAGCACTCAAACTCTGGTCTAACTAGGGATGATCCGTTGGGGCGACTTGTTTTTTTGGGGGACGGCTAACTGCGACTCCGATAACCTAAATCCCGGGTTTCAAAAATTCATCATGCGCCCGCAACTGGAAGAAAAAGGACGTAGATTCGCTCCACTCTAAGAACGGCCAAACTTCTTTCATTCCTGTCAATGGGAACAAGCTACATACCCCCCAAAAAAAATTGCGAGACAAGAAAACAACATTATTGTTGGCACCGCGGCGTCCGTTGCAAGATCTTCTTCTTTCATTATGACCCTGCCCACGCGATCGACTTGTGTAAGATATGATACACATCGCTGTAGGTGGGTGTAGAACGGATACAAGAGACTTGGCTGTGTACTCATGTGCCCAGAGGAAGTTTCTAGATAATCAAGTATTCTCCCGCTCTGCGTATCGCCATTCAACAGCTCACATCCCACTCAGTGCCCTGTGTCCATTCCATTCTCTTTCAACCACTCGAGGATAGAGGGTTCTTTCATGCCAAAGAAGAAAAAGAAAAGAAGAAGCGCCGTCCTAGCACCAAAGAAAGGCAAAGGTGCAGTCTTTCCGATCCTTTCACTCTCGACATGTAGTACATCATCCGCAGCAGCGTCCATTTAAAGAGCATCGAGGGGGATTTTGACAAGTACATCGACGCCAACTGAAGTTACACGACGTACTTCGCCGGCGTCAGAGGCGCCACTCGGTCGGTCATAGCGCGTGAAAGGAATGTGATCCTAGGACTGGAGTTGCTCGGTAGCTTGGAACCAATATGTGGATGCCCACCCCTATGGAAATTCAAATGGCGAGCAATTGCTTTGGCTGAGCCAGACCGAGAGCGTGCTGGAATTCCGGGTCGGCGAAAATAATCGTATCGTGCAGAAACCTAGTTTTTGAGCCGGAGTTGCTCCAACCTCTCTGTCGCCTCATTTTAATAACAGAAAAAAAAAGTCGAGCATCCCACCTCGCTTGCACTCGGAGTATTTAAAAGCGCTTTGAACCGTCCAAGAAAAACTCAATGCTGTACATCTGTACATGCCTTTTGGGCTTGCGCATTCTCCGAGGCCCGAGCGCGATCCCACAGAGATGAGGTTCGGGAGATGGGGCAAACCGACCGCCGACGACCGAGGCGTAAAAGTAGAACTGCTGAGTACTTAGTAGACTCGACGAGGGCAGGAGAAATGAAACAAGACGGGCAGCTCAGAGACTAGAGCTTTGAAATGATCAAGAAGAACGACCGGCCCGGAGGTGAGCAGGAAGCAGGTATGAGTCATTCCGGAAAAAAAAATGCAGGATTGGATTTCTGAAAAGTATAAACAACTTGCAATAAATTAGCGGGGGGCGGTAATACAGCATGCACAGAGAAAGACCCATCGGGAATGGCTGCCGACTCGAGAGAATACACATCTGCATTCACCGACTCGCTATAACGAAAGAGCTGGATGGATGGAGAAATATAACGAAGGCTGCGGCACCGGCACTCGTTCGACGGGACCAAGGCTCCGCGCTGGAAAGGGAAAATGAAAGACCACAGAATGCATACGTATGTTTAAACACTCCCGCGCGCGCGAACACGAACACGGTACACGGACACCACCTCCACACTCCCTCAACGGAAGGGTGAGAAACATCGAACGAACGGGCGGGCGCACGCGCACGCGAGCATTCACTCGGCGACGATCAAGCCGTTCATCGCCCTCTGCACCTCGCGCATGGCCTGGTCGACGCCGCCGCCCTGCGACGGACTCGTGCCGGGGCTGCCTCCGCTGATGACCCTCGGGCCGAGCGCGGGGTGTCGGACGCCAAGCGCAGCGCCTAGCATGCGCTTGCCGGGGTCGCCGATGCGCGGGCCGCCGCTAGCGAGCAAGTCGGGATGCATGCTTGACGCGAGGATGGCGGGGTCCATGGGGGGCGAGCCATGGTGGCTGACGGCGTCGCCGAGGGACGAGTTGATAAGGGAGTTGAGCGTCGGGTGAGAGGGCAGCGAGGGGAGGGTGGGCGATGGCTCGCGGCCGTTCGTGGGGTGGCCTGGGATGGGGATGCTGACGTGCTGCGGCATGGTGGGTAGGAAATTGGGGGGTCCCCCGCGGGAGATGGACCCAGACGGGGGGCGAGCGGCGATGGGACTGACGCCCTGGAAGCCGGAGATGGAGTTGGATCGGCCGTTGTTTGCGCGGGACGGGTTGGCGTTGTGCTGGCCGCGCGCGTTGACGGTCTGGATGACATTTTGGGCGTCAGGCCCGTCATACGGCTTGATAGTGGCAGAAGTGCCGGTGGTGGTGGAAGTGAGGATGGGCGGGGGGAATGCGATTGTGTGCAGGTACGCGCGCTTAGCTGGGAGAGCAAATGAGCACGATATTGGACGCAAATGGCTGGAAATGGTGCCCACCGACAGACGCATCCTGGAAGACAATCAAAAGGCTCGTGTCGTCGCGCCACTTGATCTTGAAGCCTCCGTTAACGGCCTCCCATTCTGCAAAGGCCGACTGGATGTCCTTTGTCTTGAGCTCCTTGGGGAAGCCAGTGAGGTAGAGAATGCGGGTGACGGACGCAGACAGGCCGGCGAGTGAGGCAGCCATTGGACAGGATTAAAGGGCGACTAGGGAGACGACAGGAGACAGGGTGCGCACAGGTCGGGCGCAGACTCAGTATCAAATAGTGGAAGACTAGAAATAATGGAGGAGGAGAAGAGGGACACAGGTTATGTAATCCATCATGATATGCCCTTGCTCTCAACCACCACCTCATAATATTATCGAACTGCTGCTCATGCACCCACCCAACACCTTTAACCGTGCCACAGTCCATCTCCGTGCTTTCCGAGCCTGCCCTGCAAATAATCAGCAAAATTCAAACTGTAACTGGCTTGCCCGGCTTACCTGGGAATTTCCACAATTTGCTGCTCGTAATTAACGTGTCTGTCGACCGCTGTGCTATGGGAACGCTTCGACTGAGCAGCAGCACCTGCACTCTCTCTCGATACCTCTCACACTACCATCTTCTCGTCAACATTGCGCAACATTGATAGCATTGACACTCACAACACCTCGTAACCGCTCCGCCTCGTGCGCTGGGAGGTGCTCTCCTCGGCGAATAACATCATCCAGCAACGAAATTGACCGCTGGTACGCCTCCACTATCGACATCGTGTCCTGGTCCGCCTCGTCGAGCTGCACGGCCACTTGTGCGGCGCCCAGCGCTCGCGTGAGCGTCTGGTGCAGAGTTTCTGAGGGACGCAGAGTTTGTGAAGACATAATGCAGCAGTTTAGTTTATTGTCGATATATATACCTCACCCTCGTCCTCTTCACTCTTCCCTCTGGCAGAATCAGCGCCCGCTGAATCATATGTCGCGTTTGACGGTCTTTACTACTCCCGCGGACAAGATTTGCCGTTGCTTTTCAACCACCATGCCTCGTTCATACAACACTTCAACCGTTCTGTATTCCCCCATGCTGCGCTAGAAAATCATCAGGGACAACAAACCTTCTGGCTTCAAGTTACCTGGGAACCTCACAACCTCCTCGTTGGAGTCTCGCCCGTGACCTGGGAACCTCACAGCCTACTTGAAGCTTGAAGTCTTACCCGTGGTCGCAGTCGACAGCTCCGTCATCCGTTGTTCTATGAGATCCAGAGCAGTCTCACTGCGCTGCAGCGCCTCCAGCACATGCACGCGCTCCGCATATGTCTTGCGCTGGATATCTCGTTAACACCCCGCAAGAGACCCTTGAACTACCCTCACGATATCACATAGTCGGTCAACCTCATCTGAGGAGTCTTGCCTTACTCTCGTTCGGCTAATAACATCATCCAGGAATGAAATTGCCTTTTGGAACGCCTCCACGATTGGCGCATAGTCAGTGGTATTGACTGTATTCTCGATGAACGCGTTCTTCAGCGCCTGTTGTGCGGCGTCGAGCTGCGTGGCGAGCCTGAGTTTTTGACGGAGAGTTTCTGAAGGAGGGAGAGTTGTGGACATAATACGGAATCCTGTAGCGGCTGCATTTGGTTTATACATACGATGAACTTCGTTCTGAAGGAATCAGCGCCCACCCTTACACTTTGATTAAGTCCCTTTCGTGTTTGACGGTGTGTTCACTTGCGGACTCTTCTTCCTTAACTGGAACCACGCGGCGCTGAACTTTTAACCGCCATGGAAGCCGAGCTCGTTCGCATCTGGCAGATTGTCCATGAGCTCAGCGAGCAGCTAGCGCAAAATCAAAAGACTACCAGCGCGCTGCAGTCCCAGGCCTCGTCTCTCAAGGTACCCTACTTTTCTTTGTCGTGCGACTCAACTTCATGCAATGTAGACCCAAGCTACACATACTGGGACAGGTTTCGTTCTACGACGTTTCAATACCGATATCGCCCATGGTGCGTCCACTCGACCCGTTTTGAAGAAATAAAGACTCTAAGCTGGCGCACAGAAACGTTCGAGTCGGAGCTCGAGCGCATGAATGCGCAGATCGTTATTGAGAACCAGACACTGTTACACGAAAACAAGCAGCTTAGCATATTACTGAAGGAGTATGAGGGTACCCTCGACACCGTCATGGCGAAGTTCCGCAACCACGCCGTACGCGTGCAACCAGACCCTAGAATTATATTTTGTTACTAACCCGACAAGTAGCTGGCAACGCAACAACACGAGCTGAATCTAACCCGGCACTACGAGACACTGCTCATGGCGCGAGAGACGCAGAACCTCTCGCTCGACCTCGCGTCAGGGACAGACCTCGCACGCTCCCTCCAACGCGTCTCGCAACTCCTCCGCGGCATGCTCCGCTCCATGGCCGGCGAGGACACCGACCTCCCCAACCCCGACCCGGACTACGACGGCGGCGAAAGTGGCGTCGGGTTCATCGACCCCGCGGACCTCCAGGCGCTCGTCAACGCGCTCGACGAGACCAACCAGCCGGGGTACACCGGCACCGAGGGGCGCGAAGACTGGGCCTTTGAGCGCGAGTGCGAGATCGCGCGCCTCGAGCAGGAGAACGCGGAGCTGCGGCGCCTGTTGGGGATCGACGCGGAGAGCCTGGCGGCGAGCGGCGTGCAGCTCGACCTCGATCGCGAGCCGGGGCGATACGCGTCGATATTGTCTGCGCGCAGACGGAGCGGGAGCGGGCATGTGCAGCAAGGGAGTGGAGGCGGAGAGGGACCCAGGATGTCGTATTGGGATACGAACGGGGGGCAGCAGCAGCAACAACAGCAACAGCAACAATATCAGCAGCAGCAACAGCAGCAGCAGCAAATAGGTGGTGGTGGGGCACCGCTGCAGCGCGCGATGGATCTGCAGCCCGGGATGCGCATGGGGCAGGGCTCACGGAGACCAGGGATGTTCGGCGCAGCGCGGGGGATGATCCCAGGCGGCCTTGGCCCCGCACCCTCCGGGCCCGGCTCACTATGGAGCAACCAACCCTCCGGTCCCTCGCCGACGCCTGAACGGCCATGGCAGTCGCAGCGCGGGCCAACGGGCGTGTACGAGGTTTAGGTTCAGTCGCTGAGCGACAGCGTCCTGGTGACATTTATATTGTATTAATTGTATTAACTATCAAGTGGGGTCCGTCTCCCAATTATATCTGGGTCTTAAAGTTCTTCCGCTCGTCTCGCTCGACCGCCTCCGCCGTCCGCTCCTCGATCACGCGCTCAAGCCGACTGCGCCGCCCCTCCTCGGCCTCTGCAACGTCCGCAGCCATGCCAAACTCGGCTTTTATTGGGGAATCCAGATCCAGCTTGAACTCGGACCTGGGTGAGGGCGGAGGCGGTGGGGGCGTCTTGCCGTCGTCCGTTTTTCGGAGCTCCTCGAGCTCAATGTGCACTGTCATTGGCCGTTTGACGGACACCGTGGGCGCATAGGAGAGGGGTCGATCTCGAGAACTGTGGTCGATACTGCTGCTATCGCGATGCAGTAATGAGCGCACTGCGCGAATGAGGGCCTGAGTTCCAGTAAGTGTTGATCACAAAGGGACATGAAATGACAGACCGGGTCGGAAATGGCGAGCAAGGCGTAGATGCTAGGACGGAGGCCGTACATCAAGTTGTCTACGTGGAGATTTAGGATGCGGCGAATGGCTGGAGCTGAGAATCGTACTCAGGGTGCTGACATTCAAATCCTGCAGCCAGATCAATATCGGCTTTATGGAAAACCTAGGCAGGAAACGTACCGTCTGTGTGCTTATGGATCCGGAGACCGAGAGCTGTTGTTTTGCGGTGCGTCAGAAAATCACAGAAACAATTTCCGTTGGAAGGAACTAACGAATAAATCACACCCGACAGTGATTCCGTTCAAAACGATAGACACCATGGGATAGAAAGATATCCGGATGATGACCTTGCGGTACGCCGTTGCGTGTTTCATGGTCCGCGTCTTTGCGTCGACGGGGGCGGGGCCCTTCAATGCGCGGCTGGCGTTTTGAATCCGGCGTCCGTGCACGAACTCAAGGCAGCTAGGGTAAGCGGAGAGGGCACAAGACGACTGCAGTGCGAATTACCTGATGGCGGAACATGTGGACCAGGACGGTGATGAAGACGATGGTCTCACCGACAGCGGCGAAGAGGGACCAGATGACTTGGCATCCTAACTGCGAAAAGATAATGGCACATTAACATTAAGTAGGAGCACGCCATGGGTCGCCGCGCTAGTCTCACCTGCCAACGAAGACGCTTTTTGGGCTCGGTCGCGGTCATCCAGCACGCTTCGTTAAGCGGATCCCAGCCGTATTGTTTTGTGGCCAGTGGAGGGACTGTGACGCCTATTGCGATGACGAGGGCGCCGAGGATGTAGAATTTTTCCATGGTGTGCCCATTGAGTCCGTGAACCTGGCGGTGAGTTAATCGGGATCGGATAATTCCAGAGTGTGCTTTTTACCAAAACTAATCTGTTTATTTTGAGCGACGGCTTCGAGAGTGAATGTGATGAAAGCAACTAACTGGAGGTTAAGCGCGATTCCAAACATTAACCAGCTGCTACATTGGAGCGTCAACTGTACAAGGTGGGGGTCAATCGGTTTTCCTTTCATTTCCTCTACTTTGGGAATGAGCCCACCATGATCAGCCAGACGGAGAATCCACAGCCCCTGCTGTCCGCCGTCTGGAACGCGCACACGGCGGTCGCGATGCCGTATAGCATGTTGCATGCGAGCGCGTACACCATGATGCGGAAGCTGACACGATTCAGGAATTTGCGGGTTGAGGGACGAGTGTACAGTCCCGCGATGACAACTAGGACCAGGGAACAGAAACATGCTCCAATCGCTGCGCTTATGCCCCAGATCTACGAGGGCGGGCATGAGATTGTCCTCGTCGAATACATCGAGCGAGCGGACGTACCCGGGCTCTGACGATGCCAGTTCGTCAGCGAAAGTTCGCGAGGGTGCAGAAATGCGTCACGTACGAAGTTAATGCATCCTCCTTCGTGTATGTGAAGGCCATCTAGGATGGGTTCGTCCAAGGGAAACAGGGAAGCACATCGATCAAAAGACTGCGCGGTAATATATATGGCCTGGCAATGCGGAACGCCTGCGGGACGTTAACGTTTGTCTGGGTCACCGCACCGATAACGGTACCTGTAGTGCTGGCGATCTTCTACCGGCAGACTCGGAGTCAAAAATGTGAAGACGGGGTATTTTTGAAGTTCCTGGGAGTATCCCAGAAGGCACGAAATAATTGATACCACACAAGGACTTTTGGGTATGCGCATAGGGAGCGCAGAGTTACTGCCAACCAAGAGAAATGTCGTAAGACCTGGTTGCCACATCAGCTTTTGCGGGAGAGATAGAGAACAGGCAAGGAAGACGGAGATATTTTTTATGGCCACGAACAAGCATCCTGTCGGTTTTCCTCATGCCGTGCACTGGTAGAGCCTTAATCGAGCGACCCTGGGTTTAGAAGACGACAGTGGTGGCGTGGATTGAATAAAGAGCGAGGGAGTGCACGGCAACTTGAACCCATGGTTGGCCGCTATTTTGACCGACAGAATCGGCGTTGAAAAGTCTCTTTACTCGGCGCCTCAACAAGAGACTCGACATGATCGCATAGAAGTTTTCGAAGCCGCTGTGTTGGTCCTGAGACTCTGAGAGGAGCGAGGTCATCGCGATGCGATGTTGTCGGTCCGTCTTTTAGGGGTCGTGAGCGCTCGCTCGGATCTGCCGGACCGGGACCATCTTATCAAGCAACCTCCATGTCCCTTCCAATACAACTTCCTACAGAGTTGTACGACGCCATTCTCGAGCAAATTCCATCTCAGCAAACTATACTGTCCTTGACTCGTGCTCTTCCATATGCTCCGATATCAATTCACTACCTCTTCGAGCGTATAACTATCACGCACCGGGAACAAGCTATCCTTCTCACCCGCCGTCTACTCAAGCCTGACGGGGCCGACGTCTCTCTTTATGTTCAAGAGTTCTCATTGCACAATGAGTGGACCGTTGATGCCGAGCTCATCATAAATCTGCTCCGAAAGCTGCCCAAGCTGCGTTCACTAAGCCTCTGCGTCGGAACCAACTTTTCACCGGAGCACCTGAAGACCGTCTTTCAGAAGTGCGCAGTTCTTTTCCTTGCACTCTTCAAATTCTAATAGTTTGAGCAGGCCTCTGCCCCAATTGCAGTATCTCTCGCTGAGATTTCGGCCCTAGTGAGTGCGACGAAAATAGATGCCGTGCATCTCCACTGATTTCCATGTTAGTGTACAGAGAGCAACTTACCAGCAATTCCTAAGTGTCCGTACTTCACAATTTGCCATTTTATCGTTAACATTCATTGCAGGGATCATATTTTGATTCTACGCTGGCCTGCCTTGCTGAATGGCCGGCCTGTGATCTCCCTACTCTTTCTATTATCCAAGAGCCGATGGATCCAGCTCAAGCCCCGAAGATTGCCTTCGCCCAGCCTCTGGTCTTTTTCCGCCTGGACTCCCACTTGTCCAATTTGGCGCAATCTGCCTACCTTTCCTCGCTGACGTCCATGCGCCTCCGTATTCCTGCTCGGCCAGTTGCTGGACCTCTCACATCATCTCCCTTCTCTCTTCCCTCAGTCGAACTCCTCGATTTGTCAACGTGCAACGTGTTTGGAGCAGAACTCACGGACACGATTCTTGCGCGCCTGACAAAGCTCAAGCACCTCATCCTGGACAGCGGCTCACTCCTCCGTGGAGAGTATCACGCAGAAGATTGGGCTGTGCTGGGAAAAGGATGTGCGCTCGCGGGAGTGAAACGGACGAAGGAGCGAGAAAGGAAACTTCGTCAGGCAAGGCTGGAGACTGTGCCGGTGGAGGCGAGAGAACGCCGCCCTCGGCGCGGCCGACGTGGGGTGAGTACTGCCACGATTTCCCTGCGTAAATCGCCGGCACGGGAATCGCGTGTGATCGGCGTAATCGATACGCCAGCGGCGACTGCCTTGCGCAAGATACGGCTCTATCCCGCATCGCCCAGCCTCCGTTCGTTTGCAACAACGCTTCCGCCGTCCGTGCCCGCGGAGAAGCATTCTGAAATCCGGGAACAATTCGAGAAGGGGTGGTCCGAGGGGCTTGCGCAGCTTGTCGAAGTGCGCTCTCGGTTATACCAGTCGTTCAGGCTGGGGTCGACGATAATGAAGTTCACGGACGTGGATGAGTCCGATGGATCGGATGAGGGACTGGATGGGTTGGTTGAGGTGAATGACTGGGAAGACGAAGTGGCCATCAAAGCGCCTGTGCTATGCCTTGTTGGTCCGGGAAGATCTGAGGCACACGAGGCGGGTTGTGCTCACTCAGTGGCATGGACTGTGTGGAAGGACTCGTAGTTGTATCATTTATTGCTTTTTATCTTTAGATCAAGCCTTCCTTGTGAAATCTCGCTTTGGCCGATGTCAATCTTATCAGCGCCCATGACTCCTATCCGAATGATCAACGTCATTGGCAATTTGCATCTTGAACTCGACTGTCATGGCAGCGTCGTCCAAACCAGCCAGCGCAGCCAGCGCCCCCGCCCCAGAGTCCACCGCCTCCTCCATATTGCGCATCCCGACAGAGAAAATATCTTCGCTGATACGTATGACGTCGACTCAGCGCAAGCGTCCTCCGATAATCTTTCCCCCACCGTCGTGGCAACTGGAGGAGACGCAAAACAATGGTGCCGGCGCATCTGACTTGCCCGACGAACCTGGCATCCCCAAGAACATATCTGACGATGGTGTGCTTGCAGAGGATGCCCCGGAACCTCATATGTTTGCGCAGCGCATCGGCACGCTCATCGACTCGCTTCCGCCGCCTGAACCGACCAAGGACGCGGATGTTGGTGAAGTCGATCCTAAGGGGCCGCCTCTGCCGCTTTCAGTCACATCGGACTCCAAGTTGATGAAATTGCTCGCCTCGGAGAATGTTATGAACGGCTCTATCTCTGCCGGTCGCCAGAGTGTTTGGTCGATGCTCGAGCGACTCGAACGTCTGACGGGTCGACATGGTGCAGATGGCGCAAGCAAGAAAGCAGGCGAGGGGAAGGGCGATGAGCGGGAGGACGGCGGTGTCATGATGTATGCGCCGCTGCAGCCCACGGCTGATTCGCAGGTGGAGTTGGCGGATTCGGAGATGGTCCTCGAATATCTCGACGAGCCGACAGAGCAAGAAAAATCCAACAAGGCATCCGAGCCGCCGTCGACAGACACCACCAAGCCGCCTCTCACCCGCCCACAGCCGGGCAGCCGGAAATCCGATGGCGTTCAACCTTCCAAGAGTCGCAGCAAGCAACGAGTGAAGGAGCACGTTCACTGGGTGCCTTCCCCCACTCAAATTTCTCTTCAAGCAAACTGGTTAGCAGACCGTTATTAAATCCAAATCTGGTCCTAACTGCGGCGAAAATATCTACAGGTGGGGCTACCGCCTGTATCTTCCTCCGCCGGTAATGAATCTTCTCGACGACACGCGCTTAGCAGCAGCGAGGCGTGGGGCGATGATCACCGCGGCGCTGAAATACCTGCTCGACAAGATCCCGTTAATGCTCCTCCCGCCCCAGGTTCGGCCCGCCGTAATGGTGCTCAAACGGCTCACGCCTTACCTGGGCTACGTTGGAGTTTTCATTGCGTGGAGCTGGACGGCGATCAAGGCGCGGGACAAAGGTGCGTTTCTCGATATACGACATTGAATCCTTGGGACCTCACATAAAATGTAGGCGATGGTGTAGTGTTGACAGCGACATGGCTGCTGCCCGTCGCTTTGGTGCCCGCAACCCTGAATGCCGATGACTTCCAACGACGCCCAGTTGGCGGAATCAACACGCCGACACCGAAAGGAGTGCCTACCGACACATCTTCCGCTAAATCCGACCCTACTCCCAAGGCTGATGCTGGTACGAAGGCTCCTGCCGCGAAAGCTGACCTGAAGCCCGGAGACTCGAAGAAGGCTACTGGTGATTCAAAGAAGGCTGGCGATGCAGAGACAGAGTCCCTGGCCAGACGGTGGACCACCGCGCTACGTGGTCACGAGAAATCGAAGGAGACGGAAGCAGGCAAGTAAACGAACGATATTGATATTGAATTGGTTGGACAATGGAGCGTGTTGAAATTATGGAATAATAATATGTATTTTACAGGGAGGGTTCCTTTGCACACCCCCTGGTTTCTGGTCTTTCGTACACCCCCCGGTTTCTGGTCTTTCGTACTCTCTCGGACTCTTCGGCGAGTCTTCCGACTAAGTTCAGACGCGTCGCGTATCACCGGTCACGTGGGCGCTACTCTTTGGCCGAGCCTCCCAACCAGCTCTTTCTCAGTACTCACCCAACTCTCAACCAGCTATCATCAGAGTCTTTCTCAGAATATACAACTCTTGGTTGTTGTTCAGACGACCCAAACAAATAGACGCGAACGCGCTAATTAAGATCGAAGTCAAGTTTTCCCACTGCAAATGATGTCTTCTCCAGCCAGCAACAACTACACCGCTCGCTCTGTCGGTTCGCCCAGCACCCCAGACCACCGCGTGTTCGTTTCTTTCAATGGACACATCGTTTCTGCGCTCCACGACGTCCCACTCCTCTCGAATTCTAACGATCTCGTCGCTAAGAATACAGACACGGAACTCACACTGAACATGGTCGTCGAGGCTCCTCGCTGGACCAACGCCCAGATGAAAATTGCTCCAGATGAAGCCTTTGCGCCGATCCGGCAGGCAATGCGCAAACGCCGGGTCGCCTACGTGCGCAATTGCTTCCCGCACCGGGGATACATCTGGAACTACGGTGCTCTACCGCAGGTCCGTTCTATTCCCTGAAATCTGTATGAAAAGAGCCTTTACTCCGCCCTTGTCTAGACGTGGGCCTCTGGGGGTCCGCTGCATGTTTGTGAGCTGGGGGAACGCATCGCGCAGGTTGGGGACGTGCGTCAAGTCCGCGTACTTGGGGTACTTGCCCCGCGCGATGAGGGTATACTTCGATGGACACTCCTGGTCGTCGATATTACGGATCCCCTCGCTGCGCGCCTACATAACATCGATCACCTCGAGCGAGAGTGCCCCGGCATGATCACTGCGACGAAGGAATGGTTCCGGTACGCACTGTCGTCAGACAGAAATTCCTACTGAGATTTTCTGATGTTCGTGGGCAAGCAGACTATACAAGCTCCCCGATGGCAAAGAACAGAACACGATCGAACTGGGCGGCGAGGTAAAGGGACGAGACTACGCGCGGGAGATCGTTCGAACGGCGCACGAGGCATGGCGGAACGTCGTCACCGCAAGTACCTCCCGCGCCGTTGTGGATCTGCAAGTACCATCATTCGTTCAGGAGTTTAAATACCCTAAATACCTAGCAGGTCGAACGTCACAATAAGAAATTCGCCCGGACTTGTAAAACGCGGGGACGAGGACCTGGATAGCCGACTGCGGGAGACTCGGCAAGGGTCAAGCCCTTCGATAGCGCCGCCGTCATCTGGTGAGTTTCCTTTAACCAGGCAATGGCAATTAATGTTTTCACAGCGTCAAAGTGGTGGTATATCGCGGCGCGGGAGGTGGAGTAAAATCTTTATGTATCGAACTTGGTTAAGAGGACTGGCTGATACAACGACGATCGAGTTTTGTAGCGTTCAAACCACATACATATCATGATGTACGCTACTCAACGTGTCCCATGGGCCGATACTTCTTCTCCCTGTCACGGTAAAGTCCGACCAGGTCAGCGGCCGTTGCTCGTTTTCGTACTTGGACAGTTGTAGGTCGAGAAAGCTGTGGACGGGAAGCTGAGGGACTCTCACCGCTGACGCATTCGGCTGCACTGAGAATCATTGGCCGATGCCTCCTCTCGTACTCGCAACCGTTGCTCGGCATATGCCCGGAGCGGCAACGCTGAAGAAATACTGCAGCTGTGCCGCAATTCAATTTCTAGGTAAGGTGGGTCCCTGTATCGTCGAACATCGCGGACGGGTTGCGGACGGGTGGATTTTTTCCCTGCAATGGTAATTCTTCCCTTCTGTCGCTTGAAGTCGTATACGAATGTAGTTGTGCCGTTAACTGTGCCGTACAGCAAGAATTGATCCCAACAAACTCAACATCGATTTGCTGCTTTCTTTCTCTCATCGGTCGCGGAACCGCTCTTCTCGACCACTGCTGCTGCTGGAAACTGAATCCTGCCTGACCTTGAGCGTACTGGAGCCGACACCGTTCACTGAGTCCTGGTTGAAATCCTAAGCCGGTCCGGAAGACGATGGCGGTCCGGAAGACTATGGCGTTGTTCTTTCGCCACTCTCACTCAAGCCTTTCTTGCCCGCGTTCCTCGCGTCCCAATACCGGACCGGTTTGGCTTTCTTTCAATTTGGCGGCTCAGTCAGCAATCCGGGCAGTGCAAGGGCAGCGCGTCGTTGCTTTATAAGCACGCCTTCGACCAATCCAACCTTACAGACTCGCGCGTGTACTCACTCGCACTCACCCGCAATTCACTACTCGCACTTGACTCACATGGCCCGCACATTCGCGTTCTTCGGCCCGTACATCACCGGCCCCGAAGCGCAGTCACTGCGCGCGCGCATTCGATCCGCGCACCTGGCTAGGCTCAAGCCGCTCCATGAGCAGGGGGTTATCAGTGCGTATCCTTGCCTTCAACTCGCGTACACACACCAATGACATGACTCAATTGCACAGCAAACGGCGGCCCGTTCTACAACGACGACGGTGCAGGCGAGGGCGCGCCCGACCGTCCCTTTGGCGGCTCGTTCTTCATTATGGAGGCGGAGACGCGCGCGGAGGCGTTGAAGGTTCTTCAGGAGGATGTGTATTATAAGGAGGGGTTGGTGAGTGATCAATTGCATTTCGGTCTTCAGCATTCCATTATCTTCTTTGCGTTATCATGCTGATTGACGTCTGCAGTGGGACATCCCCCAGATCCGGTTGATTGAATATGTGGCGCCGAAGTAGGATGTCTTGGAAGGTGTTGTAAGATATCCAGACGCAGAGTACAAGGTGTACGAATGTGTCTTTGAGACTCTTGGAGAATTCATATTGAGCTGGATGCATACCAGATTCATTTCACGAGTCATTAAATCACCGGGCAAAGTTTACCTCCAAAGGCCTTGTTCCCAAAACGAACACGCGAGCCTCGTGGGAGCTAGAAGCGGAGACAAAAAACAAGGGCGCATCCCCATCGGGGGACCTTGTCTCTTTTAAGGCAGTCTCCTTGTACCCTGTTCGTGACTCTTGAATGTTCCCGGAGGTATATAAGCGCGACAGAGCATGAGTAGAGATCAGAGCAAAAACGCGAGTTAGCTCCCCGAAAGACAATAGCGCTTCTGTCTTATTGTGATTCTACGCGACGAACAAACGGCGATTTTGCTTTATTATCTCGCGAGGACACATACGCGCCCACACGCCCCAACCCCCACCCGTCCACCCACCCACCTTTCCGAGTCCGGATCCCTTCACGTCGCACGACCACGACCACCTAATTCCCGGCATCCGGCCCACCGCACTTCTGCACTCATCCTCATCCCGCACTTCTGCACTCATCCTCATCTGCATCCTCATCCTCACGCATATCATCTCTGCATTCGCATTCATTTCACGACGCACACACCTAATTTTTATCCCGGATCATAATAATGTCGGCCTACACCAAATACGCCGCAGCCTCCGTCCCCGCAGCGCCCGCCTACGGGCTGTTCCCTGCCGGCGCGACGTCGCCCAACGCATTCGCGTCCATGCACCAGTCGCCGCGTGCCACACATAGCATGTACGCGCAGTTTGCCGCGCCCGCCGCCTCCGCCGCTGCCCCCGCGCAGCAGCCCGCGAGCGGGGGGAAACGGTTCTCGATGATGCGCAAGTGAGGCGCCGACGACGACTCGGACGACCACCTTTATGATCACGACGACCACCCACCTTTCCTGCGACAGCTGCAGCAGCATAACATTAATTGTTCTTTGGCGGGCAAGGCCCATGGGAGACGCGCAGGCCTGACGTGCAGGGCACGAGAGACAGGGAGCACGACGTTGACCACACCAGCACGATACCACCGCATTTTTGTATAGCATAGACATGAACCTTGTATTTCAAAGTCCAGTCGGAGTGAGCAAAGCGCAAGAGGGATCGACGGCACGTGCGGGAGCAGTGACGTAAGAATGTATTTAAAAAAAACAAAAGCTAGTGAACTCTTCGGAAGTGAAAACTGCGAAGTAGCGCTCGAAGAAAAGCAGCGTGAAAAGAAACAAAAGCTAGTGTGAAATCTTCAATTGAAGAAACGATTTCACCAGCTCGGCCGAAGTTTGATGGGAACACCAGCGGGCCGGAGCACAGACCCCTTGTCCTCAGCCAGAATATGCCGCCTCGAGCAGCAGCGTCGGCGCCGTCGGGCGCATCGTCGGCGGTCTACGGACTCAGCCTCCTCAGCGAGTACACACACACCCTCGACTCCCTCCCCCTCGACCTCTCCCGCAACTTCGCCGATTTGCGCGAGCTCGACGCCGTCTTGTCCGCGTCCATGGCCTCCATTACCACAAAAATCAGCGCCCTCACAGAGATGGTCGAGCAGGGCGCAGGCAAGCACGAGGAGCGGCTCTGGCTGCTCATGGAGATCGCAGACGAGGCCACCCGCCTCCGTCTCGGCGGCGAGGACAAGATTCGCGTCGCGTGCCAGGCAGCAGACAACCTCAGGTCCCACAGCACACACCTCAGAGCCCTCACAGAGCACCTCCCCGCCTTCGACCCCGCAACCCTCAATCGCCGCACCACCTACCCCCATGTCGCCACAAAGTCATTCATGCCCACCTCCTCGCTCGAGCCGGGCAGGAGACGCAGAACCGGCTTCCAGGCCTCGTTGCTCGTCAGTGCGCCCGAGCCCAGTCCCATGAAGAGAAAAAGAGCCGTGCGCGACGATGATCTCGATCACGCCCGGTCGCCCAGAAAAGACCGTCTCGTCGAAGTCGTGCCCCGCGGGCGCATGGGCGGTCGCAAAAAGTGCGTACATTCTCCGTTAACCTTCACACAAATCTCTAACCAGACCACACGCAGAGTCGTCGAACGCGCGCCCTCCCCGACCGAGTCCCTCCTGTCGGTGACATCCCACATCCCACCCCAATCAAATGCCCGCGCTTCCGGAAGCACCAACGCTCGCGCCGCAAACGGAACCGCCGCCAAGCGCTCCCGCGCCGCCGCCGGCGCCAACACCCGCAGCGCAAGCGCCCAGCCAAACGAGTACTACGGCTCGCACCCCAACGGGCGTGACGCCCCCGGCCCTGCCTCCTCCTCCTCCGCCGCCGCCGCCAACGCGCGCCGCGAGGCGTTCAACGTGCCCCCCTCCGCCTCGCACCCCTCGCTCGTGCCGTATCAGAACGGGCACGGCGGCACCGGCACCGGCGGGGGGCCGCACGCGACGCCCTTTGAGCTGCATGCGCGCGGACACGGACACGGACACGGACATGGCGGGCACCACTCGATGTCGAGCACGCCCGTCCCCGGGGCGGGCGGCGACTGGAACCCGCCGCATCCACAGACGCTCGAGGGCCCGGGGATGCCCGTCGCGCGCACCAGCCACGGGTCGTCGTCCGGCGGCGGCGGCGCACACGGTGGCGGTGGCGGGGGTCCTGGGTCGGCGAATGGGATGGACAACAGCGCGCCGCCGGAGGGGGCGGACGGGGAGGCGGACGGGGACGACAAGCCGTATTGTTTCTGCCAGCGCGTGAGCTTTGGGCAGATGATTGCGTGCGACGACTCGACGTGTCAGTGGGAGTGGGTGCGTTGTCTTTCCCTCTTTCATCTTTTTAACGAAAGAATGCTAACGACTTTGCGTGCGCACAGTTCCACATCAGCTGTCTCGGACTCACCACCCCGCCGGACGGGCGCTGGTTTTGCGACGCGTGCAGGACCAAGCGGAACGCGAAGCGCGCTGGCCGGGGGGGCAGGCGAAAAGCGTCTGGGCGCGCACGGGCATGATCAGCATCCATCCCCCGCTCCTCGTGGGTTGGCTGCCTTTCGTCCATTCTGTACATATGCATATGTATACTATATGATACATACACCTCCGCATGTATCACCGTATCTCGCTCACTCAGGTCCTTGTCGTCCTTAGCGCCGCTGCTCTAGAATTTGTAACCCCCTTTGTACTTGCTGGATTAGTCAATATTTGGCCTCGCCTTTTTTACGCCCATCCTCGCATCGTTGGGATGGAGGAGTTGTATGATGTAGGTATGAATATTGCGCGACGGAGGGTGTAGGTAGGTACAGCAAAAATAAATTCCTGTCTCCGCAGATGACAGGTTCCGTCTTTCAACGTCGTTTTGACCCCCGCACGTCGTCCAGCCCGGGCGAGCTCCGCCGCTTGCTGTGTCCACTTGTTAGTGTTCAGTCAAACATGCGAAGAAAGAAAGTGTGAAAAAAAAGAAAACCCCAACTCACCGACTCCGTTCCTCCGGCTCCCCGCTCGTCATCCGTCCGTCTTTGCCCCCGCCATAGTCGAGCCCGTCGACGGCGGGCGCGTTGTTGTCGCGGTCCTTATATTTGTTTTGGTTTCGTGGACCGGTGGGGACGTTGGGTGGGAGGGGCGAGGTGGGGCGGACGGGGGGTGGGGGTGCTGTGTGCGGAGATTTAAAAAAAATGAATATTATGGTAGGAAGAGGAGAGGAGAGTGAAAATGAACGCACCGTCGTTGCCGTACCCGCCCCGCCCGCGCCCGCGTCCGGGGAAGCCTCGCGCGCCGCGTAGACCGCGTCCTCGGTACGGGACGGGGCCTGCACCGCGCCCGGCGGGTCCTGAGGGAGCGCTGGCTTGCGGCGCCTCCATCTGCGGGTACATTTGCTGCTGCGCCATCTGGTTCTGCTCCTTCAAAAAAAAAGTCAACACCTTCGCTCTCAAGAATAAAAAAGACGACCGAACCTGCGCGCCATACTCCATCCCCATCCCCATCATCCCCGGATTGCCCACAAACCCACCACTCCCATCCTGCATCATCCCGCCCTGCTCCGGCGCCCCACCCCCATTCCCGCCGGGCCCAACCTGTCCCTGCCCCGGCCCATGCCCGCCGCCCTCCTGCATGCCCATCTGCATCATCTGCGGATTCATCCCCATGTCCCCGTTCATGCCCATGCCCATAGGGCCCATCATCCCCATGTCCATCATCATCCCCTGCCCCATCATCGCGGGGTTCGCCGCGCCGTTCATCATGGCGGTCGTCCCCGTCATCACCATCTGCCGCACCTCGGGCGGCAGCACCGTCAGCTGGTCCTCCGCCATGCCAGAGAAGTTCTGCGGTGCGTCGGCGTGGTTAGCATAGTGCATCCAAGGCGTAGGATAGGAATATTGTACGGACCAGGACATTCGTTTTCAGCACGTTCGCGAGTTCGCCGAGGTCGCGGCGGCGGTAGCAGTACGCCTCCCACGAGAGCTCGTCGAACCCGTAGTTGAACCAGTCGCTGATGTCCGACCCGGCCCTCCGCCACGCCTTGTCGGTCATGGAATTCAAATCCACGTCGATGATGGAGCGGCCTTCCATGGTGCCCGTGACATTGGGGTCGATGGCCGGGTGCGAGGGCGGCGCGGCGACGGGAGGGAGGGTCGATGGGTCGATTCCGTCGTCGACGACGGGTGTTTCTTCGGGTGCAGTTTGTGCAGGCGGGGGCTCGGTTTGCGGGACAGCTGCTGCTGCTGCTGCCGTCGAGGGGGAAGGCGGCTCCGAGCCGCCGAGTGCTTGGGGAGTGGGTTGTGGGGTGGGTTGAGCGCCAGGTGTCGGTCGTGCGGGAGTGCCGCTACCGATTTGAGGAGCGGTGCCTGCTCTTTGAATGGGCGTGTATTCAGTGGTTAGCGAAGGTTGCGGTGCTGCAGCGGCACATTGAGAGCTCTACGTCAAGGCTAATAAATGTCTGTTACCTCGTAGAGCGGTAGTCGATGTGCTACTCCGTAACGGCGGTGCGCCTCGGGCAGAGGACCTAACCCAGTGTTGAATTCGACCACGCGCATAAAAAAGGAACGCGCTCACCGAAAATCAAGTGACCGCGACTGGGGCTCCATAATAATTTCCACATCCTTATCCCCAAGTCAGCATAGTTTCCAGAGATGAACGAACCGCGCGTACATCCTCGTCATCTTCCTCAGTTTCTTCGCCCATGTCAACCACCTCTTCGCTCTCCTCTCGCACGGAAACATCAGTAGCCGGTTCAGTAACCTGGCTCGACGATGCTTCTGCCAGCTGCGCTTCCGCCTGGGCCTCCAATTGCGCAACAATAGCGTCCGAGGATGGGAAGCTTCCGAGCGATGTTCTGAGTTGGCCGTCACCGACATTAACACAAAGAATGGACCCGACTGCTGTTGGAACTCACGATGGCGTTACTAAGTATCACGCGGAACACGAAAGTCAACGAAATGATTATTGGGCATTGCGATACGATAGAACATGAGAGTTGCTGAAGAAAATACGCATACCCTGGACCGGGGTCGCCTCTGGCTGCGGGGTTCCTCCGCCGTACAGAAAATCGTCGTCGTCGTCCCTATTCAACGGTCAGTGCACGCCAGAGGCAAAACCTCGGGCACAGACATGCTGGTTAATGAGTTTGGCGTTATCCTCAAAGTTGGCAGAAAAGTAACGTGTCACGTTAGTAACAGAGGCGCGTCACGCGCGTTTTGGCGCGCAGTGATTCAGTCGCGAGACCACTCAAATATGACCGCAAGAACACTAAAATTATAGTATTTTATTCCCACCACGAGAAATTTACGGTGGGGGTACGTCTCCAGATACTTCTCCCGAGGTTTCCTCTAGGCCCTTCTTCAAACCCTCCAGCGTTCTTGCCAAACGGCCACCACCCGCTTCGCTCAGCACCATCGCAAGCTGCGCTCCAGGCGAGCTGAGCAAGCCCACCAGCTGTTCCCGCAAAGTCTGCAGCGTCGGCAAATCAGCAACATTCCTCACCCGTTCGGGGAGCAGTATTTGCCCGTCAAGTAGCGCCCCCAGAACCTTTAAGTTCGGGATCCACTACCTGTCCGTGCACGTTTGATCCTACGACCTGGGTTCGCAGGGTCCGCGTTCTTCTCCTGCAACTCTTTTTGCAGCTCCTCCTCCGTTTTTGGTTTTCGCGGAGGAACGTTGCGGTCGAATGTGCGAAGGATGGCTTTAGCTGCGGAGGGTCGAGAACGGGCAACGAGAGGACTGCGAGCGCGCCGGTCACTCCGTCGGTCATCCGCATCACGTCCGCGTTGTCGACAGAGGGAAAGTCGCGTATGGCAGCACCGAATATGCTCGATCGTATGACGGTGAGCAGAGGCTCCGCTACAGGTTCGGCGGGAACGCCGGCGGGAGATGGGGAGGATAATGAGGGCTTCGAGCGATTTGAAGCAGCAGAGATGTCTCTCCGGAGTTTTATGAGCTTCTGGGCCGTAAAGTCGTTGTGGTAGAGGAATATGAGGGGGGAGGTGGTGCTGCTCTCGAGGATTTTCGTGTACCAGTTGTACTGGAACGCTTTCTTTCCCTGGAAGTGGCGTGGTAGGGACATTCCCTTGATACTCTTTGAGGGAGTAACGGAGAGCGCATAGCCGCGAGAATGCGTGAAAATCTGGGGTAAATTTGATCGAGATAGCGGGAGAGTTGACAAAGACGCGACAGAAGTGGAGGCAGGTCGATGGGGGACGCGCCTCGCGGTCCGCGACAGCAACATGAGCGTTTTCGGCGAAACCAAAGATGATCGGATTGTGTACTTTGGAGGAAGGAACCAAACACTGTTGTGACCAAACCAGCGTGACCACCTCGAAATCATTGTCCTGCTCGGACTCCCAACCCCCACTTGGTTCTCCTACTGGCGCTGTTGACTGGGATCCTTTAACCCTTCCCCTGAACAATATTTACTCGAGGACCCCGCGCATTCCGCGCTATGCAGCTGCTGGCGCTCATTCTCCATCTCGCTCTGGAGAGCGGCTCAGTTTGAATTACCCCCTCAAGCCACCAACTTACGCGTATCGCGACTTGTATCTCTTTGAATTCCTGGTTGCATCGCTCTATCTCGTGCGGAAGGCCTCCCACCATGTGCACATATTCTCGTGCTCGATAGCCCACCGCGAACTGAAGGATTTTAGATCGAAGGGAATGGACGTTTTCAAACTTGACTCTGAAGCAACTTGAGCCTTGGCGACGCAAATCAGTCGGTTGGACACTCACCTCAATAGTCGAGACGACGCCATGTTGGGGAAGGTGATCCACCCGCCCGAAAGCGCGGGGGGAGAGGGGTATCGTTCCTTGCGGAGGTGCGACGGACTCCAGACACTAGAAGTGCCATCATTTTCGTTTTGCAAAGGTAAGCAAACGATATAGTAAATGGTGAAGGCGAAAGACAGGGGCTCATCAGAAAATGCTTGGTCTGTCTACTTTCGCGGAAGGAACCAAATAAATTTCGAAATCTTGTTTGCATTCAAAGGTAAAACCACCACTCCCATACCTACAGAGCTCGTTCTGCCTTTCTGAAACTCCTACCGGCGTTGCACTAGCTGAGCCTCCTCGACTTTTCGCAGCTTGCAAAAAAACTTGAGTGTTATACCCTGGATTCGGTCTGGTACACTCACAGAGCACCCCGAGGAAAGGATAATAATCATGTCGTCAATGTCCGCACTGTGCAGCTTTTGGCGTTCGTTCTCCACTTCGGTCTGAAAGCTCGATCCAGTTTATCGAATTCCTCCAGACAAACACACTTACCTGTATCGCGACCTGTATCGCTTTAACTTCCCGCTTGTACCTGTCTATCTCGCCGGAAAGGGCTCCCACTATGTGCAGATATTCTCTTGCTCGATAGCCCAACTCGAACTGGAGAATTGTCGAGCGAAGCACGGACTTGTTCAAATTGACCCTGGACATGGACTTGAGCCCGATTGTAGAAAAAATCACAGGAAACGAAACACTCACCTCGATAGCCGAAGCTGCATCTCCATGTTGAAATCGCGCTTCGACAACAGTCGTTCCTCGTTGGCACTTTGAAATATATCCAGCGTCTCCGCTGTTAGACTCTCAAGCTGGCTCATCTTCGCGCTTGGGAGGAGTGGCCGGAATAGAAGGGTTATGGAGTAAAAGAGGACGAGTGAAAGAAGAACATATTGGAGGATGTTATTGGTTGCGAACGCAAGCAATGCCGTCGATATCAGGTGAGATTCAGACATGGTATAACGGCGGGAAGGGATGGGGGCGTTGATTTTTCCTGCTGCGTGAAATGCTGTCGCTTATAACAAATCCAGTGCTCACACTGCAAGGAGCAATCAGGGTGCCATTTTTATTGCTTAAGTCAAGTTCGCAGGGGCTCCGTTATTTGGACTTCAACTTAAACCAGGTGTGGGTTACCGGCCTTCGGGCCGCATTCCTTGTTGCACACGCTATAAACGACGTTGACAAACGAATACGGACAGCACTCACGCCGATCATCGAGAAGAAGTCATGTCCTCACTAGATGTGCGATCCCTTGATCTCAACTTCCAATTATCCCGCGCAAGCAATGCAATCTGGTTTATGTTTATATCGCACAAGTGAGGGAGCGTACTCATTGGTTCGGGAGGACTCCCGGGTTTCCGATGCTGTCCTTTGCATGACGTTCCTCATTCAACAAAGTTCTCCTGATCACTGTCTACTATCAGCGCGGTGACAGCAGAAGACATTCGTGACGTTAAAGCGGTTCACTTCTGTCGAAGTTCATCGGCTTGCGCGCTCCGATGGTGCACCAAAATAAATTAATCTTTCACACAAAACTCCCAAGTTCGGTCATCTCCGCCCTCTCCAGTCGTCCCCGTCCCATGGGCTCGTTCCCCTTTCGTCATTCGATGTTCATACCCTTTCCATGTATTTCGATTGAAAAAGAACGACCGTAGGAGGCTGTATGGTGGGCTTTGGGGCGTGCTACCGGACGTCGGTGGAGGTGGATTTTTGGCGAGTCGAGGTACATCCCTAGAGGGATCAAAATCAGAGCTGTATAGGTCTGAAACAGATGCATGTTTACCACTGGGTATAAGGAACGACATTCCGTAGTGTGACGAGAACTGTGCCTCTGCAGGCAACGGGCTGTATGATATTCTCGTCTTCTAGATCTAGATTATCATTCATGTCTTCTTCTTCCACCTCATCATCATCGGGTACTTTCCGCTTTTTGGGTTTGAAAATCTCGGGTACCGGTCCATGTACGAGAAACCCCGCAGCAGAGCGAAGGAACCCAAGAATAAGTACTTGGTTCGAGAGTATATTCCGATCCTGGTCTGTGATGCCCTTCCCTTGAGACGGTATAGATAAGGAGGTTTGCCGGAAAGATTAACAGCAGACAAACCGGCATGCGGGAAATTCCAAACGATTCTATCCCATTTTTTTCCTTTGAACGCGGCGACTTTGCCCAGTTGCGTCGCATCTACACCAAAGAGAACGTCGACTCCTGCTGTACGCAACTCCAGTACAGTGTCTTCAGCCTCTGGGTACTTTTCAAAGCACTCTTTCTCAGTGTCATATGCCGTCGCGGTTATGTTTTTCGGAGGCAAGTGTTCTAATTCAGCGGGAGCATCCCTGATTAGAGCGCGCGCAAACGAGAAGTTCCCTTCGCCAATGAGAAGAATCTTGTCTGTCGCACGGAAAGGGATAGTCGGACGACGAGGGGGCGCGACCTCTTTGCCTTTCCCTTTCGCGGCGGCTGTAGTAGTTTTTCCTTTCCCGCCTCCATGCTTTTTCGACATCAATTCAGCGGTTTGCGCCGCCTGAGACGCCTTTTGCTTCAATTTCATCCGGGATTGCTGAGACTGTAGGGCAGCTTTCAGCGGTTTCTTTGATTTGCCCATTTGCGGTGCGGAAAGAGAGTGTGCAGATGTTTGATTCTGGGGTCAACGGATTGATCGAGCCGAAAGGGCCGGGAGCAACATTCGCTTTTGGCAACTGCCACGTTCATATAACCTGCTTAAACCCCTGCTGCACTCAACCCCAGTCTCTCCTTCAATCTTTCAAAATGGCATGCGAATGGCTTCACCCTTGGCGCTCTCCCACTAACGATTTTTGTTAGCCCACCGAATTCGAAATGCGGCAGCGCAACGCAAAGTTTGCTAACACAGCAAAATCTGGCAAGAAACCCACACACCCGTCGAGAGCAGAACTGCTTGCCAAGCGGAGCCCTATAAACATTTGGGCGCTTGGCGCTATCGTGTTCGTGGTTATGGGAGGAGGTAAGTCGATATCCAATTCGCGAGAATGATACTAACCGTGACGTACAGTATTATTCGAGATCGTGAAACTGCTATTCCTATCGGATTCGTAGAGGATCTCGACGCTTACGCCCTGGGAGGCACGACCGCGATGAAAAGGAGCTAATAGGCGACCATGTATAACAACTTTTCCTCGAGTTTCCCTACTTTTTTTTTCGATCTCCCACAGCTCCAACATACGATACACTCAGTTTGTGTGGGGTCATAATGAAAACAGATCAACAGCGAAGATAATAGTTTGGGTTCAGTCGTCGCCCGAGACGCTAACACTCATACTTTGGCTGCTCAAGCTCCCCCCACTCTCGGCCGCTTTTCCTTTCCCACTTGCTCCAGTAACTTCGACGCCCTCCATGGCATCTGCCTCCAACTCCTTCTCGTCGATCTTGACCGCATCTCCCGCCCAAACACGCATGGTCGGTTGCCAAACCATGACTATGTTATCTTCAGAGGCACTCGTCGCCGTCCAGTTCTCCGTTTCCCCGGGAGCCCAGCAGAAATCAGTGGGCCGCGAAGTGTGTCCTTGAATTTTCTCAGCACTGGTTGGCAACGAAAACTAAAGCGAAACATACCGCCGTGGACGAATAATAGTTCAGGTGGTCCGTCCTCTTGATCGTCAGGAGTCTGCTCCTCTCCGATCATGGACAAATCCCAGATGTTTATTCTCCGGTCGCTCGAAGCGGAGGCAAAGATGGTGGGATTATGAGGGGACCATGACAGATGAAGGACTTCGTCTGTGTGAGATATGAAGGTATGCAGCTTCTTCGCAGGTGCCCGCATGTCGTGCAAAATCACGGTCTGGAAACGCAATTATTCGATGGTCGGTAAATTGTGGCGTGAACAAACCTTGTCGGCACTTCCTGTTACAAGTAGATGCTCTTGAGCGGGGCTGAATGACACTGCGAGAATTTCTCTCTCGTGTGCCTCAATCTTCGTCGATGCCTCTGTCGGCGCCCGGGTGTCCCAACTAAAAAAAAGGAAAACATTAGATCGCAAAATAACCAGAGAAACGCGGCCGAACATCATGAGCATTTTATCGTCTCCAACGCTAGCGAAGACATTCTCGTCTTTGGGGTGCCAGTCGACATCCTATCGCGAAAGTTGATGTTAATATTATTAATAACGCAAGGGTGTACCCACCCCGACGACAGCGGTATGTCCACGGAAGACATTGGTTGGCTCTATCGTGGTTTTGGTCTTGGTGTACGAGTTAATATCCCTATTTCTGAATGCTCAGGACTAGTTAGATGACTAGGAATGTCACGCACCAATGGCAGACGGTCATGTCCTCCGAAGCACCGAGCACATTCCCGGTTTTCAAAGGGTTCCATGCCAGTCCATACCTTCATTACCGAAAGAAATCAGTATTTATGGAAGAAGAAAGAAAAGCCACGCACCCTTCCCGGGTCTGTCCAACCAATCGAATGTCAGGCTTGCACACACCACCCCGCTCCGGTTCACTAGAATGCTTGGTTCGGTCAAAAACGAGGACTTCGCCGGTGACAGCCTTGGTGGCGATCAAGTCCGGATTCTGCGGCATATAACGCGCCCTGTTGACTTCCCCAGCATGGTTGATCTTTTGGATGATCTGAATGCGAGGTGCCGGAGGAATAGTGTGGCCGCCCAGCTCGCCACGCTCATCGTCATAGTCCGCTCTGTCGAGTTTCTCCGCGCCGCTGGCATTAGTTCGCTTCGGTATCTGGACGGACGCGATCTGAAGGTAGTCTTGAGCTTGCCCGGACGTGTGTGTCCCAAGAAGGAGACGGTGGGTCGTGTATGGCTTGCTCGCGGACCTGCAAAGCGTCTCAGTGGCGGTTAGACGTAGAATCTAGTGAACGCACGATTCCTTGTCCGGGAACCACTGGCAGGTCAAACTTGGCCAGTCCAAGGCGTGCGTGATGACGATATCGTACAGATACGGCGCGTTTTTCTTCCTATGAATGGTGGACGACGTCAGAACAAAGGTAGGAGCCACGATAGGTAGAGCCCACCAGGTCTTGTATTCCTACAAAAAGAAACGCCACAGAGGCGAATTAGAGAGAGAAGAGGTTCATGGTATGAAAAGACGACGCGCACCTCGTTGATGAGTTTGTTCTCTTCCTCTGCGGCGAGGTCATCCTCAATCTCCTCGACTTGCGGTCTCATGGTTCAGTAGAGTGCTGGTCGAGGTAATGCTCGAGATATTAGTGGTTTTATCTGCGAAGGGTTGAATGCGACGCGACCGTCGCGGTGGGACGAAGACAGAGGTGAATACGCGATGGACGCGTTCTTTCGCACGGTCGTAGGGTTAGGGTCAGCGTTCATCCCTTTAGGCTTCCTCTTCGCAATCACTCACAATTTCTTGGGCGAAGACGAACCAGGCAAAGAGCTTAGAGTTCCTCGATACGAATACACATGAACCAAAGGATAATTGGATTCAATGTGTTTTAGTCAACCCCACACCAGAGCAGGGCGAGGTCCGAGTCCGGGGAACAAGAGGATGAGGTCAAGACTCAAGAGGACTCCAACCTTGCCCGGAAGAGAGAGGTTAGAAACGCACCTTGGAAAGCTCGAACGACTCGGAGACCCGGAGGCATACACAACTGGCGCTCTCAAGTATAAAACAAGGAAAGGGTAAAATATCTCCGAACAACCCGGTCACCCAGGGACGTACATACTCGACTGCGCTTGAAGCTGGACAGTGCTCGCAAGCAGTGACTCCGCCTAAACATCTCCGAACTCGGTCGCCCTGGGATTGACTCGACTGCTCTCAAGGCAGGAGACAATGACCTGAAAGGAGGACAACTGAAAAAAAGGGGCGATGAACTTCAAGAACTCAACTGGAAAGTCTCCGAACAACCCGGTCACCCGGGATTTACTTTGCTGGGTATAACGGAGGAGCTCACGAAGAGAACGACATAAAAGGAAGACTGAGATTGATCGATTACAAGGAATGAACCACCCCCAAGGATTTCCCAACAACCCGGTTAACCTGGGACTTACTCAACTGCGGTAGGCGGCCTGCGTATGCCAACAAGTTCTAGGAAGACGACTGACTACGACTGAGCAAAAGATGAAAAGCCAACCGTGGGAACCTAACACATACCATCTCCGAGTGGCTGGACTCCCGGTGACTTACTTGCAGGATGCTCTCCAATAATTAAACGACACCGCAATTCATAGGAAAATGACTCGGTGCAAAATATAAATAGGAACTGGTCTTCGATGCGACTCGAAACAGAGGTTGAACCAGGACGGCGATTCTGGGTAATAAACGGGGGATTACTAAATGCGTCTGGAGTAGAATATTTATATGAACTTTGAGCCTCGCCGGACAACTCGGCCCTGCGAGGCACGATCTACACTTCAAGGCGTCAGCGACAGAAAGCGAAAACCCTCCGAGACATAGGCGAAGGATGGACGTCGCCGAAAATGTCAGCGACCTTGGAGCACACAAGGGTGTTGCAGCGAGAAACGCGTCTACATGCCGGTGAGTACGATAATACATGTTGATGCTGTGCAGGCGTGAATTGACCTGAGTGCCCTACGCGTCGAAGCGCGACTAACGCGTCGAGGTCGCGCTAATTTAAGCCAATTCGACGGTTTATTGAACTCTGAGGTGGCTAGTAGGCTTGTAGATGATGTTGATAGATGCGAGAAAAGTAATGTGGTGCTTACCAAAGGGAAGGCTATTGTGAGTCGCGGGGGTACGAAAGAGAGAATACAGAGTGACCACGAAGTCTTCTGAAGTCCTAGGTTTGATCGTCAATCAAGGCACTGCTGATGGCCGAGCTCGGGAGCTACCAATTTGGAACTCCGATTCGACCCAATCATCATCAGTCTCAAGTTCTCGCATTCGATGTCGTCGACTGGGGCTAACCAGTATTACCCCAACGCCGTCTATCACAGTCTATTTCCGCCGAATCCTCCGTTTCCGGTACAGAAATTCAGAAACTTGACCGCCTTCCCTGACCGCATCCCAGGTGAATAACGATGCTACCCCAGAGGCCCCACTGCTGGCAGCAGCGCGGCAATGTTCGGTCCGCGGGTGCTCGAACCCACTTGACCCGCCAGGCCCAGATCCCCTAGTTGAGAGGAAGATGTGCGCGCCGTGCCGCGAGAAACATCGAGTGTATGCAAGTACCAAACGGGCCCGACGGAGAGCGGAAAGAGTCTTAGTCGGTAAATTGTCTTCAACCCCAGCAAGCACCAGTCCCCAAGACACGGATCCGACACCTTGGATGAATAATGTGAGGCCTTTGTCGATTTTATTCAGGTCTCGACATATTGCTTGACTCCCTAATTCGCGTTGTGGAGCCACCGGTATTAACACCGTATTTCAGGACCTGGCGAGTAATCCCACCCCAGCAACACCTACTCAGTATTCCTCCCCGTCCACCCAACCAACTGCCGATCTCCAAAAAGCTCCCTGGGCTATTGATCCCGCTCTTTACTCGCAGTCCAGCTCCAGTTCAACCTTGGCGGGCGCGTTAACTTTGCAGTCAACCAACCCAAGTGTTAATGTAGCTGTTCCTGCCTCCAGTTTTGCGGGGCGCGACGAAGAAGTCTACAACACAAGCGTTGCACCCAGCGCTACTCTGTATCCCCACCCTCAGAAATCAGGCGCCCCGGCTCCTTCAGATTCGGGACAAGGAGCGGCCCCTCAAGGCTCAGATGGGAAACCTCGGTTCTGCTCTGTCAAGGGCTGCAAGGCGGCCATCCTCGAAAGCACGGGTGCGCTCCCTGTCATTTCAACCTTACTCTCCTTTATGCCAAATATATTATCTAAGCGGTCTACCCATACAAGATGTGTAGGCCATGTCGCGACCGTTATCGGAACTATGGTATCACCAAGCGCGCAAAGGCAAAAAAAGAGCAGGAGACATGGAATCGGGAGTTGGAGGGGCTCCGGGTGAAGGAGGACCTGCGGCGAGCAGAGAACGGACTACCTGTATGCTCCATGTTCCTCAACGCCGTCCTTTGGATATCTGACACAATTTTTAGGCTCTTTCCGGCGACGAACTTAGAGCGTGGGAAATTTCCATCATCGACGAAGAGGTTCCCCTGCCGCCCAGCCGCGCAAAAAATATCCCAATGCCTATGGGCCCTCTTGACACGCGCTACTCACGTCAAATCCCTCCCGATGTTCCCCTGCCCACCCGCATGTGCAGCGTCTCCCATTGTCACAATCTCCTCCCGGGATTTTATCGGTATAAGCGCTGCGAGACGCACCGAACTCAGAACCGTTGGCACAGCAAACTGAACCAAAGCAGAGAGAAAATTCAGAAGGGCTTCATGTTACCCGACGGGACCCTCGTCGTCCAACCCGGCCCAATTAAAAAGAAAGACGGAGAGCCCGGGGAGCCGAAGGAGAAGAAAACCAGGAAGAAACGAGAGTCAAAAGCCAATGAGAGCGGTGAAGGACTTGCCGGGCCCTCCAATACAGGAGGTGAAACAACAACGGACGCGTCGACGGCCGCTCAGGTGGATGCGGTTTGTGCTTATTGCTTTCACGTTCTCTTACTCACTTCTGTCATCCATCCAGCCCGTTCAAAAACGCTCTAAGCCCTCTGGGAGCTGTCGAGAGGATGATTGCTGCAATCTACTACTCCCCGGAACGCGCTGGCGCAGTTGCGACAGTTGCCGGACTATTGCCCGAATTTTCAAGCAACAGAAAAAAGCGGCCGAGAAAAATCAACTGGGCTTTGTGAATGTGACAGTAGATGTTCATGATTTCAACGCTGTCCCCCCCATTCCTGCCGCAGGAACCCAGTCGGGTTCGGGCTCAGGTTCGGGTTCGGGTCCGGCTGGCCCGTCCACTGTTGCTGTAACCGCTGCTTCTGCCCTCGGACCGAGCACATGCTATATCTCGCCAAGCGTTGCGACGACTGCAACATATCCTCCAGCCCCCACCTCCACATCCACGCTTCTTACGGTGAATCAACCGCCTAACTCAGGACCTGAGGTATGGTCGATCTTGCCTTCTACTGTGTTTAGAGATTTATCTCATTTGTGCAGAGTCGATCTGGCGTGCGTGGGGTTCGTAAATACAGAAAGTTACCCCGTTACGACAAAGACGGGAATATAATTCTGAACGGCACCAGCGCTGAGGCGTCTTCGAGTTCTGCACGTGTGGCCGCGCCTTTAGCCACCCTACCGCCTTCTTCGAATCTGTCCCCCCTCCCGCCTTCTTCAAATTTGTCCCCCCTCCCGCCTTCTTCGAATCTGTCCCCCCTCCCGCCTTCTTCTCGTTCCACCATGCCGCCGTCGACTCTATCTACCATGCCGCCCCAGCCTCTCCCTGGGCATTATCCCTATCCGCCCCCGCCCCCTGGCTTCCAGTATTACATGCCTCCCCAGGGTTATAGTTATTATGGAATGCCCTCACCAGGCTCCACGGCGCCGGGGCAGCCGCCTCCTGGATTCATGTACATACCGTCCCCGTATCCTTATGCTATGATGCCGCCGCCGGCGAACCAAGCGGGCACTAGCGCCTCCGCGCCGTATTCTTATTATCCGTATACGCTTCCGCCCCCGGGGTATGCATTGCCTCAGCATTATCCCCGTGCCGGTTATACGTACCCGACTGGTACACCTCAGCAGCCTCCTGCGGGAGGATACCAGTCGCCGTATGCCGCGTATAAGTCCCAGACCACCTCCACTTCTGCGCCGCCTGTTCCTCCTGCTACGGGTAGTCAGGGATACACGTACTATCGATTCAAAAACGGGACAAGGAACCCTCCTGCACCTGAGGTATGTTTTTCGTCGTTGATTTCCTGTCTTTCAACTGATTCTGTTTATTTATCGAAGTCGAAACAGCCGAGTAAACGGAGGCGGTTGAGCGAAGAGCCTGCCGCTGCTGCACCTGCGAGCGCTCCCCCAATTGCTTCGGTCGCCGCCCCTGTTATGGATGCACTCCTCCCTCCCGCGAATGCTCCGGTTCCTACCCCTCCCGCAGACCCACCCGCCGCCGCCGTCGCACCTCAGCCTGCGCCCATGGACGCAGAGGCTCCCAACAAAGAGCAGCCGCCGCCTCCATCGACCTATCATCGCCTGTGTGGGATGAACAAGTGCAATCGTGAGCTGCCCTCGGGAACGACCGGGTCCATGTGCGACAAGTGCCGCACGAAAATAAAGAGGCGACAGGCGACGACGAAGCAGCGTTTCAGGCTCGAGCCCAAAAAGATTATTGTAGCGAAGAGTGCCGCTTGATTTTGGAATCAGTGCATTGCACATATAGTTTCGTATCTGATTATTAGCTTTTAGTATACTGTATACCCTACTCTAGTTTAGCGAGCAACCCAAATATTTGTTTTCTTGGAGCTGAAGACGGACGAGATGACCGAAATGGAGTTTGGTCGGGTTAGGGTTTCGGGACTGTCCCGGCATTGCCCGGCAAAGCCTTCCCGTCATTTCCCTCTTCCACAAAATAATTATCGTGAGCACGTCCGACTGGCTTTCAAGCTGTTCCCCGTTGACCATCCTCTGCAAAGTGCTCGGAAGCCTAACTCTGCGTCTCTGCCAGAGCAGACATGGGATCTCCAACCGTTAATGTGCGACAGCGCGACTTCAAATGACCTACCCGAGAATGTCTTGAACTCAACGACGAATCCGCAGGTCGTGCGATACACCGCGCTCTTCACCGGCGTTGTCTATGGCTGGTACCATCGCCGAACACTCCAGGCCGCGCACGACGTGCACAAGATCGAGGCTGCGACGTACCAGCGGGAACATCTAATAGCGCAGGCAAAGGAGGCGTGGATAAAGAAACAGGCGGTGCCTCCCCAAACTGCGGACGGTGCGTTTTTCCCCTTCTATGTGTTCTGCACCCCTGCGTCCCGCCCGCCGGTATTAATTATTGTTCTCCCTTCTAGCACTCGTCACAGATCCAGAGGACCCGCGGTTCGACCTCGAAAAGTTAATTGCGCGATGGGAAGCCACTTCATAGCTGTATTCTTTCTGTCCTCCTTTGCAAATATAGACATTTTGGCTGAAAAAATCGTTCGTTTCGCCCGGTCAATGTGATTTCGAGGTGCGTGTCGGGTCACTTTTGCCGAAGCGTCGACTCAAATAGTCATCAGGTATCTCGCTCGTGTGAGGTCATTGCTGTCGCAGCGGTTTAAAAGAAAAGGATTCGGGACTCCGGCGGCATCCGTTCACCTGACCCGGTTATTTCTCTCCTAGAACCACTATGTCAACCTCGATTCATGCGGGAGCCTGTTTCTGCGGCGCTATATCGTATACGGTTACGGGCAAACCGACGCTGAGCGCGTATTGCCATTGCACTCGCTGTCAGAGAATGACGGGTGCGTGCCACATCCTACTCAAGAATCGACAAGTTACGAAGGGTTAACCCAGGCTCGGCGTGCATCTGGACCATCCACTTTCCCGCATCCGCATTCGCTTGGACGCATCCCGAACCGCAAGATGTTGTGCTTGACAAATGGGTGACGGAAGGCAAGCAATTCTAGTCTCGACGTTCCGCTGGATCTCACTCGCATCTATTAGGCAAGCCATGGAAGACGCGGTATCGCTGCACGAAATGTGGATGTTGCGTCGCATCGCACAATACAAAGACCGAGAGCTGGAGCGTTTGGGGCTCTCAGCTGGAGAGAAACGAGAATGGAGTGACGAAGGATTTGGCCGTGATCAAGCCGACGGCACACATATATTATGGGACGCATTTGCTAGACGTGAAGGACGATTTGGGCAAGTGGGAGGGCTACGAATACAAATCGAATAGGATTTCATAGAAAATAAGATATGTTCTGCCCAAGACGGCTTGGGAAAACCCAAACTTGGATTCACACAATTCGGATGATGTTTCAGACACGGCTCCTGCGTTAGCCCACAAACATCCATTCTCCGTTCATGGAGACCCTCAACCAAGACCAAGATGTCGACATGGAGGCGCCACAGATATCCACCCTCCACCAGGAGGATAGTCCTCCTCCGCCTCCCCGTCGCGTGAAGCTGCTGGTCAAGGACACTAGGGCACCCGCCACACAGGCTTCTTCCTCACGGAAACGCGCCTTGGAAGATGACGAGCCCGAGGATGAGGAGGAGGAGGACCAGCTCATTGACGACGACGACGTTCTGCCTCCGACTGCCGCGTCATCTGTCGCCCAGCCCTCCTCCGCTGCCGATGCCTCGTCGAAACGAAAGGCGTCGAGTAAGCGCAAGCCTCGAAAGAGCGAGAAGAAAATCGCAGAGGAGGAGCGCAAATCCAAAGAGAAAATCATGCAAGCTGGTGCGACAAGTCTCGCACCAGGTCCAACTATGTCATGGTTTGAGGTCTCCGCCACAAAAGCTCACCAACATGTAGGCCAGATGGGTACCCTAGATGTCGGCCATGTTCCTCTCAACATCGTCTCCCTCGAAACGGGTGGTGGTCCTTCAAAGCCGCCCCCGAAGAAGGCTCCTCGCAAAACACCAGCTGTTCCCCGTGTACGCGCGAAACCCGGTCCCAAGTCCGTTCCGTCCCCATTCTCACGCTAATCTTTCTAATTAACCACCGCGTCTCGTCAGACCCAAGGCTGTCCTGCTGCCCGTTCCTCCAGAGATACTGGATGCGGATGTTATAAGTGAAGGTACTTCGCGGTCCTCGACCTGACTGCGACAAATTACTTATGTACTTTCGGCACTGTAGCTGGATACTCTGTCACGGCGGCCTCTTCCCCTGTCACTGCTCACTTCGAGGGCAATACGCCCGAGCCCGAGCCATACCCGCCATACGCCAACGGTTCTTTGGCCGATGAACCACCTATAAATCTCCAGGATGTCCCCTTGCCGCAGTATCCCCTCCCTGTGAGGCCGTTCAATGTTCAGATGCCTCTGAAAATCAACACCGGGTTCGCTCCCGTCGTCCCTCTTGATCGCACCGGCGCCAAAGTCAGACACTGGCGCCCTGTCAACCGCGAGATCAGAGGCATTGCAGGCGGGCGGTGGTTTACGCGTACCTGGATGGGAGACAAGGAATCGCCTCTTGCGCTTGCCATAGATAAACAGGTTACACTTCCGAAACTGCCGACGATGTCGATATCCGCACCTGTCCCCACCAAGGCCAAGCGGGCCGCGAAGAACTCCCAAATCCAAAGTAATGGACCTTCCACCGTGCCGTCTCGTTCAAGTTCCGCAGTACCCTCGAAAATGCGGACCATCATGCTTGCTCCCCAGTCTGACGGCGGAGATTCGGATATGGTGGCTGCTCCTGGCTCATAGCAAGAAGTGTTTCGTACTTTCTGCATGCATAGTTTATCATCGTCTGTATATAATGGAATCCGCATCGCATACTCTGAAATATACCGTATTATACGTGTCCGCACCGTGTCCGCGCCGAAATTCGCGTCAGAGTCTGAAATGTGACAAGGGTGACAGCCGTAGCTCAAACTACGCATTCGACCTGAGCATTTGCCCGTAACCTCAGTCAGGCTTCTGCTTCTGTTCGTACCTAATTCGCCAGTCCCGGGCCTCCTAGGGCAACCTTGAAATGTCGCACAAACCCCCTGCAGCCGACGGGTCGGGAATCTCTGTTAAGAAATGGCTTTCGGAGAGGAACAGCGAACGCGGTCCGTCCACCGCTATGGCTCTTCGATGAATCGTGTTCTGATATCCCCGTGGCTAGCTGCAGCCCAGCAGGCCTTTGCCGCGGACCCCAAGTACAAAAAATATACGCAGCAAGTGGAGCGGTGTCTTAATTCCTTCGACAATGTGCACGAGTGGGCGGACTGTATCGCGTTTTTGAAGCAGCTACTCAAGGTACGTGCGCGGTGGTGCTGCGCATAAACGTGTTCTGAGTTCGTTGGTGGCGGCAGACGTTCCAATCCTACATGCAGTTCAAGGAGATTCCGCGCAAGTTAATTGTCGCGAAGCGGCTTGCGCAGTGTTTGAACCCGGCTTTGCCCACCGGTGTACACCAGCGTGCCCTAGATGTATATGCGCATATTCTTGCGGTCCTGGGGGTAGGTTTGCTCTCCAACGCCACCAACTTGGAATTCATTCTGTTTAGTCCGAAGGTCTCAAACGCGACCTTGCACTCTGGTCTTCCGGACTCTTTCCATTCTTTGAATACTCAGCAACATCCGTGAAGGCACGCATCTCCTCCTCCAATGGCGCGAATTAAGTTAACCCCATCACAGCCGGCACTATTGAATCTATTCGACACCCATTATCTACCTCTGCAGGCCGCCTTGCGTCCCGTCATGAAGTCGTTTATCTTAGCGCTGCTTCCGGGGCTGGAAGAGGAGACCGGCGAATTTTTCGAGAAGGTGAGAGACCGCAAACTTTACCCTTCCGCATCTCCCTAACTTGCTTTTCAGGTCCTCAGCCTCCTGGATCGGCTTTCCGGTACTGTATCGCCCGCGTTCTTCTTCCAGAACATATGGCTGGTGATGCTGACCACCCCGTCGGCGCGGGGGACCGCGCTCAACCTTCTGGCTCGTCGTCTACCTCGGTTGAACGCCGAAGAAGGTGGAGTTTGCTCAAACTTTGTTTTTATTTTGTTAACAGCCGAGCAGATATTAGTATCATTATAGGCCGAGATATTGGCCTCATGATTCGTGCGTTTGCCGCTGCTCTTGAGGACGACAATCTCCTCGTTCGACGTGGAGCATTAGATCTGCTACTGCAATCCCTGCGGGTTGACAGCGCCGCTATACGGAAGGCACAGTCGGACGACCGCACTATCCTCATGCGCGCGGCAACCAGCGTCGTGCTTCGACGGGACTTGTCCCTGAATCGCCGATTATATACGTGGCTGTTAGGCCCAGATGAAAACAGCGAGCATCAAGTAGTTTATCTAAAGGAGCATGCCCTCGACCTCCTCAAATCTACGCTCAGGGTAGCCTTGTTTCTTCCTTTTGCTCCTTTCACATTTACCGGTCAACTAGGATGAAATGGTTGCGCCATCCGGCGAATACGCAGAGTCACGGCCCTTCAAAATCTTCATCTCTCTTCTGGACAAGTGGGAGATTGGTGCTGCGCTGACTGAAACCTTGGTGTTTGATTCGTTCAAGGCGATCAAAAAGCTCATCGAGACTGCGGACGGCGGCGAAGATGTAACGATGACAGCGAGCACGTTGTATGAAGCGGTCGAGCCTTCTGTGCTCTGGAAGCAACTCCTTCACGCTGTGTTTGATGAGATAACCGGAGACGGGACTCGGATTGAGGTCCACCTTCAATTTAATCACGAGATCTTTGCTCATCCCGAAGTCTAGGCAATCCGTATGGTGCTATTTATCCTGAGAACGTTCGTGCAAGAAGAAGAGATTCAAACAATACATCTACCAATCATATTTGCATCCATTACTGACCTCCTAGACGTACGCAAAATAACAGTTTTGACCGCGAACGAATCTGACCAATTTGATTGTAGATTCAAATACAACGCAATGTATTGAGGACCTCGACACCATCCGTCCGGGATACCCTCATCCTTCTCGAGGAAATGCTCCGCCAAATCCCGCACGCTGCCCTCATGCAGCGCCCGGAACTCAGCGGTGACATAGAGGCAGCCGCCAAGACCCAAAGACCCTATGTCTTTGCCGCCATGTTTTACGGCTTCGAACCGACCTTGGAGACTCTTTCGCCGTCGGGACCGTTCACTATTCCTTTCGCCTCCGCGTTCCAGAATTTGGTCACTCTGAGCATAGGTTGCTCCCGACTTTTGACCGAGGGAAGTCCGACGCCCGGCCCGCTGCGCGAAGTGTCCTCGCAGATCTTGCTGCTCATGGACCGACTTGTGGCCCGACTCAACTCGCCGATAACCCTCGCCTGGAATCCGGATCAATGGCTCTCGTCGGTTCTCGCAACTTTGGAACACGAGGTATTTATCCCTATTCGCCTTCTGACGATTCTATGAGGCTGAAATGTCACTGTAGACCGGCAATTTCACGATGGTGGATCGGACGATATCCTTGATCGTTGCGTTACATGAGACCCCGAGCCTGCTTCCACGGCTGCTGGTCGACGAGCGGTCAACCATATACAAGATGGTCAACCGACTCTTGCAGTATCTACGCCCGAACTTCTCGGTCTATCACGTTCGCGCTGTTACTTTAATATGGTCCCTCGCCAACGCGACGAGTCGGTCCCATGTTGAGTCCATTTTGGCGCAGACGATGAATTCGCCGGAATCTCGCAACGTGCAGGAGGGGTATGAAGCGTTTGGTGTGCTGTGGAGGTTGACTGGTCGGTTTTGGTTTTGGCTGTTTCGTCCATAGCTGATGCAGTTCTCAGAGGATAACCTTTTACCTGGATTCAAGTTCAAGGTGCCCATGATGATAGTTTTGGACACTCTGAAGAACGAGGACCCTTGTCTCCGGCGCATTGGTGAAACTTGGATGCGCTGCAGTCTCAAATCATACCTTCGGTAAGCATATACACACAGGGAAAGTACCTCGGCTCAACGAACCACAGGGTTCTTGATCCCATATTATTCGACCTTTTAGATCCCGCTATTCGCCGGATACCCAACACCGCCAAGGTCAAAGGGAGGGAGTTGCACGGGTTTTTGTATGAGCGCCCCTTTGACCAGCGCTATACGAACCATCTTCTGGAGATGCTGCTTTCCATTATTCGGTTCGGTGGCCAGGGCTTTGCTAAGACTGCCCGGGGTACTTCAATAAAGCGGTCTCACCATGCTGGTTTAATTCAGAGAGTCGAAGCAGGTAATTTCACACGCTCAGTCCTAGGTTCGGGTTTACCAACTTTGTCTCCAGTTGGACTTCCCGATCCTGAGCCAAGTTATCTGGAGGTTTTGGTCGAAATATTACTTCGGTACGTTCTTCCGTTTGATCTTTCCTGTCTTCCTTTCACCTTCGAACAGTTTCTTGCAATCGGAGCCGAAATCAGCGTCGGACTCTGTTATGCAACCCAATAACGTCCTAATTCAATCGACATCGGTGGACCTTCTGCAAGCTATCGTTTCACGAGGAGAAGTGGACCCCGTCACCGTGGAGGTCATTGAGGCCCTGGTTGTCGGCAAACTTTACTTTTGTATTCACCGGGCAAGACTCGATCTCCAGAACAAGCTGCTACATCTCCTTCACTCTCTTATATCGGCTTCGACATCTGGAAACGAGCCACCCGGTGGGAAACCGCGGCAAGGCGATGCGTCGGCGGACACCTCGCTAGGACTAGACTCTTCGCAAGACGCTAGCCCGCGCGCATACCCTGTCAATCCACTATTAATCCAAACTCTTGTAGATGGTATCGCCACTTCTACGAACCGACCAGTCCTGCAGCATTGGCTCGATTTCATCCTCATGGCCGTGCCGCAATTCCAGCCCACTCTTCAAGCCGTGGTTACTCCCCTCAACGAGTGCATGTGCAAGCAATTGCTGGCGTCGCTGGGAGATATCCTGAACGTCACATTCCAGGATGGTCTATTCACAGACGATTTGACATCCACTGCGACGGACGCCGAGTTGATCATGCTCCTTGGTGGTCTCGAAAGACTGGTGTTGCTCAGTCTGGCTTACCCCGCTGAATCGGCCAGCTCCGAGGACGATCAGCCCGTGGCCGACAAGTCACCTGAAAACAGCGGTATCCTTGGCTACGTTTCGACTGTCTTTAGTTCGGAAAACGTCCAAAACCTTGTGGAAGAGCAACTTACGGTAATACAACTCCACATTCGAGTTAACTTGGATCTGATTCGTCATTTTAGGCCCGGTCTGCTGGTTATAGATCTCTGCATGAGGGCGTCCGCGTCTTGTACTTGGTGTGGTCAACACTAACATGGTCCGACCGGGAGCTTTGGTCCTCAAAAGATGAAAGCTTGTCATTATTCTACACACGAACAAGACTACGGTGTCGGCGAGTTCTCGAGCATTTGTTCCGCGTTCAGTCTGCGGAGGTTTTTGAATCCATTATCGACTGCTGGAATCGGGAACTTCCGGTACGGTATGCGCCTGATGTATACTCGCATTTACTAATACAAAAGCAGGAGTCCCAAGTCCCCTATGAGCAAGCATTCGAGCTGGTCGACGTTCTGATCGCAAGCGCGCAAAGTGCCGTGCACATGATGTGCGAAAGTATCACGTGCCGCATCTCCGGTGTATCCGAAAAGACCAAGAAGCAGGCTATAAATCCAGACTTGTCCGTGGCCCTTCGCCTTGCTAAATTCTGGTTGATTTCCCTCTAGGAGTGATGTTGTCCTTTTCAACTTCTTGGAACAATACTTGCAGCGCTTGGAGGGCCCGATAGCTCTTCAGGTGTGGGGCCGTTTCTTGCAGTTGGTCAAGGATATCTCTGGCAATACAAGAGAATTCAAAGCTCAAACGTACCCCACGTTGAGGTCGGTCAATTTAGATCTTTTAGATATGCTAGTCCAACTCTTGCCAGGTGTCTAACGGTACTGGCCGAAAAGATTACCCAAACGACGGCGATGGAAGATCGGCGGGTCCGAAAGGAGTTGCAGGTACGCCTACTTTCGCAATAATCTGGAACATTCATCCAATAGCGTCAAGGAAACATTTGGCAAACTTCTGGATTCCTGCGTCGTCTTTATCGGTCGCGCGTACGATCAAGGTTCGTGGATTCGCCGAAGTACGAAGGATTCACTGGCTACCAATGGACGAGAGTCTCCTGCTCCTCGAGGTGCGTCTTCACCCTTGAGAAGAAAGCAGAGCATGATATTGATGCTCGCACAGATGAAAAACTCGCCGCCAGCGTCTCAGCGCTTGGCCCTGCTGATGCTAGCCCACGACCACCCTCCGCGGAATTAGCTTCACAGGTCAATCTGTTCATTGCGACGACGGCAATACCCAGCATGCGCAGGTTCCTGATGGACAACGACAAGGTCGTCGCGTCGTGCACTAATATCGTGTATTATATCGTTACTCCCGCGATGAAGGGCAAGTCAAGGTACGTACTTTATCGTCGGGGCGGTACCATTTGTGCTCACGGTTGCAAAGACCAATGGATGTGGACGCCACTGTAGTGACCATCATTACCGAAATGACCAAGATCCCGGCGGCCCTGAGAACCTGGCGCCCCCCTGTTGTCGAGCTTCTCAACGACAACAGACTCTTCAACTGCAGCGCGGAGGGCGCGGATAAGTGGAAGCCGATCATGAAGTCATTATTTGATCTTGACAAGGCGGCATTTCCCGAGTTACTTGGTATCTGGGTTTTTCTTGTTTGCAAACCATGTTACTGAGTTCAGCCTCAAGCTAAGGTTGCGACTGCTCCTTCCGCCAATATCTTCACAAATCGGGAGTACGAGATGTTGCTCCGATCCCTGAACATTCGGCGATTATCATTCGTCCTCTTCGCCGGTGACAAGAACCATTTCCTCACATTGTTACCGTCGATTCAAGAGAAGCTCGTGGATATTCTGCGGAATGTTACAGCCCCCATTGTACAAAGCGAGGTGTATCTCTGTATCAGGGTCCTCTTATGTCGCCTTTCGGCTCACAACCTGACGAGCTTTTGGCCCGTGCTATTGACGGAACTGGTTCGTGGTCTCAATCTGTTCGTGTCGCCCACTAATAAGAGGTTTGTAGTATCGTATTTTCGAGCAACTCATGACGACCCTACCATCCGACGGCTCTGAAGATCTCCAGCTTATTTTATCCGCCAGTAAATGTCTCGATCTACTGCTAACCCTGCAGTCGGAAGAGTTCCAAATGTGGGTGACTCACCATATTGCTGCGCGATAAATAAGCTAACCTTTTGTAGACACCAATGGATATTCATCACGGATACGGTGGATGCCATATACCGGCCAGACGAGTGTTTCCCGGAGGCGATGATGGACCAGCTTGCCGAAATCGTCAGCAGCCTGCCTGTCGCCGAATCTCGGGTAATAATCGTCTTGATAATGTCCCCAGCCCACTCATCTCTCCAAATTATCAGGATCCACCCGTCACGAACGGGCTCATCGTCAGCCCTTCCCCATACACACAAGGTTTCGGCAACCAGCGCGCAATGCGACGGCCATTGCTAAACGATGTACGACAAATTGAAAGCATCCGGGATCTGGTGCAGTTCTTCTCCAGCGTCAGCATATCTTCGTATGAGAGTGTGTACGCGACCGGTGGGAACGTAGACTGGGCGGCGGTGGAGAAGGGGATCATGGAAGATATGTTCGACGGACGGTAACCTCATCAGGATTTAGCTAAATTATTAACCTCGCACCATGATACCACACGCATACTAATACTACATTCGCGCGACCACGCTATCTCGATTTCGCGCCTGGACCACCTGTCATTGTGCAGCCAAACTCGGCCAAGCTTCCTCACTGCCACAGTCAAATTGCCTTCGAGGAAAAATAAAAGCTGGTGTACATGTATAGACGACATAAGGATCCAACTCGAAAGCAAAGCAACGGTGCAGGTGAACGGTAATGTGAGTGCACCGGCCTGGAAGTCGACACGCCTGGCGCGACCTTAAAAGTCGCCCCAATTCCGGCGGAATTTATACTGCATGCGTTCCTGAACGTCAGCGCCCTCAGTCGGAGAGAAAGAAGGCGGGCGCGCTGCATTACCTTGTATGGGAGGTTTTTCCTGAGCACAGGAGGTGTGAGTGGCCATACTGAAGAACGGGACTAAGTTAAGCGTACCGCATCTTGTCACTAGGGTTGGTCGGGGGCTTGTATCCCTCGGAGCCCGTCCCCCACTCGCCCTTTTGCTCTGCCTCGGACTTGGCGTTCTTAAACTTGATGCTCGGGTCCTGTTTCTCCGGCGGCGGTACCCGCGTTACCTTGGGCTTCCCCGAACCTGGGACGGCATCAGAGGGAGGCTCGACGAGCGGCTCTACGACAATTTGCTCGTCATGGGGGTGTGGGATAGCCGCAGGATGCTGCGCGGCGTCTGATGGGGGCTCGACCTTCGTCTCACCTTCTGCCTGCTCCGGAGCGGCGTGCTCTTCGTGTGCCGCGAGCGCTTCCTCGACACTAATGCCCTGGAACTCAGCTTCCTTCACAGCCTCCTTTCGCTCGATTTCCTCGTGGTGCGCAAAGTGCTCGAGATCCTCGGGGTGGTTGTACGACTCGTCTGTTTGAGTCTCCGGCGTCGAGTGGAATTCCTCTAGAATGATATTAGTACAGTGAATAGTGTGTGCGCATGGTTTAAATAACCCAACCTTCGTGATGAAGGAAGAATTCGCTCTCGATATCGTAGTGGTGTCCCTCCGCACCCATGGAATCAAAGTTCGGTAACCCGTCCAAACCGACTGCTTCAAACTCCTCCGGGGAGACTTTGCCATCCCGGTTTTTGTCCAGCAGGTTGAGGACTGTACCGGAAATATGGTCGGCCTTCTTTTGGTGCTCCTCGTCGTCCTAAAACAACGCGTCAGTGTCTTCGTGTGACACGTCTTGCAGTCTTCCTGCCTTGGATTTCTTCTGGGAATAGACGTGGTGCACCCCATAGATGGCCTCTATTTCTTCCTTGTCCCAGTAACCGTCCCTACAAGGACACGTTAGCAAAATAACGTGAAGCAAGTCGCGACGCACCGGTTTAAATCGTGGAGTTGGAAGAAGCTCCGGAGGTCAAAGGAGTCTCTGGCGCAAGATATGAATATTTCACGCGAAACAAGCGGTACCAGGCGTACATGTGGTGCTCCGTGGCCATCTTAAATGAAATTCATCTATTTAATTGGACAAGTGCAGAATGGAAAGGACAGACGTGACGAAGGGCATAAGCCTTGATATCTTCGCCGGGTTTCATTCCATGTTCACCATGGGACAGGACAAGGCGGGCGAGGACCAACAGAGAAAGACAGGCTGCCTTCATCGTCGCAGTGAAGGTCGGAATCAAGAATGATGGATGATGTAAGCTCTTAGCGCCTTGGACCGCACTCAAGCGCTAGCGATTCTCGCGGGTTGGCTCATCTGGCACTGCGACTCGCACTTGAAAACTGACGTGAATGAACGCTCATTCACAATACTCCTTCACGTCAAGTTTTTCATTCACGTCAAGTTGAAAAGGCCTGCCGTGGAAGGGACCCCAGCAATTATCCTCAAACGGTCTGCATCCGTGTGCAACGGTCTGCATCCGCATGTGCGCGGTGCACCATGTAAAAGCTGTTTTGTCACTTCCCGACGTGCGATAAATCACGGATTGCGACGGAGCGCGACAATGGGGTTGGTTGACCGGAATGGGGAAAAACTTTGACCCCTGTCGGCCGCGAAAATCCCAAACGCGGTGACCCGAGTCCGTGCCGAGTTCTTTGGAGACCGAATTCTGACTCGGGCACCCCCGTGGTACTAAAACCTCAAGCATTACTTATCGAATTCCGAGCGTTATCGGGATATGGCACGGTTTAGCCGAGCCGTATGTCGCCTGATCGTGAAACATTTCGCGAGCCTGACAAAGCCAAAAGGACCTTTAAAAACAGTGAGTCCGGGCCCCGGTTGCTGCGAGTCAAGTTCTTTCCCTTCCTCATGGCGGATACCCCGGGCGACGCCTCGACGCTTAACGAGGAACGCATTTCCACTCCGCATCAATCCGTTTCACCCTGGCTCAACAGTGGGGGTGCCGGGGTAGATGTCGCAAGGGCGGAGCAAGAATTCAACGCCCTTTCTCGACAGTTGACCCAGAAGTCCCAAGAAGGGCACTCGGGTGCAACGACCCGTGCAGCTTCGGATGCTGAAAAAGGAGGGAATGAAGAGCTCTTTGACCTTCGAGAATATCTGACCAGCTCAAACGATGCGCAACACAAGGCAGGAATTAAGGTGAGAGCGCGTTTCACGCGTATTGTGGTCACTGGTACTCACCTCGATACTCATTAGCACAAAGTACGCCGCTCATCATTCGAGCTGGTCGCGTTGTTTTTTAATCACTTCTTCCTTTTTAAGCATGTGGGCGTTACTTGGGATGATCTCGAAGTCAGGGTAGGAGGTGGTCTCAATAGCAAGGTAAACAACTCTCTCCCGCTGCTGTAAATACACTTGTCTAATTTAATTGGCGAACAGTTTTATGTGGGAACCTTCGGAGGCGAGAAGATTCTCTTTGGGAACGGTGCTCCTTTACTGATACCAATGCACAGGGGCCTGCCTCGACTTCTTTCTCGCGGTCCCATTGTACATCTTTGGTCTTTTGGCTCCGTTCTTTCTCAAGAAGGAGGGTCCCACTCGAACAATTCTTCACAAGTAAGTTGCATTGAAAATATTGCTGTCCGGTGGCCTTACAAATCCTAAGATCGTCTGGAATCGCGAGATCTGGAGAAATGGTTCTCGTTCTCGGCTGTCCCGGCTCTGGCTGCACGACCTTCCTCAAGGCAATCGCTAATGACCGAGAGACGTTCGGAAGTGTCTTGGGCGAGGTTCTCTATCAGGGTATTGACGCGCAGACGATGCAAAAACATTACAAAGGAGAAGTTGTTTTCAATCAGGAAGGTGAGCGGTTTTCACCTCCGCCAGGGAAAGCCGATCTTAAACGGCTCCCAGATGATATTCACATCGCGACGCTAACGGTGGCCCAAACCTTGGATTTTGCATTATCGACGTAAACAATCCTTCTACATGTTTTCCTCGTAGAAGCCAATGTTTTCTAGAAAAACACCTGGCCCCAGTGGTCGTCTTCCCGGAGTGTCCAGAAAGGAATTCGACGCCGAAGTCCAAGATACGCTTCTTCGCATGCTCAATATTTTGCACACCAAGCAAACACTGGTTGGCGATGAATTCGTCCGAGGTACGGCCCCGTTTGACGCTCTAGTTCGCGGACCTGACCAGTACCAATTGCAGGTGTTTCCGGCGGAGAGCGCAAACGTGTCTCGATCGCGGAGATGATGGCAACCCGCGGTAGGTCGTTGTACTTTTGCTCAAGGGCCTCCCATTTGATGTTCGTCTCAGCGAGAGTGCAGGCGTGGGACAATAGCACGCGGGGTCTCGACGCAGCAACTGCTCTGGATTTCGTCAAGTCTCTCCGCATCATGACGGACGTCCTAGGCCAGACTACTTTTGTAACACTGTGAGCCATTCTTCATCCTTTTCTATCGGTTGCTAATGGCGTCTCATCCACAGGTACCAGGCCGGAGAGGGTATATACAACCTCTTCGACAAGGTAATGGTCCTTTCCGAAGGACGACAAGTTTTCTTCGGGCCGCCCTCCGAGGCGCGCAGCTATTTCGAAGGCATAGGATATCAACCGCTCCCTCGACAGAGCACCGCGGATTATCTGACTGGTTGTACGGACCCGAACGAACGGCAATTTGCCGCCGGCCGGTCTGCACAAGACACCCCGTCCACACCGGAAGCTTTAGAAAACGCGTTTCAGTCCTCGCGATTCAGTCGGGATATGGATGATAGTCGCGAAAAGTACAAACTGCTTATGGAGACGGAACGAGATGACCAAGAAGCGTTCCGCGCTGCCGTGGCTGCCGACAAGAAGAAGGGCGTATCGAAGAAGAGCCCGTACACGCTCGGCTACACGGGCCAAGTTAGGGCTCTCGTACGGCGTCAATTCCAAATGAAGATGCAAGACAAGTTCCATCTCTACACCAGCTTCACGCTCTCCACTGTGCTCTCGATCGTGCTCGGTGCTGCTTTTATCAACCTTCCCACCACTTCTGCTGGTGCCTTTACCCGCGGCGGGTAAGTGTTGCTTCGGCGCGTTCGGAGCATCAGCCTAACCAGTGTTCCAAGTGTGATCTTTGCCGCCTTGCTCACCACATGTCTGGACGCCTTCGGCGAAATGCCGAGTCAGATGGTACGTCTCTTCAATATGTGATTAATTTGTATACCGGTGCCCGACCTACCCTGGAGCTTGCGTAAATTCAGAGTGATTGTCTCTGTATCTTGTGTGCATACTCTCCTCGTGCGACTCAGGGGCTTTTGATGTTCCCACGGCGCGATCAAATCGATCGCGTGCCGTCAGTACTTTTGCACAGCCATGGGATGGCTGCCCAGCCCAGGAAAGAGGGGGAGCTTGCTCCCCCAATTAACTGGAGATTTCCCGAACCAATACTTACTCACGATTTCATTTAGTTAGGCCGACCCATCCTTAGGAAACAAACGAGTTACAGTATGTATCGCCCGTCCGCCATTGCTCTAGCCAACACACTGGCCGACCTCCCGTTTTCGGCCGCTCGCGTTATGATCTTCAACATCCCCGTGAGTCGCATGGCTGACCACTTCTAGACCTTTGCGATATTTAATTATATTGCATGCCTAGGTTTACTTTATGAGCAATCTGAACCGGTCGGCTGGCGGCTTTTGGACCTTCGCGATATTTAATTATATTGCATATCTAGGTGGATCCTCTTCGTCCCTCGAACGAATACTTGACTAACTGTGTCGCATATTTCTAGTGATGCAAGGTGTGCCGACCGTCTTCGTCCATTGACCGAAAATCGAATTATTTTGAAGGCTTTTTCCGCACATTTGGCCTGATATGTACAAATTTTAACGTCGCTTTCCGTCTTGCGGTGTTCTTCATCCCGAACTTGTCAGTGCTGCATTTTCTTAAGCTCACCTAATTGAACTGTGGCTTTACAGCGTCGAGTATACCGGATACATCATCCCCGTTGTCAAGGTGCGCTGAAATTTCACTCTCCAAGAGAGATGTTTGAAAGATTCCTCAGATGAAACGCTGGCTTTTCTGGATCGTGAGTCTTTGCTTCAACGCCAAGGATGGATGGGGTTAGGGTTAGCCCGCTATGGCTAATCTAATCTTATCGTTTCTTGAGCGCTTGATGTTTTCCTTTCTTTTGCAAAGATCGCTGACCCCATTCAAAGTATTACATCAACCCCATTGCCTACGGTAAGGCTCCTAAATATTTTCCGAGCCTGTAAGCTGACGACGACGACCCAGCCTGGGAGGCATGTATGGAGAATGAATTCATGCGCATCCAAGTGTGTTCTTTCCTTTCCTTGTTCTGTCTTAGAATAACACCGCCCAGCTGACTTGCGATGGAACCTATGTCATTCCTCGGAATGTCGGCGATGTTACGAAATATCCGTCAGTGCTTTATAATGAAGTGTATTTTTTCCGTATCTCATGCCATGACGAGTAGCGACGGCCTGGGGGTGAATCAAGTCTGCACACTTTTTGGTTCTAGTGCCGGTAGCACCGCCGTGCCCGGCGAATCGTACATATCCGCTGGGTTCGGCCTGCACAGCTCAAAACTTTGGACACAAAATTTTCCCATCTTGATTGGATTCATGATCGCGTTTCAACTCACACAAATCATAGTGTGTGCGCTTTCCTTGTCTGCGGACACCCTAATTGACCGCCTTTGCCCTTCAGTCTCTTGAGTTCTTTCCGGTGAGCATCGTTGACCTGGTCGGGCCGGAACGCCGCTTATTTTGATCCAGCAATACAACCAAAGCCTCAATTTCCAGGTATGTTGGGTGCATCCTGTTTGTCGTTTGTCGTTGCATCTCATCCACCACCGTCAGATCTTTGCGAAAGAAAATATCGACACGAAGAAGAGGAATGAAACTCTCCGCGAACGCAAGGCACAGAAAACGGGGGAAACTGAGAAAGAGGCTGCTCAAAATGAGAAAAGGTTTGTTTTCTCATCATTCCAAAGAACAGTCTTCAACCTCTTTCCTAGTTCCACTTCAGCTCCCAAGAAAATACTGACCTGGGAGAACCTCAACTACCATGTTCCAGTGCCCGGTGGTACTCGACGGCTGCTACACGATGTGCAAGGGTACGTCGGACCCGGTCTTACGGCGCTTATGGGTGCAAGTGGAGCCGTGAGTTTCCTCGTATTCTTCTCGGTTCATTGTGATAACATTTCGAAGGGTAAAACCACGTGTTTGGATGTCCTCGCGCAGCGCAAAAATATTGGTGTCATCACAGGGGATGTTCTTGTCGGGGGACGCCCCCTAACATCCGACTTTGCGCGAGGGACAGCCTACGGTTTGTCTCTCTGTATTTATCCCAGATTCCTTACTGACCGACGAGAAGCGGAGCAAATGGACGTTCATGAAGGTATTGAGATTTGAACTGTGCAAGTGGTGAGTGATTCTGAGAATATATTCAGGCACTGCGACAGTTCGTGAGGCTTTACGCTTCTCGGCGTATCTTCGTCAACCCGCGGAGGTCTCGAAGGAGGAGAAGGACAATTATGTTGAAGGTAAATTCTTCTTGTGATCCGTCAGCGGTTGAATTCATCAATCGCCCAGAAATGCTTGAACTCCTCGAGCTCCAAGGTGATATAACTTGCGAAACAAATATTACTGTGACTAACAAGCGAAACAGATCTATCCGAGGCACTCGTCTTTTCACTCAATGTTGAGTCGAGAAAAAGGCTCACCATCGGTGTCGAATTGGCGAGCAAACCGGAATTATTACTCTTTTTGGATGAGCCGACCAGCGGTCTCGATAGTGAGTCGGGCATTGGAATCCTGAACTCTCTGCTGACAGTTCGATACAAGGTCAAAGTGCTTGGAACGTCGTCAGGAACTTAATTTTCGTTTCCTTCTGGAGTGCCTTGAAATAATATTTTTCCTTAGGTTCCTCCGCAAGCTCGCTGATCAAGGCCAAGCCATTCTTTGCACTATTCATCAACCCGTATGTCTTCCGGTCCATATCATGAGAGTTCAACTCAAATGCATCCATCAAAACAGAGTTCACTGTCTGTACCCTCTTCCTTCGTCGCATGCACATCTTATTCTCGGATTCCAGACTATTTGAGTCATTTGACAGACTCCTGCTGGTCAGCTGCTTTAGCATTCCATTGCTACCTCCTGCTAATGCGACCTCTTAAGCTTGAGAGTGGCGGCGAGACGGTGTACTTCGGAGATATCGGTTTGTGCCGAGATGCCGTCGGACTACTTTCCCGAAATTAACCATACCCTAGGGAAAGACTCGTCTACTTTACGGAATTACCTCGAATATAATGGCGCCGCTTGCCCACCCAACGCAAATCCCGCTGAGTTCATGCTCGAAGTTATAGGCGCAGGTACTACTCCGAGGGTCGGTGACCGCGATTGGAAAGACATATGGCTGGATTCTCCTGAGTGCCAGCGACTCCGAGAAGATATTGCCTCCATCAAGCGTGATGCTCTCGCACAGTCAGAGCCCGAGAAGAAGGCACTCAGCACTTGTTTGTTAACTTCGCTCATCCAACTCCTATTCAATGACCTTTGGTTTATTCAGATGCAACGCCCTTCTGGTACCAGCTTCGTACCGTGACGACCCGAAACAGTCTTGCACTTTGGAGATCACCCGATTACCTGTTTAGTGGGTGCTTATTCGTCAGGCCTGTGGGCGGCAATGAATTCGAAATGCCCAACAGCCCGATTATTCGTATGCGGCTTCATCAGTCTCTTCGTCAGCCTATCTTTCTTGCAGCTGGGCAACGGTCTCAGAGACTTGCAATTCCGGGTCTTTTCCATATTCTGGGTGTCTATCCTTCCGGTGAGTCCAACTCTGCCTTTTCCGCGCGCTTTCATGATCTCATTTTATATTCAGGTTATCGTCATGTCACAAGTAATTTCCTCATCCGCGGCTGCGGCACGGCGCTCACATTGCGTTTCTTTCTGTTAGATTGAACCATCCTTCATATTCAACAGACGCACATTCATACGAGAGGCACGCACGATGAATGCGCACCGCAGAGTCCGTGGAACTAATCCTTGATTCATTCAGGCTTCAAGTCGAATCTACTCGCCATACGTCTTTGCGATAGCCCAGACCATCAGTGAAATCCCCGGAACAATTGGTGAACACGATCGTTCACATACTCAGTTGCGGCTTCTGAAACATTTCCCCAGTTTGCGCGATTGTCTACTGGGTGTTGATGGTGTACCCTCAGGGCTTTGGTCAAGGCTCCGCAGGAACGAATGGCACCGGATTTCAATTACTGATTACAATTATCATGGTTCTGTTCGGTTCGATACTCGTGTTGTGGATACGAGCCCGCGCTCACCTCAGTTCAGGTGTCTCTTTCGGTCAATTGATCGCGGCCATAAGCCCGAGTATCCAGGTATGATTGAAACCTGCAGAAAAATCCCCATGACTAACACGTCACAGGTCGCCGGTATGATTTGAACCAGCAAACAAATGCGCACATACTAACGCCTCGTTTTTCTCCGAAAGCGCTGTTTAACCCCTTCATGGGTCTCGTCCTCACAACGTTTTGTGGAGTGACAATCCCACACGTCTCTAATGGATATTGGGCAAGTCACTCCCATTTGAAGTACATCCTATCACTTATCACTCTGGCGTCCGATAGTGGACTTGGCTCTATCAACTCGTACCGTATACTCGGAGTCTTGCGGCGATGGTCTCAACCGAATTGCAGTATGCAGTTCCCTACTTTCATGGCATTCTACTGAGTTTAATAACAGCGGCCTGGTGATTCGATGCAAGAGTGATGAGTTCGCCACCTTCAATCCTCCCGCGAACAACACATGTTCCCAATGGGCCCAGGACTTTGTCAATGTAGCCGGCGGTTATTTGGACAATCCAAACGATTCCAGCAATTGCCGTTACTGCACATATTCCGTCGGCGACCAGTTTTATACTCCTTTAGGGATCAGTTACTCCCACCGCTGGAGAGATGCCTTCATTTTCTTGTCGTTTGTTGGTCGGTGAATTCTGCTTGAACTTAAACGACCCCCTGAATTTCCCGCAGGCTTCAACATTACTGCGACCATCATCGCATCCCGATTCCTCCGTTACGCCAAACGGTAGTTGGTTACGGTTGCACGACCTTAAATGTACGAACGATAGACTACGACACGAACGATAGACTACGACACGAACGATGGACTACGACACTATAGACTAGCACATTGTAATGCAGCGTTGCATGTATGTTGACGCATTCAGACTTTTAACACGACTAAACAACTTCATAATATATTACCTTTTATAGCAATAGAGTTACTTTAAAAGGTAGTGCAATTTCGAAAGCAATTTCGGCTTCTTTGACGCGAGAACTATACATGACGAGACCGCACCTTGGAGGCGAGGGTCAATTTACCTGCAAAAAGGCGTTTATGAGACTCTCTCTCCCACTCCAATACTTCTCGAAGAGCGATATCTCGACGTTTAGACATCGCAGAGTGCTCCCATATCCGATGAACAGCGGGAAGTGCTAAACGTATCTGTTTGCAGATCGGGAGGGTTTGTCTTAATGGTGTCCCATGCTGCTGTAAGGCATCCAAAGCTATGGATCTGAACCAGACCGAGAATTCGTCGTCTTCCGGATATATGTCGGCAGCTTCAATGTAACACCGAGCAGCTGCAGTCAAATGAATCTTCTTATCCTCGAGCGACTTCGTTTTTTTGCAGAGACGTAAATGAAACCACCCCAGAGCTCTGGTCAAATAATTCAAGATTCCGATAGGGGTGGCCTGAGATGTACGGATACGCACCCAAGTGCATCTGCATGCGGATAGACCCACCAAGCGGCATAGTAGCTTAGACGATCAGGGTGGTATTGGTCTTCCTGTATCTTTTCCGGGGTGTTGCTTTTCAGCTCTTTTATCATATCCTGAGCGAATTTGGCGAGGTCCTGGGGAGTGTAAGTGCACTCCGGATCTTCCATTTCCAGCCACTGTTTGTGGTTCAGAGTAATCGAGTAATATAGCGCGGTAACCCACATCCATGACTGCCGCAATAAAGAGGCGGTTGACCGAACGCATGAAAGTTATGTCGAAAATATCACCGCGTTTATCCCGGGGTACGTCCTTCCAAGTTTCGCGGCCCCACTCAATGACATCTAGCGAGCTGCGAAAGTATTCCGCAGCCACACGTTGGCTACCGGTGCTTCCACTTAAAAAACCTTGCATTATCCACAACCTTCGCCAGCCACTGAGTCAGAATTGAAGAGTAATTCGAATTGCTACGCACCGCACAGTGCTACAAATGCATGTGTTAGTTGCGTCTCGAATAGAAAAAGTCCTACATGCAAATAGCGGGACCAACGGAGTCCCAGCCCTCCTTTTTGAGCCGACCAGGGGCTTGTTCGCAGACAATTTTTGCGCCTCCTTTGCCCCACGCCTGGTAATATTCGCCTTCAAATTTCACTAGCAACACCACATTACGACGCGTCGGAAAACCTCGGCAACTTGATTCCTCACCTTGTTCAATATACTGTTTCCCCCAATCTTTGTCCATGTAAAAACATCGGCGGTCGATCAGTATTGCATTGCTCATCGCTTCAATAGCCTGGTTGGTGACGATGACCTTGATTAGACTGGCCCGGGCATACAAAAACGTACGTTTGGTACTCCTTCTACCGCCAGTTCGCCGTTGATGTACCGTTTAACCGTGCTTTTCATACTCTTGACGCCTTTTTCGAATGTCTAGGCCCGCGTGAGTGAGCGCAAGGAAGGAAACGGAATCTACCCGCCCGCGAGGAGAATAAAATAATGATTGCACTGCTCTCCTCTTGGGCTGCCAAGATCTCCTTCTCGAGAGCAGCGGCACGGACCCATGGCATTTGGACCAAGCCTTCATTTACACGGCCAACGGGTACAGCAACGAGTCGACTGGGTTGCGGCGGCGGCGGGTTCGCTTTGGCAGCCTTGGAAAGCTTTAAACCCTCTCGAAATTTGGCCTGAAGGGCCGTCTGAGCAGCAGTTGGGTCTTGTGCAGGAATACAGGCTAAAGCGGTCTGCCACGCTTCGAAGCTCCAGGTCCATTTAGCCACAGAAATCGAGAGATGGATTGGAGTACACACCACTTGTCCCATATACCTAAACACTGTTCGTAGCGTGAAAATATCGCCTGCAGAGTTGAAAGTAAGAGCGAACCTGTGTCGCGTTAGCTAGCCTCCCCCAAGCTTTGGCATATTTTGGGTCAAGCTTCGTTGCCTTTGCAGAGTATACATAAGTGGGGATACGGCGAATGGCTTCGAGATGACCTTTTCAGCATCGTATGCAGCGTCAAGAAATCTTATATGCCACGACGTGTATGAGTTTCCTAACAAAAAATGCAGCTGACGCGTGGTACTAACTCTTTCATCGCCAGGGAAGTAGCCGAACGATTGCAATAGAATGTAGGATTTTCAGGATCCTCCTTGATTGCTTCAGAGTATTTCTCGTGCGCGGCCTGCGAGACCAATTTCAGAGCTATTCGGCAAAAGAAATGGAGAAGAATTGAACCCGATAATCTCCCTGATCATGGAGAGCATTTCCCTGGAGTTTGAGACGTTGGGCCGAAGAATGCTCAGAAGAAGCCATCGGAGATGAAGCAAAGAAAACGCGTCTGCACAGGTAGTCTCGTAAACCAGACTTTATACCGGGGCGACCAAGAAGACGATCGTTCTCGGGGACCTATATAAAACACTTCACTTTGTGACACCACGCGACTTGATCGTAGCCCCTATTTGGCGGGTAGTCAAGGTATATACAATATAATACATTTATTTTACACAACAACACACTGCCGTTCAGACTCCACCTATAGCCATCCTGGATCTAAGCAAGTTTTCCGATACGCCTCTCCAACTGCGGGAGCGGACAATGAGCTTTGGCGTCGAAGGACAAGAATCAGACAAACCAAATCTGAAGGCGCCAATGCCATGTCCAATGCCAGGGTTCCCTCTGCTATTTCATCCTCGCATTTTTCCAAAAAAATAATGGCTTCAAGGCAGTTGAAATTTCGGTTAGTCTTCGCCATCTGAGAACAAGCCCATATTTCATCTGCTTCAGGCATCGCCGCACGAATCCTGCGACAAACAGGCAAGATGACTTCCAACTTCGCACCACCCCACCAAAGGGCTTCTACGGCGACAGCGAGAAAGTAAGGATGCTTTTCGTCGTCTACGGGATGAAATGAGAACACCATCGATTTGAAAGATTGAAAAAGAGTTACCCATCGGGTGTTTTTCTGCGGCTTGAATGTAATACTCGGAGGATTTCAAAAAGTCGTCGTTCGCCTCAGGGTCGAAACCCTGCTGTTTATCGATACGTCTAAAGCCGAGTTGCATGTGGTACCATCCAATGATCCTTTGGACTATATTCAAGAACATACCGCGCGATAAAGGAAGCAAAAAACTTACGACAGCGCTTCCGCTATAGGATACACCCAGAACGACGCGTAGAACCCAGAGTCGAGATAGCTATCAGGGGTTCGCGGACTGGCCTCAGTTTCAGCCTTGAGGTCTTCGGCCAGGTCTCGAATATCTTCGAGGGTGTATCCGCAGCTATCGCCGTTCTTGCGGTGAAGCTTCATGGGAAGTAATTCCATTTGTGTTCCGATAGACTTGAGGCAGCGGACTTACGCTGAGAACAGCCGGAATATACAGCCTACGGACCCCTCGTACAAAACTGCCTTCAAAGATGACGCCTCGTTCCTAGCATTTGCGTGAACAGGCGAAAGCCCTGGTAGCGTAGCGGACACCCACCTCTGATGGAACATCTGGATAAGTGCGGCGTCCCCACTCAAGGACGTCGAGTATGCGCTTGTAAAACTCGACCCCGCCGTTGAAGGCCCCCATGTTACTGTCCAAGAAGCCCTTCATCAGCCAAATCCTAAACGAATAAAATGATTAATATGCCGAAAATAAAGGTTTCGTCCCATAGGCTCACCGAACGGTAATGGCAAGCGCGCGACGCACAGGAAGCCACCCCAACTTTCTCAGTCGCTCTGGTACTTCTTTCTCAATCTGCTTCGGTCCCACGATCCCCCAAGCATTTGTTAACCGGACTTCGAATTGTACTGTTCGGTGGTTAGGTTCAAGTATCAGGTATACATTATCAACGCGCAACCCACTCTGATTTTCCAATTGATCGAAAAATTGACCGTACGCGTGAAAGACTCTTTCATCTCTCAGGATCCCGTTCGTGAGATCGGTGAGGACCTTTTTCAGTGTAAATTATGCAAACACCGAAAATGAACTGAAAGTGCGCGTACAGAAGGAGAACTCTGGATGTCCGCGTGGCCTCGTCGGTTTTTGACTACCATCTGCCTCATCGCTGTCATACCCCGAATAAAATCCTAGTGAACATCAATATGAAGGACTGTCGGTTAGTGAAAAAGCCTCCACCCGATACGCGTTGAGAATAACAAAACCCTAACGCCCTGCGCATCAGCTACGGGCTGCATTGAGTTCAAAATCTAGCGTACACTGCTTGGCAAGTCGCCCTTCACAAGCTTCTCTTGTTCAGCCAACGCAAGTGCGCGCATCCAAGGAAAATCGTTCGACGCCGAGAGTGGAATTTCATGGTGGTACTTCCCACCGTCGACTGAAGCCTGCCTCGTAGCCTGCGCGGCATCTGCGGCCTTCAGTCCAGTCTTCAAATTGCGCCTTGAGTACAACTTCGGCAGGCGAAAGGTCGGTTTCCGGTAAACGCTCTAGGGCAGATGTCCAAGCCCTTCGGGACATATTCCACTCCTCTAAAGCCTGTTGGACACACACCTCAGAGGGCGACGAGGGAAACAATTCGAACATACAGTGAGCTGCAGTTGCAATTCTGACCCACCCTTTCACGTAGGATGGATCCGTTTGGGCCGCCTGCAAGGTCAGGAGTCTTGATTCAAGCGGCGGCAAAGCACAAACCTTTTGACCGTCACTCAGGGCATCTAAATATCTGGGATTCCATGTTAAATCCTATATTCAGCGCCGTTGAACCGCTCACTCTTTCATACCCAGGCATGAGGCTGCGCGATTGGCAAAAAGAATCGAGAGGATGCGAGGGTCGTTCTGTTTTTCCTTGATTGCCTCCGAGTATTTTTGATAACTGATAAATCGGGTCGGTTTGGACCTGGCAGATGAGGGTGCTCTACGACTTACGCTCCTTGGTAGTTACCCTGCCCGTGGAGCACATTTGCTTCTGCCTTCAAGGCCTCCACCACGATTGCGGTGGATAAGACGCTTGCCATAATGGTGTTTGGGATAGGAAGGTTCAAGCGACAAATCAGCGTGTTCCCAATCTATTCCCGTCCGACCCTGCATTGATCACGAAGAGTTCAAATTTGGACTTTGATCTGCGTGTAACATTGCACGCATCTGCGTTTACAGTGAAAAGTGAGGCTCGCGATGGATACAAGAGAAGAAGGAAATGAGAAGCGCGTATTGCAGCTGTAATTTACGCTGTGACCTTACGCGGACGCGTAACGGAATCGTTTTTTCGTGAGGATGGGGGAGGCGTTGGGATTCGGGCTAATCGAAATTGCGTGAAGCCGTTAGATGATACAAAAAATATGTACAGTAATATAATGAGGATAGGAAGGATCCGGAGGAACAAACCACCGAGAAGGCAGCCATTTTATTGTTGTTTCGGGGCATGGTGGAACTGAAGTGATATGCGTTAGCAGAGACGGTTACAGTAGAATTGCGTAGAACTTACAATGTCTCGCAATTGTGCTTGAGCGTCATTGAATTGCTTTTCGAGGTATTTCGACTGCATTCAGTTAGTCAATGTGCCCCAGGAAGACAAACGGATACACAGACCTTTTTTGTCAGATTCGAAATGTCGTCAGCAAGCTCCTTCTCCTGACCCTTGAGCTCCTTCTCCATCTCCTTGCGCGGCACCATCATAAACCTGCGCCGTCAGTTATCGGATGTAAATACGACGGTAGCGCGTCTAACATCTTGCCGACGCCCTTGTAGAGGTTTACGTCACCTTCCAGTTCACTTATTTCTTCGATAGTGAGGTGAACCATCCGCTTTTCCCGTTCCTTAGCAGTTGTTTGTTGCACAGAAACATTTAGAGCTCGTTGGGACTGAATGGCCGTTGCTTGGATTTGATTCAAGATCTGGACGGACGGTCGCCTTGAGAAAGAGGTCCACAGGGAGTGTCAAAGGCTCAAAACCTTTCTGAGGGTGTCGTCGGATAAAGACATGGTGGATTGAATTGAGGCGAACTCGCTGTTTGGCTTTGTTGACCAACAAGCACGCGAATTTTGAACTCTGCGCGCGCCCTTTACCTCTCGCGCCAGAACTCTCGTATCTCGAGCGCGGTAATCTTGCTTGCCCCTCCTTGAGCGCGTCTACCCTCTTGTTCTGTGAATTTCCTTCAAAATGGCGTCTTTCGAGGACTACGATGAATTCGGGAACTACGTCGGCGCGGACCTGGACTCGGACGACGAGGAAGAAATCACCCAACAGCAGTTCGTACCGCAGGCCCAAGCCCCGCCTCTTGAAGGTTACGATGATGAACCTATGCCAGGCGCGGAGGAAAATGCGTTGATGGAAATAGACGGTTCGTATTCAATCCTCGCAGATGATGCTCACTCTGTTAAGCAGCCTTCCGTAGAACCCGTGCACAATGCTGTTATTCTGCACGAGGATAAGCAGTACTACCCGTCTGCCTCGGATGTCTACGGTCCAGATGTCGAAACAATGGTGCAGGAGGAAGACGCGCAGCCTCTGACACAACCAATCGTCGCACCAATAAAAGTGCGGAAATGGAATATCGAGGAGAAGGATATGCCGGAGACCCGCTTTGACAAGGGGTGAGTCTTGCTAGGATGGGGTACTGACCAGCTCTTACTCAAGACTTTCGTAGCTTCCTGCTGAATATGACCGCGTTTCCTGACATGATTCGCAACGTCGCCGTCGTAGGGCATCTGCACCATGGAAAAACCGCGCTTATGGACATGCTTGTGTTCGAGACGCATAAACTCGTTTGGGACGCAGACAATCAGGTCAGTATTGCTTTCGGGTCCGCAACTCAGCTAATGTTTCCCCTTTCCCCGCAGACACGATACACTGACACCCATATATTGGCCCGGGAGCGTGCCATATCAATCAAGTCGTCCCCGATGTCTCTTATTTTGTCGACGACTGCCGGGAAATCGCATTTAATTCATTTCATCGACACGCCCGGCCACGTCAATTTTGTCGACGAAGTGGCCTCTGCTATCCGGCTGGTTGACGGGATTGTTTTGGTGGTTGATGTTATTGAAGGGGTGCGTCTTCAACTCGTACGAGTCGCGCTTTCCTAACAGTCTGCCTGAATAGTTGATGGTTGGAACCGAAAATATTCTGCGACATGCTCTCCAAGAGAATCTCAAAATTACGCTCGTCGTAAACAAAATTGACCGACTAATCCTTGAATTGCGCATAAAACCTGCTGATGCTTACTACAAAATCAAACACACTATTGAAGAAATTAATACCTTCATTGCGTGAGTTGTTTGAGTATTTTCTGCGCATAGTGAAATCTGAACTGGAAATAGTGCGATTGACCCTGACCCAGAACTTCGGTTAAGCCCTGAAAATGGAAACGTTGCTTTCGCCAGCACAGATATGAACTGGTGCTTCACACTGCGCTCGTTTGCCCAGATGTATGCGGACACTTACGGTGGGTGCACCCTCATGTACGTACCCCTTCTCGGTCTCACCCTTTTGAAGGCTCCCTCGACGTCGCCTCCTTCGCCGATCGCCTATGGGGTGATATCTACTTTAACAGCGACAGGAAATTCACGCGGAAACAAGACGATCCCGAATCGAATCGTACCTTTGTGCATTTCATCCTGGAGCCGCTGTATAAACTGTACAGCAACGTTCTGAGCGAGGACACCGACACGCTCAAGGACACACTGCGCGGTCTCGGGATCCACCTGAAGCCAGTGATGTTCAAGATGGATGTCCGCCCACTTCTGAAGGCTGTTTTAGCACAGTTCTTCGGGCCCGCGACGGGACTAGTCGACGTGATCGTGGAGCACATTCCCTCGCCGATTGATAACGCTGAGAACAAGGTTCGTTGACTGCTTTATGTAGATCGCTTAATGTGTCTTAGATTTCACACAGATCGAGGGGACCTATAGTGGTCCACATAGCTCGGATCTAGTTACGGCGATGAAGTCGTGCGATGCGGAGGGACCTGTGATGGTGCAGATCACGAAGCTGTATCAAACAACCGATGCGCAGTCTTTCCGCGCTTTCGGACGCGTTCTGAGTGGGACGGTGAGGAAGGGTATGGAGATCAAGGTGCTCGGTGAAGGGTATTCGCCGGAGGACGAGGAAGACATGATGACGGCGACGATTGAGGATGTTTGGATAAGTGAATCGAGGTACTGTTGTCACCGACCCTGGTCTGCATTGTGCTCATTTTTTTGCAGGTATTACATCCCAGCGGAGGAAGTTCCCGCAGGAAACCTTGTGCTCCTTGGCGGTGTTGACGCCTCCATCACCAAAACCGCGACTCTGGCTGCTGTGGGCATCCAAGAGGACCTCCACATCTTCCGGCCGATTAAGCACATGACGCAGTCGGTCCTGAAGATCGCCATCGAGCCCATTGCGCCGTCCGAGCTGCCCAAAATGCTGTCAGGTCTGCGGAGCATCAACAAGTCGTACCCGCTCGTCTCGACAAAGGTTGAGGAGAGCGGTGAGCACGTCCTCATTGGGACGGGCGAGTTGTACCTCGACTCGGTGATGCACGACCTGCGGAAGTTGTTTTCGGAGATTGAGATCAAGGTCTCGGACCCCGTAACTAAATTCTGCGAGACGGTGTTGGAGACGAGCGCGCTCAAGTGCTATGCTGATACGCCGAACAAAAAGTGAGTCTCCGTAATACACTGCTGAGCGAGTCATTTATCGACATGGCGCAGAAATAAAATCACCATGATCGCGGAGCCGCTTGAGCGGGGTGTGGCGGAGGATATCGAGCGGGGGCGGGTCAACATGCGCATGACGGCCAAGGACCGGGGTAAATTCTTCCAAGAGAAATACCAGTGGGATTTGCTCGCGTCGCGGTCAATATGGGCGTTTGGACCGGATGAGAACGGGCCCAATATTTTGCTTGACGATACGCTTCCGTCACAGGTGCGCGCAATCGACCTCGTTGATTAACTGACCGCTGACGAGTGTGCACAGATCGACAAGAAGCTGCTGGGTACCGTCAAGGACCACATCAAGCAAGGATTCCAGTGGGGAGCTCGAGAGGGTCCTCTATGCGATGAACGTAAGTCCAGGCGACTGTGCTTACCTCCATCTAACTGAATGGTTTTTTAGCGATGCGAAATGTTAAATTCCGACTGCTCGATGCGGGCCTCGCCCAAGAACCCATCTTCCGTGGAGGTGGTCAAATCGTCCCGACAGCCCGCCGAGTGTGCTACTCTTCGTTTTTGATGGTACGCATCTTTCGTTTCCCGCGTACATGATACCGGCCTTATGATTGGCAGGCGGCCCCTCGACTGATGGAACCTATATACTACGTCGAAGTGCAAGCCCCTGCCGACTGTATATCGGCTGTGTACACGGTGCTCGCACGCCGACGTGGCCACGTCACCCAGGATATCCCCAAAGCCGGATCACCTCTATACACGGTGAAAGCGCTGATCCCGGTGATCGACGCAAACGGCTTTGAGACCGACCTGCGGACGGCGACGCAGGGGCAGGCATTCTGCTTGCAAGTATTCGACCACTGGTCTATCGTGCCAGGCGAGTTTTGCTTTTCTCACACTTGGCGGATGCGAAGCTGAATTGTTTCCTCAGGTGATCCTACGGACACGAGCATCAAGCTTCGGCCGTTGGAACCAGCGTCCGGCCAGGCGCTCGCGCGGGATCTTGTGCTGAAAACGCGGCGGCGGAAGGGGCTGGGTGAGCAGATTGCGGTGTCGAAATACTTGGACGACGAGTTTGTGGTGAGTCCAATAGCGTGTTTAATGCCAGAAAGAAAGCTGATGGAATTTTCAGCTCGCGCTCTCTGCTTCTGGGCACGCGGACCTGCTTGGATAGTGTACAGTAGGACCGATGTATTGTAGGGTAGAAGAATCAACTCTGGGAATATTTGACCGGGCCGTGGCAATCCGGGTTTCGGTGACACGTATGCGCGAGATATAAATTGGGCGAATCTGTGTTTACCCTTGCATCGTCCACCTTTCACCTCTTTCTTGTATTTCCATCCTGGTCCTTCGTATTAACATGCGAAGCGTAGCGCTCTCAGTGATTGCCCTCGCCGCCTCAGGCGCCCTGGCCCAGTCAGAAGACCCCAAACCCTCCTTCACGGTTGGTCTATTCGTCGTCGTCGCTGGTCGCGCGCTCATCCACACCGTCCTTTAGCCCACCAAGATCAAGGCTCCCTTCGTCGAGCAGTTCACGGAAGACTGGTCAGACCGCTGGACGCCCTCAGAGGCGACCAAGAAGACCCCCGTCGGCGGCGAAACGTTCAGCTATGTCGGCGAGTGGAAGGTCGAGGACCCCGCCATTTCGGTCATCGACGGCGACCAGGGTCTCGTGGCCAAGAGCAAGGCCGCCCACCACGCCATCTCTGCCCCCTTCGCCGAGCCCATCGACTTCAAGACCAAGCCGCTCGTTGTCCAATACGAGGTCAAGTACCAAAAGGGCGGTAACTGCGGAGGCGGTTACGTCAAGCTCCTGGAGGACGGCTTCCAGACCAGCGGCAAGGAGTTCTCCGACACCACCCCATGGGTGGTCATGTTTGGACCCGATCTCACTTGCCCTGGAACCAAGGTTGGTCGCCATTTTTTTTTTTCGTGGATTAACGACGCGTATCTGACTGCGCATCGTCGCACAGGTTCACTTCATCTTCCGTTACAAGAGCCCGAAGACCGGTGAGGTCGAGGAGAAACACCTCAGCCTCCCACCCAAGCCCACGATCGAGAAGCTGACCAACCTTTACACTCTCATTATCCAGTAGGCTTTTCATTATATTCATTCCTCTGATCAGGCATTTAACTCGCAAACAGACCCGACAACACCTACGACGTTCTCTTCAACGGCGTTAGCGAGAAATCCGGCAGCCTCCTTGAGGACTTCGAGCCTCCCGTCAATCCTCCCAAGGAGATTGACGACCCCAAGGACTTCAAGCCCGAAACCTGGGTTGACGAGAAGAGAATCACTGACCCGGAAGCTTCCAAGGTTTATTTAGTGCAAACCTCCGCAATCTCATTTAATAAATCCTTTGCAGCCCGAGGACTGGGACGAGGACGCACCCTATGAGATCCCCGACGAGGAGGCCACCAAGCCCGAGGGCTGGCTCGATGATGAGCCCGCCACCGTCCCTGACCCTGGTATGATCGTTTCTTTGTCGGTTTCTTAATTTCTTGCTTATACTCTGCCACGTAGACGCCCAGAAGCCCGAGGAGTGGGACGACGAGGAAGATGGTGACTGGATCGCGCCGACTGTGTCGAACCCCAAGTGCACTGAGGCTCCCGGATGCGGTGAATGGAAACGGTGCGTCGGGTGCTGGTGCCCGATGCCGTTGATTTCTTGCTGACGTGTCGCATCCAGTCCCTTCAAGGCCAACCCCGCTTACAAGGGCAAATGGTACGCACCCATGATTGACAACCCTGCGTACATCGGCGAGTGGGCACCCCGCAAGATCGCAAACCCGGACTTCTACGAGGACCTCACCCCCATCAAGACCCTCGGAAAGATCGTAAGTCGCACCTCGAACTCAGCCTTCCTTGTCGCCTCGTTAATTAATGTCGTACAGGGTGGTGTTGGTATCGAGCTCTGGACCATGACCGAGGACATCCTCTTCGACAACATCTACATCGGCCACTCTCCCGAGGACGCAAAGGCCTTCGCCGCGGAGACCTTCGATATCAAGAAGCCGCTCGAGGCAGCTGCCGCCAAGCCCGCTGTTGAGGACGACGAGGACGATGAGACCACTGGCTCCTTCAAGGAGAACCCCATTGCGTTCATCCGCCAGAAGGTCTTCACGTTCATCGACCTCGCCAAGCTCGACCCCCTCCTGGCGTTCAAGTCCCACCCCGAGACTGGTATCGCCCTCGCCGGCGCTATCCTCACCCTCTTCGGCATGCTCGGCGCGCTCTTCGGTCTCGTCGGCGCTGGCCAGAAACCCATTACCAAATCGTCCAAGAAGACCGACGCACCTTCGCCCGACGACAAGAAAACCAAGGACGCAACACCCGTTGCGCCCGCCGGCGGCGAGAAAAAGGAGGAGACCGGTGCCAAGAAGCGCGCCGCGGCAGGAAAGTAATTAAATTAAAGATCAAGGCATACATGAGCGGAGTGGATGAGTAGGTGGACCGGAATGAACTGATGGAGGCGCGGGAAACGGGTTGCTGTCAACTGCACTTTGCATCTCACTTTTTTTGTCAACTTGTTATTAGTACGTAGGACGTGGTGGTCGGCGAGAGGCGTCGCTGCTTTGCGCTGCGGCGCCTCGAATAAAATACGGATACAGACAGCAGTGGGCTATTTAATTAAATGGAATTCGGGTTTCATAATCTCCTTCATCGATGTTATCGCCGACCGTAGCGTGACGAGGCAGAGCTGGGCTTCGATGTCGTTGTACCACGCTTGTTCGGCGTTGCCCTCCCACTCGCAGATGTTTTCAGCGCTCAGGGTGAGAAGGTATTGCCGTGCTAATGGCGTTGCTGGAGAGTGGTACACCGCAGGTCTACATAGCTCGTGCGGCACAACAGTGCTCTCCAAGGAGCGTGGATATGAGTAGGAGGCGCGTGGTACGGTCGTACACCTCGCGGCGCGCAGGCGGGAGGGCGGTGTAGAACGGGCGGACGCGAGTTGGGCAGCCTGCAAATATTGGAGGTTGACGGGTGGAGATGCTCCCTGGGCCGGTGCGGATGACGCCTCTGTGAGAAAACCTCATGGTTGCAAAGGTACAAAGTAATGAAGAAATGAACGCCGGTCAGCCTGAATCATCGGAGAGGTAGCGTGGCACAGCCCGCTAGTTGACTCGCTCGCACAAGGTAATATTGGTAGTATTGCAACTGCGGTTTCATTGGAAAAGCGGAGAACACGAGGAGGAAAATACATGGAGACAAAATGTGCCAGTTGAACGTCATGAACTGTGTGGCTCTAAGGGGTAACGGGAATTTCAAAAAATCTAGTTCACAGTAACCTAACTTCGAAACCCTGCGACCGGTATTTTTCGAGAGTTTGCCTGAAATTTGAGGAGAAGTCTTTTATGTCGTCCTGATTATCATTCCACAAGTTGAGACGCCGTAAGCGCGCGACGCCGACTATTGCGACCCGCTCCTCGTCGGACCACCAGCGTGACCTGATCATCCCTCCAAAGCTTGTCTCGTCGAAGTCTGCGCCGACATCCGTGAGCGTCAATGTCTCGAGTTTTGGAACCAGTGGCGTCGCAGACTGGGAGTAGGTCAAGGCCGCGAAAAAATCATCGTCAACCTGGCTTTCTCTGAACACCAGCTCCGTGAGGTTATGTGTGTGCTGTAAGACATCCGCCATGTCCTCGGCATCAACGCAACCCAAAAGCCCGAGATATTGGAGATTCGGACATGAGTCGAGGAAGGGTGTTAAGGTCGGAGTGAGCCATGAGATGGAGTTGTCGTCGTCTTGGACGTCGAGGGAGAGGTCGAGTTTTTTCAAGGCAGGAAGCCTGAACCGTCTTAAGAAGGGACCTAGATATTCACCCGTTGTCCAGATATATATATAAATCTCCAATTTGGTGAGATGTGCCAACAGGACGGGTTCTGTGATGTCAGAATCGTCCGGAAAATCCGACTCTGGCCACTGCTCCGTGATGAAGCGGCCAGAGATGAGGTTCTCACAGCTCGCAAGAGCATCGAGACATAATTGAGGGGACATATACGTCAACGATAGGTCACTGAGCTGTGCCCAGGGCATGGAAAGACTGTTGGAAGTTGCGAGTGGTGCCCGAATGTCAACGTTTCGGAGGCGAGGCGCGGACGAGAAAACGTCCAGTTCCGATCCATGCCAGGTAACGGGCCTGGACCATTGTAGTTGCAAGCTTTCCAAATTGTTCAAAGCCTCCGAGGGGATTTGGGCCAGTGAAGTGACATCAAATTCGTCCACAACACATACCACCACGAATCTCTTCCACCTGTTGGACGCACTGGTCATCATTGGCGAAATAGTGATGGTTGTGTTTGAAAAGAATACGGGATAGAATTCGATGGAGATGGGGAGTGGTGCAGAGCGCTCTAAAAACATGTTGGTTGGGACGGAAGCCACTTCCAGTAATGTTTTCGGATCCATTATAGGGAGAGTGGTCCCGGCCCATAGTCGAGGGGTATTGAGGGCAACCTTCCTCCAATATGAGCAGACTCCACATAAGACCAGCACGTGTTTAGCGTTGGCCGACAGTGGGTAGTGGCTCTCGAATTCCATGCCGGTGCGGGGGGTGAGTGTGAGGAGCATGATCTCCGCCAATAACTCCCATGCTAAGGTGTAGATGGGGGCGGTCGCTGTAGCATAACGCCCACTGGATCCAGGAGGCGCCCGATGCTCGCGACTTTAACCTGGTTATCGAGCCGTGTGCCACCAGTACGCTGGACGTCCATCGCAATCTCTAGAAATAAAATGAGACAACAGTTTACGTTCTAATGCAACCATACCTCAAATCTATGAGATGTGCGGCCTTGAGAGCGATTTTGCAATTGACTGTCTTTGTTCAAGAAAGACAGAAACAGAACGCGTAAATTACGTCACGCCGATCAATCATAATATGATGCGAAGGGTGCTCGCGCAGCTGACATAATTCCCCTTAATTTTCCAATTTCTGAAGTTCCTCGAACACGCTGATTTGGGTATCAATCGAAAGCTGCCAAAGAGGACAATCATTATTTGCGTTCTTGAAGCGATTCGTTCAGAATTGAGCAAGTTTGAAGCAGTTCTTTGGGAGGGAATGTCAGCCACAGTGTTTAGACTTTGTACTTGTTTACTGCATATTCTATCCCCCATCCTTGTCACGTGTTAGGGTAGAATTGCTTCGCTGCGCTCGCAATTAGTGAAAAAAAAAACAAGCAGTGCGTTAGTTCCGATATCGGCTGTACTTTTATAGGGGTAAACCCAACTGGGAAAGACTAAGTGTCCGCGAGAGAATGAGTGGCTGTGTGATGCTATCAATCTGATCAAAAGCAATATTTAAGCGCACTTTCTCATTCTTCTCCTTCTTGCGTACCACCACCATCTAAAAAAATCGCATCTTCCCCTCTCCCGCTAATGTAGACTCGGCTTTGCCGCGCCGCAAGATGCTCAACCGTCGCAACCTTTCAATGGCTTTCATCATCGCATTGTGCCCGACCTCGACGTCCAACGCGATTCTCGTTTCCAGTGAAGCACGTAAGTCATTTTCGGGTACATGACCGGGGCTTGACATAGATGCGTTTCCCGGACCCGGTTGGCATCTTTGCCACCGTTCGCAGTGGATGGCAAGTAAGTGTCCGCTCTCATACCTGCGTAGAAGTGACTGACATTCGGACGATGCAACTTATATAATCCTGTACCTCGTCCTTCGAACACTGATTGGCCGACTTCTTCAAACCAGACCGTGAGATGCAGAGTAATCTTTGGCTGCGTTTCATCGTATGATTCGTATATTTTGCACGCTTCCAGTAGATCGTCGTCCATGCTGTTCCAATGGACTTTCAAAGGGAATTCTTTTTTGGTCTTTCTTACTCGCTCGTCTTTCCATGGACCTCTTTCATTCGCGGTCATCAGCGCAGACATATTGACTTTTGGCCAAGTGCGTTGTTCCGAAATGACAAATGTTGAGTTTTCGTTCCCACGGTTGACTTTTTACATATATGTAGATCGTTCGTTTTAATTTGGCCGACGTCCTACTTCACGCGGAGTCGAGTAAGTCCCAGTGTGACCGGATTGCTCAGAGACTTTGCAGACGAGTTGTTCTTCTTCTCTCTTCTCTCAATCACCCTCCTAGTCTGTCCTCATGTCACGGCCTCCTGCTTCAAGTGCAGTCGACCAAGTCCCAGGTGCCCGGGTTGTTCGGAAATCTTCCAGATAAGTGATTCAGATTCTTTATAGTTCTGTTTTTCAGTCGTCTGCTCTAGATCCCCCGAGCGTCCTGGGCGGTGACCGGGTTGTTCGGAGATTTTCCACGTGAGTTATTGTTCGTGGTTTGTTTTTCTTCAGAGTCCTCTATGAAACATTGAATTCACGGGTGTCCTGCCTCCACTGCAGACGAGTAAGTCCCGCAGCGACCGGGTTATTGGGAGATTCTCCAGGTGAGTTATTGTTCGGATATTTTGCAGATGAGTTATCGTTCATAGATTAGGCTTTCTCATTTCTTTTAAAGATCTCTCCTTTAGCGGGTAGAGTAAGCCCCAGGGTGTCCGGGTTGTCTGCTTCAATTAAAAATTGGGTGTAGACATCACTGCCGATATCCTGAATGAATTTCAGACCTTTGTCTTCCTCTCTTGACACAAGCACCAAGGCTCATGATCACTGCTAACCTCATTTTTGACTGCGTCTTCACAATATGTTCTTGTTGTCGCATAACCTGGCGCACACTGTCGTAACTTCGACGTAACTCAACAGCTGGCGAAGTTATACATACGAGGTGTAAGCGGACTGTGATGTCTTCAAATGACATTGAAATTGATTCGTACCTGATTTTGGATGCTATACAACACTGGGGATCGGCGGGATGCCTCAAGATTCCAACCGGTATTCATTCTGTGCCACGGAATCGTAAACATATACTCAAGGAAAGGAGTGAATGAAGCGGAGTCACTTACCCAAAAACCAATTCTACTCATCCGGAATCATCCACTCCAACTGCCACACCCGCAGTCGGCTGGAACTCTTCCTCCCGCTGGGGTCTCACCACTTCTGGTTAGTAGCGTTCCACCCATACGCAACCGTTTGGTACGGCGGGAGGGGCCCGGGAGCCTCGTCAGGTTTAGTCTTATAGGCGCGCTTCAAGCTCGCGACCCCGAACCGACTCAACGAACTGATGGAGTGTTTGAGCGATGCGGCGATGGATGTAGAATTTTGGCGGATTGCTGCACCTTCTGGGTTTTAACCCAGTCAGATGAGATTGAAGACGACATGTTTGAGGTTTGAGTCGTTGGGAAGAGGCGAAGTATTGGAGATTGTCTTGGATCATGCCAGTGCTAGTGGAGGTTATAGGCAAAGATAGAGCGCCTTACGTACTACATTCTTACTCCGCGCCTTCGATGCTGGTGCTTTCGCGACTGCAGGACTCGCTGCGACAGATACTCTCTCCGCCAGGGCTGCACACGGCGGTATTGCTGACGCCGTCGGGACAGCTGGTGTCCTTCGCGTCGTACGAGTCGCGGTGCAAGGACGAGATTCGGGTGATTGCAGGGCTGAGTGGGGAGGTGTGGCAGGAGACGCAGGAGCAGGGCTCGGGCATGGTCGACAGCGAGGTGCGGGCGTCTTGACCTTGAACAACGGACGCGAATAACGACGCGGAATGCAGCTGGGCCGGATAGTAGTACTCCCCGTCGACGAGGCACCAGAGCTGCTGCCGATGCCGCTGCCAGACGACTACCAGCCACTGATGCTCCTTGTGCTCAACTCGACGGACGCGGTGGAATGGGACGATTTGCAGACAAAGGTCAGCAATTCCATGAATATTTTTTACGCGAGCCAAACGCGCGCAGGGCAAGGCACTTGCGAGCCAGATCGCGAAACCACTGAGTAAATTTCGACAACACCTGGTAGTGCACAAGCCCCTGCCGCTCCTCGCCTCGCCGTCTGCTGTGACCTCCCCCGCGCGGGCTCGTTGAACTAGATAACGAATATTTATGGGCATGCATCGTACGTGTAGCATATGTAAAATTATTCCCATGCATACCAACTTGGTCCGTACCACGTCGTGCGCACAGATGAGACGATGGGCTGGCCTCGTCCGCCCCCGCTCTAGTACCCGTTCTTACTCTGTACACGCTCAAAAACACGTTCAGCCGCCATTGCCGTCGTCGTCCACCGCGTTGCCGCCGCTGCACAAGCCCCCGGCGCGTCGCCTAGATCCATCCACCCTCGTCGCCGCAGAACTCGATACCCTGCGCCAAAGCCTGCTGAGTCTCCTGGGCACCGCCCACCCTGGCCTCGACGAGATTGCAAAATACTACTTCCTGCACCCGTCAAAGCAGATGCGTCCGCTGCTCGTCCTGCTCTTTGCGCGCGCGACAAACGGGATTGGGCGCGGCTGGCGCGAAAAACACTGGGCGGCAGAATGCGACGGCGCCGGGGGCCGGGAAGAAGAGCTCGACCGGCCACTGACGCGTGCAGACGTCCTTAACGACTGGAATCCCTCCATGCCCGACAACACCGCGTCCTTCGCCTCCGTCTTCTCCCTCATACCCCCCACAGCCCCCCCGCCCCGGCCCCCGCCCCCCGCCGCGTTTGCGCCTACCCCGCTCGTCCCCGCGCTCGTCGACCCCGCCGTCCTCCTCCCGACGCAGCGCCGCCTCGCCCAGATCGTCGAGATGATCCACGTCGCCTCCCTCCTCCACGACGACGTCATCGACGCGTCTGCCCTCCGCCGCGGCGTGCCCTCTGCCCCCGCCGCCTTCGGCAACAAGCTCGCCGTCCTCGGCGGCGACTTCCTCCTTGGCCGCGCCTCGGCCGCCCTCTCGCGCCTCGGCGACCCCGAGGTCGTCGAGCTCATCGCGAGCGTCATCGCGAACCTCGTGGAGGGCGAAATCCTGCAGATGAAGGACGTGCACACGCCTGGGCTGGGGCTCGTCAGGGAAGCGCCGGGCGGCGGGGACGACGCGTGGCGGGTGTATCTGAAGAAGACGTACCTCAAGACCGCGAGCCTCATGGCCAAGGGGTGTCGCGCCTCCGTCATCCTCGGCGGCTGCGCGCAGGGCGAGGTGTGGAAGGAGCTCGCGTACGCGTTCGGGCGTAATTTTGGGCTCGCGTTCCAGGTGCGGGCGTTACCGCGTTCGCGATGATTTTTTGTTTGCTAACGAAATGCACGCGTCACGCAGTTGGTGGACGACGTGTTAGATTATGAGGCAGGGGAGGCGACACTCGGCAAACCCGGCGGCGCGGATTTGCAGCTTGGGCTCGCGACGGGCCCGGCGCTCTACGCGTGGGAGGAGCACCCCGAGATGGGCCCCCTTATCCTCCGCAAGTTTGAGCAAGAGGGCGATGTCGAGTTGGTGCGTCGCGTCTTGCCTTTACTTCCTTCATCCCCGCTTTTCTTTTTCACTTTCGTTTTCCCTTTTTCCCCTTTTCCAATTTCAACTCATCTTAAATTTATTTACCCATCTAACTGACCACAGGCCCGCTCCCTCGTCCGCCGCTCCTCCGGTGTCGAGCGCACACGCGACCTCGCACGGACACACGCGGACAAGGCGCGCGAGCTCCTACAAGGGCTCCCCGAAAGCGAGGCGCGCGCGGCCCTCGAGCTGCTGACGGAGCGGGTGGTGACGCGGACGTGGTAGCGCGTGCGGTACGCTGCGTCGTGCGTTGGGTTGTACATAGCGCGCGCGTACGGCGTGGGGGTAGCGCGTTGGACGCGAGGGCGCATCGAACTGTACATGGTTGGTTGATAGGTAGATCTAGAAGGTAGACCAAGTACTTACACACTCACGAGCGAAACTTGCGATATTAGGAATATAGTTCTCGGTATTTCGGTGTCCGCTGCTCTCCGAAGTACAAGCCCGCGAGCACTGCAGGGGTAGCGAGGGTAATAAAAAGACCACCTGAAAGGTAAAAAGCAAAAGACTGGTTGAAAGCCGGTTTTCTAACGACACTGTCGTTTGATGTCGTCGTTCAAGATGAAAATTTCGTCATCAAAGTTCCGAGACAATTACAGAGGCAAAAGATAAAATAAAATAATCCAGGCGCAAGGTGAGGCAAGGTAGGTAGACGTGTGATTTATGCTGGGAGAGAGTGGCCCGGGTGTAGCAGACGGGGTGCGCGCTTCTCCGTATCTTCTGGGCAGAACATCAGGATCAGCGGTGCAGAAAAAGGCCAAATCAACATACTTTGAACCTCCGCCGACTCGGACCGCTCCTGCCCATCCCACACGTTCGTCGTGATCTTCATCTATACCGATTGGGCCTACGCCGATAAGGCACCATAGGAACTTACTGTACGCTAAAGGAAGAGATGTGGGTGGTGGTAGCGGTGAGAGAAGGGGAGTGGCTGGCTTGTGTTCAATATTCTTTTGTTTAATTGTCGCGCTGAGACCTCGTCAATGTCAGCTATACCCGCTTTTTTCGCCTTTTTCGGCAAAAGGCGTTGATTGCCAAATTGGGAATGGGCAAAATAAAATATTCTGTATCTCCTTCTTGCCGAGGAATAACTTCAGGGATGATTTCAAACTGCGCAGACGGAAGACAGCGACCGACGACCCCGAAGTACATGGATCAAAAGGCAAAATCCAGGCGTTTCCGACATCGTGAATTGTGAGGTGAGAAGTTTAGGGGATTGCCTCTCGGATGATTGAATCTCTAGCAAGACCCACTGCAGCGCTCATGGAGAGGAGTGTCCCCCAGAGCGTCCCCCAGAGCTAGGCAAGGCTTGTAGTTCGAACGTGGAGTTCAATTTTCGGAGAACAGAACAGACAGAGTCCAATGCTGTCCAATGTGCCGTTGAATCTTTCTGAACTACAGCAGACTAAGATAGCTCGTCAGAATTAGGCCGTATGCGTTGGTTCATTCGCGTCGTGCGCGAGGTGGAGAAAGATTATCAGTGGCTGTGTTCACCGTTTGCTTCTTGACCACGATGACCACGAACCAAATTGCCATCCATACCGCTTCACTCACTCCTCCTCCGATAGTACTTCTTCCCGACGAGCTTCTGGTGGCAATCGCCGCCGCTGGACATGACAACCACCGGCACGTCTTGGAGTGGAATGGCAGCGGCGACGGATTGAAAGCAGAATGGACGATGTCGCATGTGTCTCGGCGCTTCCGTGCCGCTATTATCGATGCTGTTGCACTTTAGACGGCCGCTGACATCGACTTGTGTCGCGGAGGATCGGTGACTCTGCTACCTCGAGCGCTCGCGCGCTTGTCACTTGGGGGCAACGGTCAGATCCAATGAAGTCTTGGATCCCTGTGATCCCCCCCGCAATACACATCACATTAGATCGACTCGTCCACATTTTACCTGATTCCCATCGACTTTCGCGATTGACTCTTGTTGGTTCCACGCAGCAGTCGCTGTATGGTTGTTCAGCAGGCTTAAATTTACAGCGGTCCCTAATTTGCAGCAGCTGGAGATGATTTTTGCCCCAGTGAATCCAGACGATCTGACTGGGATGTCTGTGATTGCTCTACAGATCTTATCTTCAGCAGCCCCAAAGTTCACTTCAGTGAAAACAGTGCGCATAATACCTTATCCCATTCAGCTCGGATGGCCTCCCTCACGCATCTGGAGATCTGGAGAGACCGGTGGTCACGTTTAGCTGGTGCTCGTTGGTTCGGGGGCATCGTATTCGCCGGTTCCTCGTTGGTTCCCGTGTCCATTCCTCTTCTCTGACGGACTTTCCGGATCCATATTCCGACCCTCAAAACCTTGCACATATCGTGTCGGAGTCGCGAAGGTAGCCTGGACTTGTTAGAATGCCTCTGATACTTCCACACACCCGCATTGACCGACCTTACCCTGGACCACACCCATGGAGCCCAGATTTGTTTGCTCTTCGATTCGCGTCTTCCTGATGTGTCCTTCCCTGTTTTGACTTCGCTCTCCTTTCTTCACCATCGGTGTGCGTGCTCAGAAGGCTGGAATGGCACGAATCCGGCTTCCCCAATCAACCTCTTCTCCGCGCTGTCCTCCATATCCTTAATCAACCAATGCTTCACCGCCGACGCCGTGCGGGCCCCTTGCGCTAGGTCCTTGAGATGCAATCGAAGACGTATTCAACGCGCTTGAGTCCCGACCCTCCGAAGTTGACGCTGTGCCCGGAACGTCCAACATCCAATTTTCGGAGCTCCAGCAACACACCTCCTTCAAGCGATCTTTGACGTTCGTCCGGCTGTCGGGTCTCGGCAGCAACACTGATGTGCGCCATGCATCGCCGAGTTCCGCATCCTCGACGCGTTTTCTGGTACGCGCGACGCGTCGGTGGGCGGAGCGGGTGCATTGTATGTCCGATGAGGACGCGAAACGCGATCGGAGGGGTTGGTTAGAGGGCTGAGGGGTTCGTTGGTACAGGAAACATTATATTAGCGTGCAAGATGTTTGCTCTTTGCTCCGGTAGCTCCTGGGGCTGAATTGTGCTGTGAAAGAAAGACATGCACTCGTAAGTACAGGTCGCTCTGAGTTCGCCGTCCACGACGACGCCGACACCGACCGCAAATCACGTAATCCATGTATTGGATTTAAGCGGAGTGATGTTGATTTGCGAAACTTCGCTGCTACCCTGAAAGGCACCAGTACCTTTGCGGTGTCTCAGCACTTGCCCCTTCTCCCTCCTTGTTGTGGGCAATCCGAGACCCTGCTTGATACCCCTTCTACGAGACGACGACCTCCACTAATATTAATAGCGGGACATAGGGGTGCTTGTGCATTTATCCTATCCGCCGCCAAAAAGGTAGATCATACCAACGACGGGCCCTGACTCTCGACTGCTTGCTTGTTGTCTTGTCTTACTGCACTGCGATACGACCGACGACTACGATATCTAATATTCTCGACTCTTTGTCTCCCTGTCTCGTCTTGTCTCGTCTGGCTCCTGATTCCACTCGGACGAAGAAGAGCCTAGAGACCACTACAAGATGCTCATAAAACTGACCCCAGCGCCTTCGCCTGCGCCTACACCCACCATCCTCTTCGCCCTTGCTTTCCCCGACCTTCCCGGGAATCTTCCCGTGCCTGCTGCTTGGGCCGCACAGCTTGCGCGCCTTGTCACCGACGACCTCGAGGCACCCCCCGCGTTGCATGCCCTCGACCGCGCTGCCGCTCTTCCGGCTCTCCTCGCCGAGGTGCAATTCGACCTTCCGCGAGGGCGCGTCACATGTGTGTTCCTTGACGGCGCGACGGAAGAATGGTCTCTTGAGGACGGGTGTAGAGAGATGCTTTCAAGAGTGATATGCGATGTGGAGGAGAGCGGAAGGGCAGAGGAGCGCGCGCGAGAGTGGACGAGGAAGGTGGAGGCGGAGAGGGAGAGAGTCGCAAGGGAAGAGAGGGAGAGGGAGGAGGAGAGGGAGGCAGAGATGGAGAGGGCATATGAGGCGAAGACCCAGTCGTTACGCGCGAAGGGGAAGGGGAAGGAGCAGAGCCTCAACTCGCCGCCGACGTCGCTCAAGGGTACAACACGGTCCAAGAACCGTTTGCACAAGTCGCGGTCCCTGTTAATGGCCTTGGTTGCGTGCGTATCTTTCCCTTTCTCTCTCTTCTTGTGTTTGCCTTTGCCTGGTACATTGGAGCATTCATTTGGTTGTTTCTTATTTTCTCTTCACAAGTTGGCTTCAATTTTCCCTACTCTTCGTTCACCTACACTCTCCCCTTTCCTTATCGCGCTTTGAGCCTCACCCTATCATTTTTTTTCAATTTCTTGGCACTATCAGCTAATTCTTTTCCCATCAGCACGTTTTCCTCCCCTAGCCCCACACTAGCACCAGCATCTGCGCCCGCGACGCGCACCTCCTACTCGTCTCCACCACGATCCCCATCACCCCTACGCGCGTTCGCGCGCCGCGCCTCTTTCTCTTCGCTCCGCGGCGCCTCCAGTTCAAGTTCAAGCTCCGCCTCCGCGCCCTCTTTTGCTAGTTCTGCCCCACCTACCCCTGCACCCACGCGCCCGATCCCCCCAACCCCGACGCGCGCGCGCTCTGCCTCCTCATCCCCTGTTCCCTCACCTCCCACCAGCCCCACTCCGGCACCGGCACCATTCATTTTCCCCTCCCAGACTCCAGCTCTCCACAACCTCGAGACGCCGCCTGGCTCCGCGCACCCCTCTGCACCATCCTCCGCGTTCCACCAACAACAAGGGCTGATACGCGCGCGCCCGTCCCGCGAGGAGCTCAGCCCGCGTGCGCTGCGGCGCCGCGCACGTTCGACGCTCGTGGACGCGTTCCGGTTGCACGTCCTCCCTGAATTGGGGCGGCGCGTGGGGCTGTTTGAGGGGCCCGTGCGCGTGTGCGAGCAAGAGACTCCGGAGTTCGAAATCGAGGCCGAGTGGGAGGAGCGGGACGACGGTGCGAGTGCGACGCGCGCGCCGGGCGGGGGATATCCTGCGTGGGTTGCGCGCAGCATGTTGAGGAGAGCAGAGGCGAGGATGCGCGAGTTGGAGGCAGCGTGGCCTGTTCTTATCTCCTCACCTACCAAGTCAGAGTTTTCCTCGCGGCGTGGGGAACCCTCGAATGATTCGCAGGGCCCGTTCTCGCCTGTTTCGATCTCGTTCCCGACTTCACCTTCAAGAGTCGCGACGTTCGAGCCGTGGTCGTCCGGAAGCGAGTCCGAGTCCGAGACTGATGAAAGTGGATCGGACGAGGAGAGCCAGGGCGGGTTGTCTGACGTCGGGGACGAGGGCGAAGAAGAATTTGACGGGCATGAACGAGCAGGGGAAGACGATGAAGACGACTCGGACGGCTCGTCGGTGCACACACCTGAATCTGGGCATAGTATCGGACACGGGTACCCTAAAGCCGCGTCGTCCTCCGCTTCGCAGCGCAGGGAGGCGTCGGCGAGCACAACAAGCTCGTACTTTACGTGCTCGGAGGACGATGCCGAAGAGGAGCAGGAAGAGCAGCAGCAGGGTGGACGGGCGTCGCATGTACGCGCCGCCGCGCAGTCCGGCGTCGGGTCGCAGCCGTATTCCCGCCATGCATCAGCGGCGGGTGGCGGACACCACCGGCGCGGCCCGTCCGAGCGACAAGCGAAGCGGGCTCAGCGGGAGCACAAACGCGCGGGGCGCGCCGCTAAAGCAGAGCACACGGCTTTTGGGCGCATGACGTCAAGGTTGAGGGGCGTGCTCGCGCAGGGAGCGGCCGCGCGCGAGCTGGGGAGAGCACAGCGGTCGGAGGCGGAGCGTCTGAGGGAGGGGCGTGGTGTAAGGCGCGCCCGGCTTGATCGACGGGGTGGGCCGGCGGCGGCGGGGCAGCCGGCGCGGGTGTTCAAGCCATCGGATCTAGGAAGATGGATGTGGAGTGCGGTGGATGCGGAGAGAGAGGCGGAGGAGGAGAAGGCGTTGAGGGAGTTGGAGGGTGCGGGCGAGGGAGGGGAAGCGGGCGGCGATATGCCACCTGCGTATGAGGATGTCATAGCCGTGACACCTGTTCCGCAAGCACTTCGTCGTACCCGCCTGACGCCGCCGATGCACCGCGCACGCGCTGCCATAGTGCACCTTGACGGGCTCGAGCTTGACGTTGACGACGATCTGGAAGTCGACGCTGGCGCGCTCGACGGGCTCGACATTGATGTGGACCTCGAGCACCTTGACTTCAGCAACGCGTTAGACATTGAGGGGATGGGGCTCGCCGTGGACGGAGATCTGGATTTGGACGATGAGCTGGGGTTCGGCGTGGATGTATTTGCGGAAGCGGGGAGCAAGGAGAAAGGCCGAGGGCGGCGCGTGCCAGTGCCCCACTTAGGTGGGAAGGGGAAGGGGAAGGGGAACGGTAGAGGGAGGCGCGATGTCCCAGTTTGGGAGCGTCGCTTGCAGGCGGTAGCGGTCTGAGTTGCGGGTCTTGGATTTATTCCAGGCATGTTTTCATGCTTTCCTTGTTTTTATATCTTCTTAACGGTTCTAATACAGGACCAGCTGCATTTAACGATTTCCACCAACGAAATACCCAACAATCTGCTTCATTCATCGCATTTAACGACCTGTTTCAACATCAATTTTCTTGGACATATATACCACCATACCCAACGCACTTTCGACGATCTTGACGTTCAAACGGCATTCAACCATTCGTTGACTTCTGACATTCAACTCGTGCATAGAATCTCACCGCCATTTCCCGCATCACCACTGATTCCGCTGTACATACACAACCTGCCATCCGCTCGCATAACGCAGCCGCCATTTTGGAATAAATACCTCCCCACCAGCCTTCCTATACTTAAAGTTACCTTACTCGATTTCCTACTTGGCTTTTCACCACTCGTGTGCTGGCACGATGCGGGGTCCAGCTATTGCTATTACGTGACTTGTTGGGCTTATTGGGCCGAGAGTTGGAGAAGATGAATATTACTTGGTGAACGAGAATCGTGTCTCTTCGTTAATTTAACGTGTTTTGGTCGACCCACACCAAAGTGCGAGGTCTAAGCCTGGGGCCCATGGCAAGGGAACACGAGGATGAAGTCCACAGGACTCCAACCTTCCCCGGAAAAAAGAGCGGTTAGACACGCACCTTCGAGACACCCGGAGGCTCACACGACTGCATTTGAGGTAGGATGCTCGCAAACTCGATATCTACAGAGCGACGGTCAAGTAAAAAACGAGGAAGACTTACTCAACTGCAGGAGGCCCGCGAAAGGAACGACCTAAAAAGAATTAAGCGATAACTCATCTGGAAAATCTCCAAACACTCCGGACATCCTGGGGCTTACTCTACTGCGGCTGAGGTAGGAGGCCCGCGAGAAGAACGACCTAAAAGAAATGAGAAAAATAAACTAACACGATAACTCATCTGCAAGATCTCTGAACAACCCGGTCACCCTGGGACTTACTCGACTGCGCTGGAAGCAGGACGCCCGCTAAATTGATGGTCATGGAAGACTCTGAAGAAGAATGAGAAAAACAAACCATGAACAATAACTCACGTCCGAACAACCCGGTCACTCAGGGACTTACTCGACTGGGGTCGAGGCAGGAGAGGAACGATCGACTAAGAGGAAGATTGAAAAAATCAGAATCCGACCAACTCACTTGTTAAGTCTGCGAACAGCCCGCCGGTCACCCTGGGACTCATTTGACTGCACTTGAAGCAGGAAGCGCGTGAAATCAACGACCTGAAAGGGATGAGGAAAACGAACAACAACTCACCCGGTCAGTCTCTGAAAAACCCGGTCGACATGGGACTTGGTTGAATGCGCTCGAAGCAGGAAGCCCGCTAAAACACGATCTATAAAATTCAACCGTGGGAACGAAAATTCAACATCTATCTATCTCGGAACAACGCACTTACCCAAAAGTCAATGTGTCTGCGCTTGAGGCAAGATGATCGCGAATGAAAGAGGTCTATCAAAAGACGAGCAACTAAGAACGACCATAATAAAAAAAGAAGAAACTCCGCTTGAAAGCCCAGAAAAGGGTTCGAAATAGCATACTCGATGACGGGGCGTGCAAAATATCCGAATCATACGATGAAGCGTAAAAATCACCCTGGCTCTGGTTTGAAGTAAGTCGACCAATCAATAGATTGTTCGAAGGTAAGGCTCACCTCACAACTCTTCGAAAAAGTTAAAACGGCACGGTAGCTCTCGGCCAGAATCGGCTTGACAGCGAACTCTGGTGATCAAGATCAAGTGCAACAATTGCGGGGAGAAGAAGACAAGGGAGTGGTGGACGGATGATGAAGGAGAGACTGTCTGCGATGAGTACGTTTTCTCGCACCCTCAAAATTTAGCCTAAACACAGAAATAGATCCAACATCTACTCAGCCAATGGGTTTTATCGCCCCCTTTCCTCAGATGCCGCTCGAAGGCGTGAGAAGCGCCGCCGCCTTACCCTGGCGGAACCAATGTAGCCTGATGTGCCAACGTGGAAAGTACCTCAACCGCTGTCCCAGCCGCCGCCCTCTCTTCACGCTCAGGTCCTCCTCCGGTCTTTTGTCGCTCGACCACAGATTTTACCAAAGTACAACGAATTCTTGGATCCGCATGTCACCCTGTGCTTGTTAGATACTAAAAAATTTGGTGTCGCTTGTAGTCTGATCATAACAACTGAAGATTTATCGGTGAACGAAAGTTTCACAGAGAACCCATGTTTCTAGTTGAGTCGAGTCGACCTTCCCGCATGGCCCTCCCATTTGGGTAAATCATCCGCTACGTCAACGACCCTAGTTCCATAGAATATGTGGCTTGTGGGTTTCACACCTTCCCAGTTGATAACCTTCCCATTTTCGTCGCGTTCAAGTTGCGTGCTTCGGAGTGCCCAGTTTTTATTTCCTGGGAATTGGGTTGCGGCACAGCTGCGACATTTCTTGCACCTGTACAGCACCATATCGCCCAGGGGCTCGACATCCGGCTCATTCTCAGCGGTGTAGGTCCACGAATGGGCGGAGTCCGCGTAATGCATCGAGCCGACGAAGGCGGCCCCTAGACGCGTCAGAAAACGAGCTGGATAATGGGGGGAAGGATATATTCACCATCCGCCCTCTGGCACTGGGTACCTATGAAGTTCATTGAGTTTTCGTGACACAAAACACTGGAGAAACGACGCGCACAATGACAGTAGATGCTGAACAGCGGCTTCCCCACGACAGCGTACGTGACGGAACCGCACGCACAGCCTCCTTTGCGAGTAATAGTCTCTGGGGATTCAGACATGGGAGTCAAGATGAAAGAATGGTGGGTGCTGAAAAGGTTAAATGAGCCCCTGTGTTGATCACTATCACTGTCTGTCACAAACGCACGTGAGGTGATCATTCGTTCTGCCTCGACTCCCACCGCCAGTTCTTGCCCACTTACGACGGCCGCGCCGTATCTCACTGACTCTGACACTGGGCTTCCCACCTATGGCCAATAAAAACAAGTTCTACGCGGTCAAAGTGGGAAACCAACCAGGAATCTATCAAACTTGGTACTCCTCTTTTTCAATCTCCAAAAGCCTTAACCTCACTCCGCACAAGGGCAGAATGCCAAGGGCATGTCAACCACTTCGCCGGCGCGATATACAAAGCTTTTCATCTTCGAGCTGAGGCCGAGGCGTGGATGGCGGGTGAAACTGCTCCTTCTCCAGCCAAGGCTGCCACCACAAGTGGGAACTCGGGCGACAAGGGCAAGAAGCGGATGATGAGTCCCGACGTGGAGGATGAGAGTAGCTGGGACGTTGTGTACAGCGACGGTGCGTCCAAGAGAAACGGACAACCCGGGGCAGTTGCCGGTGTCGGGGTCTGGTGGGGCGAAAACGACTCCCGGTATGTTGCATCCCTTTAGCGCGGCATAACCTCTTCTTACCCCCCGATCCAGGAATCTCGCAGAACGCTGTCCGGGCGACCAGACGAACAACCGCGCCGAACTCATAGTACATGTCGATCTACTCAATAATGTTATTGCGCTCACCAATGCCTATGCAGGCTATCCTCAGGATACTAGAGACGACCCCCCACAGCAAGCGTCCCCTCCTAATCAAATCCGATTCAATTTACTCAATAAATTGTACTGACTAGCTTTCTTTCCTTCCGACGCGACCGCTAACGAAACACAGGCTTTAAATCCTGGATCGCCGGCTGGATAAAGCGCAATTGGTTCAACACCGCCGGGGAGCCAGTCAAGAACGCCCCCCTCATCCGATACATCTCGGCGCAGCTCGACGCCCGCGCGCCGGGGCCAGAAAGTCCGACTGCAGCACGTTAAAGGCCACAGCGGCCAAGTGGGCAACGAAGGGGCGGACCAGATGGCCAACAAGGGGTGCTTCGAGCCCAGTACGCCCGAACGCGACTGGGCACAGCTCGAGGCGGAGCTGCGGGCACGCCTGGAGGTCGAGTTCCAAGGCCCGGACGTTCCTACGCCCGCGCCCCTCGAGGTCCAGGCTGATGTAGATGACATCGCGGTGGTCGACATCGCTGAGAGTCCGACCAAGATGCGGAAGACCTCGGTGGTCGAGAAACCAAGGTCGAAGACATCCGCGCCGGCGAAGCCGACTTCTTCTCTTAATCCAGTACCGCGGGCTGAGACGCAAGCCTCTCCCTCGAAGGCCGCAACCCCCTCCAATTAGCGCGGACGTCAGTCCTTCTACTCTTCTTGTTCTTCCCTTCTCTAATTTTTGGGGTTAATCCTAGGACTGGGCCCAATATGCAGACGGGCTGCTAGACGACGACGATCTATTGGCGGAGTTAAACGACTGAGCGGCCACTCAATTACTGTGATTTTATTTGTCTACTTTCTCCCTATAGTTGCAGGCGATAGCCGAACCAAGTCAAACGTGCTCAACAAACCTGTAATTGTATTTTCCTTTCCTACATGTATGTGTGTACAATAACAAAAAAGTTCATTGCGCAGTTTGTATGTGATACAGATGCAGTGAGAAAGCAGATGAGGGGTAGCGATCCGAGTGCAAAAAAAGGTGAAGGCGGGGCGCAAAGAAAGAAAGAAAGAAAAAACTAGAACTGAAAGAATGTGTAGACGATAGAGCGGTGAAAGGCATCGTCAATGCGCGGATATTAACGAGAGAGCGATAATTTAAAAAGGTTTCCAAAAATATAATCAAGAAAGAGGGAGAGGCGAGGGCGCGGCCGCCGTGCGTGGGGGATGAGCACGGCACGGCGGCGGGGGCGAAGACTATAATAGTGCGGTAGCATCTTGACCAGAGGCGACGAGCGCCTTCCAGTCCGACCGCCACTGCGCCATGCTCGCGCGCAATTTATTGTCGCCGAGCGTCTTCTCTATCCATAATAGGAGAGAATCCTCGTCTTCGGGTACGAAGAACGAGGAAAGGAGGGAGAGGATGGTTTCAAAGTTGGCGGCAGCGGAGGTGATGTGGTCTGCAAAATATGAGTAAATTCATCTACGTTTTCGGGGGAAGGAGACGCGCACCTCGATAAGCCCACACAATAGCCACCGCCACGGCGACGAACAAATCCGTCCCGTCAAGCAAGAACGCATCCCAAAGCCTCAACTGCGTCTGAAACGGCACCGAGTTCGAAAACAACGTGATATACCACTTGGTCGCATACGACGTCGTCGAAATCATATGCTTCTTGAACGCCCCATACACATCGGGCATCATCTGCTCGGTGATGCGCTCCTGCACGTAGATGGCCTCGAGCAGCCCGGGGAATCCGGGGCTGAAGATCGTGTGCATGCCGTAGGCGTCATGCAGCCGGACGAGGGAGGCATATGCTTTTTCGGGGTCGAAGTAGCAGAGGAGGGTGGCGGCAATGGGGCCCATGCCTTGGACGTAGCCGCACTCGGAGCAGCGGAGGGAGAAACAATGTAAGACGTGGAATAATGAGCGTTGGCTATCCATTTTAAATTAACGTCGCGGAATAAAGAAGAGGAAGGCAACGCTACGCACCCAGCACCATACCGCGTCCGAAACATTATATGCCCGCTAATCGTCCGCGGAACATCCAAATCGATTTGGATATCATACGTCGACGGCTTGTCCAGTCCGTCGCGGTACTGTTCCCCCAGACGGGCAAGTTCAGCCGGGGACGTTTCCGACATGCTGTTCATGAACATATCCCACGCAGCTGGTCGCCAGCGGTCAGGAATGCCCTTGTACGTCCGTAGGCGCAGCTTTCCCTGCTTCGACGGCTTGACGCGCCACGTCTGCGTGTTGGTGCCCTGGTCGCGCGTCTGCGGCTCCATCATTCGCGTCCATTTGGCTATCCGCGATGCCTCCTTTAGTGGTAACGGCGCTGCGGGGACGGAATCGAGTGATTGGGCGGAGGGTTTGCTGGATGAAGGGCCGGCTCGTGCGACGGCGAGGCGTTTCACAAGCGGGGCGGAGGGGAGGAGGACGAGGCGGTCATGAGAGGGCGTTGAGAAAAAACCATAGCTGTTTTATTCGCGTTGAATGAAAAGACTCCGAGTGATCGCGGAAATGAAAGCTCACCGGTCGACGGCTACTAGCGTTTGGATTTCGCGTGGGTCGAGCTCCTGCGACTTTTCCGTACCGTTGCCAATTGCACTTTCAGCAAGAAACTGACTGGCGCGACTGGCACCTATTCGCGCGCGTGTCCGCTCCACACCCTCCTCGTAACCATCCCCTTTGACGCCGGACATTTCCAGCTGCGCATAGGTGTTGCGCACATGAAACCCGTCCAAGTCCTCGCCCTCGGACGGGACTAGGGAGGTTTTGCTGCCAGGACCGGTCCAAGACACGGGCGTGGGAGGAGGATGCTTTAATGGTAGCGACGGGGTCGGACTTGGCAAGCCACTGGCCAAGAGTGTCGGGGATATGGGCTGGGGTGGAGGGGTTGGCGGGGGCGTTGGTTGTGTCGACGCAGGGACCGCAGGTAATGCGAGTAATGAAGCCGGCCGCGGAGAACTGCGTCTTGAGGAGGAGGATGGACGCGGTGACGGTGAATGGGCGTGCCCAGTGGACGCTCTCCGGTCCTCGACCTTCACGGGGGTCGTCCGTATAGTGGCCGAGTAGTCTGAGACCGGGCGGAGACTGGAACCTCGCGGAGGCGCGGATACCAGTACCCCTGGCTTTGATAGGTCAATTGTGCGTGTCTGGGGCTGTTCATAGGCCAATTCCGAGCCATTTGCATAAACCGAGTTTCGATAGGGCTCGGGGAGGGTGACGCTGACGGTGGGGATGTAGTCCTTGTGGGGGACGGCGGGGGGCTCGGACGAGTACATTGAATAGATGGAAAAGAGGGTAGTTTCGCTGCGGGAGCGGTCGTGGTTGGCAGTGAAGCCGGTGGAGGCTGCGGAGGACGAGGACGCGGAGGATGAGGTGCGAGAGGCAGAATGCGATGGCGCTTCAAGTGCCATCCCAGTGGTCGGAAGAGGTAGGTAGTTTGATCAATTGATTTACAGTCTTTTACTTTTATTCGATCCGGACGTGGCACACTCCGTTGTAATTCATTGCCATTCACCAGGTACATACATCTCTATTTATCTTACTCGTATCTACACACCTACTTGGAAAAAGCTATCTCCAGGGGTCGATGGTCGATTTACTTCACCTAAGAAGACACCCCAGAGTCCATGTGCCGGCACTGCGGAAGACTGTGGACCGACGCATGCCACAAACATCAACTTTAGCATCACAGTGTGATGCAGATCCCGCGGCTACTCTACCATCTCGACGTCTTCCTGCATCTTCATTCTGTCCTTCTTCTTCCAGTCCTCGAATAACGCTACCCTGAGCTCGCGTCCAAGTGCTCGGGACACCTGCCAAGGCACGGCGTTCCCAATCTGGCGGTGCAGCTAAAACAAGGTACCGTTCGTTAGGCATCTTGACGCTAAGTAAATGAAACGCGAAACGAGACGGACCGTAACGACGTTGTCGTTTATCGACACGAACACAAACCAGTCTGGAAATCCCTGCGAGCGCGCGAATTCTCGGACGGTCAACATCCGTAGGCACTGGCAACCTTGTTCAGACAGAGCCTCCGGAGCACCGGACGGAACGCACCTCCGGGTGTAGCACCTTGCTCTGCTTGGCGGTGGGGTGCATATTGGTCACGGTCGTCGGAAAAGACCCATTGCTGTCCAATCGTCCATATAGCGCTACAAAGGCTCAAGATCGCGTGCGCCTGACCATTAGAATGGGCTTACATCCTCTATACCTGTTACGTCCGACGGCCGACACTGAATTGATTCGTCAAGATTTAGCGTCCGGTATTAAGGAAAGCCTACATACCAGGGTTGAAGAACTGCCATTCAGCCAAGCTCGGGGGAAGACCTACAACACAGAACGTTAAACCGGAGCCGCCTTTACCACGCGAAACTCAAAACCCACTGCGAAAGTTCGCCCCAGCCTCGAGCGGAATCGTGACAACGCTACATTGCCCTCATCAGTACCAAATCCTCCCTCTGAAGAGGAAGAGGCTATTTTACGCACCGCTCGACGGTCTTGGGCAACAAACATCTGGTGTAATGTTGCATATCTACGACGGGCCGCTCCCTCGCCTCCCGCTGGAAACTCGTCTTTGGGCCATGCCGATACGCCACCACGCCCTGAAACCCGCAATGCGCCTCGTCGCGCACGCACGCCAGCACCGGGATCCCCGCCTGCTTCCGCTCGCGCTGAAGTTTTCGCAAGTCGGCGGAGGCGTTTTTTGGGTCGGGGTGTTTCCTACAAGGGCGCAAAAGTAAGTAAACGAGGAACAATGAGGAGGAGGCAGGGAGGGGGGAGCAGCAAGTAAATAAACACAGGCACCAGTCAAACAGAGGCAAATCCCCAATCGCATCCTCAATCGATACGCCCGCATGCGCCGCCCGTCCCCTCGTCGTACGAATGGGCGCAACTTGTGGCCGGTGGTTGTATGGAAGCTTCATGCGCAATTGGTTCGTGACTTCGAAGTCGTGGCTGCCACCCCAAAAGTAATTGAATCAGTGCGCGCAGAATTCATGATTACCCTCCCGAGAAGTAAGAAGGAAGCTACGCACGTAGGTTGTGGCATCGCGGGGAGGGGCAGCCCATGCCGTGCCGCGATGAGGAAGAAGCGTACCCTGTTCTGCGGGGCGCCGTAGTTCCCAGCCTGAAGCAACGAAAACCGAATTTGGTATCTGCGGACGAGATTAGATTAGATCGAGTGAAATTGATTAGATTATTGTTCTTGTCAAAGATAAATCGTCGCAGAAAAAAATCGCTCACCGCATATCGAGCAACGCCCTGATCAAAAGCTTAAGTCCGCCCATCTCGACACCGCCCTCGACGCGATACCGTCCCGCCTGCTCCGCGAGGAGGTTATACCTGAGGAACCCCGGAACATTCTCGAGGAAGAAAAAGTCGGGCCGGAAGAAGTCGACGTAGGACGCCGCGGTGAGGATGAGGTTGCTCTTGCGGTCCTCGGCCTAATCATGGTGGTATTTGAGCCCAGCGAGGAGGATGTTGGTAGGTAGAAGCAGAGCATACCTTGCGGAACATATTGAGTCCCGAATGCGACTGACTGTAAACCACTTTATCAGCGAGCAAGAAAACGACCCCAGACAAGATAATACCAAGGAAGCCCAGCGACGATGGTCATGTTGGGAGTTTTTGGTTTAAGTGGCCGAGGCACCGGGGTCTTGTTGTCCCAGAGTTGGACGGGAACCTCGATGTCGTGCCTCTCCGCAGATTTGATACAGTATCGGAGGATAACGTTCGCATCCTGGCAGTACGTCACCAGATTTGGCGAGTTTTTCCTATGTGCACCGCAGCAATGAATGCCCATTCTCAATAAAAGTAGAATATTTCGCACTTGGCCGTTCGGGCAGCACTGGGCGTGATTTCGATGAGGTGTGTTGGTTTGAGGCACCCGCCACTTCCTTCGGCGATCGCCTTGCTGAAAGCACCTGTTTAACATCATCAGTATAACACAGACCAATAGATGGAAGAAGAACCTACCAGTGCCTCCGAATAGATCAAGACAGGTATATCCCTTGCTTGCCTGCTCCGCGTCGAATTCCGCTTCCCCCAGATCCTGACGGTACATCTCAGACGGACAGAACTCGCATATGTCCAACGTTTTGGGCACCGCCGCTCTCTGGGCCCAGGACTGGGCCCGCGGTTCAACTGTGAGAGAAGGTAGACGGTACGAGCAATAAAAGTTGTACGGCGAGTAATCCACCCAGCGCTTGAGTTCGTCCAGATTGAGGAAGAAACCCCATGCGTACACGTGGATCGGCCGCACGAGCTCGTTCACAAGGACCGTCGCCTTTTCGTTAGTGAGGAACAAGTGCCGTTCGGGCTGGAACGTTCGCTCGTCAGTGCCTGGAATGTAGAACCGGATATCGACATACGTAGATGTTGTGACCATCTTCATTCATCCGCACCCCCTCCAGGTCTCTCATCGTCCTCCCGACCTTGGTGAAATGAATCTTCGCGCCCTGCCCGCGGCGCTGAGTTTGGATGTTCTCGATATAGCCGATGTTCGCTGGACCGGTTGCCGCATTGTAGAGGAAGAATTCATGGATGTGATACCTGTGGCCCTGATATTTTATGCCGACCTTCTCATTTTCAGGATATTTCTTCCTCAAGGTATCCCACCCCGCATCGCCATCGTAGGCGAAAGTCCGTGCGCAGGGTAAACAGTTATTGGGAGGGGTTTTGCGGACCATGTTGTTCATTTCTTCCATGTCAAGGGAGGTGAACGAGGCATCTCGTTCGTCGTATATTGACCTTTGATATAGAGGTTATGAGAGCTGTCGACACTCATATTGTGGATCGTTACCTCACGAAGTAGTGGTCGTGCTTGCGCGGCGGCTCATTAGAATATGTAACAGAGATCTTGCCGCCGATCCATCCGACGCGCTGATCCTCGCAGAGCATGTTGAGGAACAGCTCCTGCGGGTGAGCAAACTCTTGGAGAATTATCTGTGATCCGTGCTCGAGCCACTGGACATGCACCTTCTGGCTATCAACGTTAAAATGCATTATCCGCGCGAACCAGAAATAGTCGGCGAGCTTGGCGTCGTCCGGGATGTTGAATATGAGAGGAGCCGGAACCCCGCGGTAGTGACCCTTGCGAATCACTACAAAGTCGCCGGTCTAGAAACTTGTTGGTGACTGCCGTTGGTTGTTAAAGTAAGAATACCTTGTATTCTTCGCTCCCAATCGTGGCCTTTTCGACGAGTCGTCCGTACTCATACTGCGCGCGCTCGACCGCAAAAGATGCCCTTATTTCTTGCGATCGAACCCGAGCAATACAAGCCTCGAGAAATTGCAAAGCACGCGCTTTCTGTGCCTCTATTTCCACCCGGTTCGGTGGCCGGGGTCGGGGACCGATCACTTGAAGGTCCTCGTGGAAGTAACCCTCCGCCAGAGCCGCGATTAGGGGGGTGACGTGTGTCGGAGACTGATTTTCTGGCTTGAGCAACGCTAGATCGGGATTGCCAAGAATCCTACGCGGATTCTGCTGGCCGGGAACACGTTGGTGTCGCCGCCGACTCTGGCTTGAGGGATTCCGCCGCAAAAGGTCTTGGATGAGGGCAGAGTTCCGCCAGTTTCCAGGTCCGTGGCCTACTTCCCCGAGAACCTGGCGAATATGAGGAAGCTGCCCAGACACATATCAGCAGATCGCATGCAAGCGAATTGACGGAAACCATACAGCTTCGTCTAAGTCCTCCACGGATTCGGTAGCACGAGTAAGAAAATCCTCCAAGTTTTCGCCGGGCTGCACATTAGAATTCATCAAGACGACACGCGCAACACGGCGCGGAGCAAAAAAATCGAGGAGATGAAGCTTGTAACGCATCGACGGAGCTCTCAATTCGTAAAAGGCAAACGGTGTCTCGATGAAGATGGGTCTACGTGAAATAAGTCAGAGAGAACAACGATTGCGACGAGGAGCCTTACTCGTCGTGGAAATAGTCGAAGGGAAATAGAGATATATTGTCGAGCCGCGCATAGTCGGCACCTGCTTCTTCGCTCGCGTCAAACCCATTCTCAGCGCCATCCTCTTTCTCAGCACCGTCCTCTTGTCCGAAGTCCTCGTCGTCTTCATCGGGTAAGAGAACAATCCCCGCGGCGGCAAATTGCCGATCGTTGTCGTCGTTGCTTTCAAGAACATCCAGGGAAACCAGTTCATTCCGCGCAGCAGAGTCAAAAATGCAATAATTATGAAGCACCCTAGTGGGTTCTGTAATGCAGTTGATTTAGTCCCCAAATGTCGAGCAGCGACGCGTACTATGTCCAGGCTCTGGATCCTCGCCTGGTGCTGTATACTCTGCCGTTTCGTTCACAATATTCCGCGGGGGCTTATAATAAGCTGCTGTAAGACGGCGCAAGTCAGTTAGTACCGAAATTCGCGCGATGATCAATCGCGGTTACTTGGCGGTCGCTGGGAACGCTTCGCGACCTGGGGCAAGGTTAACGGAGCTGTAGCAGAGCGTACCGCGACTTACGCGTTGCTGTGCTCCGCCATCGTCGTTATCGCCTCCGTTTTTGCGTTTGAGTGGCGATGAACCTGAACTCGAATCGCCACTCTGGGAAATTTGAAGAGCCTCAAAGGCTGCTGCAGCAGCCTCCTCAGGGAAGGAAACCTCCCAAGCTGATGGCCTGGGGGGCGGCATCTTAGTGAGATATTGGATGGATGACTGGAGGTCAAATCAAAAGATTCGTGGTTTATTAGAGGCCACCTTTTAGCAGACAGACGCCGTAAAGTAAGTAGATGACAAGCGCTCCGGGCCGCTGCCCCCCGCGTCTATGCAAGCGCCCTCCTCTGTTCCCAACTTCCCACCTTCATTACATTGTGTTCTTCCACCTCGGACCGATAGCTACAAACTCCAAGCTAGACTGAATCCTCCACATGACAAGAGGCCACCGCATGCTTCCCGCCTCTGTGCCCGCTCCCTTTCAAGCGCCCGTTCTTCAAGCACGATTTAGCGACGAGCGGCCACGAATAGAGAATGTTGAGTTTACCACAGTGCCCAGTAACCTAATGGGCGTTGGCAATGGAGAACCGGGAAAGAGCATATGAATACACGCACCTTGTCGGAAAGTATTTCCACTTCTTCAGGTTCTCTTGCGCCTCCTCTGGGTTTGATGCGGACCTCCAGCCATCGCTCCAATATTTCGCTCATAAGATGCCCCCTCGGCTTGGGAGGTTTCCTTACCTGACGAGGCTGTTGCAGCCCTAGAGGCTCTTCAAATTTCCGTGGCGATTGTATTGGGACAGACGGGAAACTGTTCACAAAATCCACCCAAAATAATTATAATATAAAATATAGAGACGAAAAAACCCGAATCAAATCAAGAGGATCCAAAATCCGACCATAAACAATACCCCAAGCATGCCGACGCTGGCCGTGGTCCCCGCCCCGCTCCAACTCCCGCTCCCAGAACCAGAACTACCAGACCCACTACCGGTCTTCTCTACCACACTGGAACCAATCAGTCTTAATTTTTTTACATAGTAAGAACGCTGAAAAAAACGTACACAAAGTTCTGTAGCTCCAACGCCCACGCCGCGTTCTGCGTTGTGGTCGAATTCGAGCCGTACACAGTCACCGAGAGAGTATGCGACGCGTACTCGAGCCCATCGCGCCACCACCCGTAACTGCAGTTCGGCGGCGCGTTGGTTTGACTGGCGAGCTGGCTTCCGCCGTACTCAGTCACATCGTCGTCGAGCTGGATCATATAGTGCGCGGCGATTGACGCAGATTTCACGTATACAGAGGTACCTGCAGCACACAAAGGATGAGGATACATTGATTTATGAGAAGATGTACAGACCAGTGAATTGGTATGTGACGGTGCTTATGTCGGCCGCGGGGTCGGTGTCGGACGAAACGGTTTGAGACGCGCCATTCGCTCCACACATGGATGAATTCGACACCGCCCAAGAGCCAACGAACACGAGGTCGGACGAAGACATGGGGACGACCACGACCTTGTAGCCCGCGCTTGGACTGGGCGTGTTAGACACTGCACTGTGCGTGCGGGTGGCTTCTCCGTCAGTGGTTGTCGGGGATTTCGTAGTCGTGGTCCCGCCCTTTGTCGTGGTGGCCATCTTCGTGGTCGTTCCGGGCCCATCGTCTGCAGCAGGGTGAGCAGGTGAACGTCGGACAGCAGAAGGAGCGCACCAGAAGTGGTCGGGCCACTAGCAGGGGCCGTACATACTTGACCAAAGGGACAACATCCCTTGACACCATCCACCTACGCACACGGAGTCAATCAGGGCGAAATGGGTCTGGGTATGCCTGCGCCTACCGTATCGCAGAACGTACTACGTTCCTCCATGGTAAGTGATCTCTTCGGGGCTCGCGGAGCATGCTACTCACCCAGCAGGACAGCACCCTCCGTCTGAAAATCGAATGAGAAAGCACGACGGTACGAAAAAGTAAATTTAACGAACCTGAACAGCAGATGGTTGCAATCGCACAGCAACCTCCTGCATACATGCGAAATTGAACGGGTGTGCAGGGAGAATTTCAGGCCGACAAACCGTTTGGACAACAAACTTCAGTGCACGTCGAATCGCACGCCGTCGAGGCCGCAGCCTCAAGGAGCCCAGGAATCGTCGAACGATTCTTGGAGAGGTTGAGGCGCGGTAGAAAATCAGGCTCAGCGCACATTGAGCGAGAGACAAACGCGAGCATGCCGAGAGCGGGCAGCAGGGAGCGAGTCATTGAGGAGAGGAATTACGAAGATTGAGGGGAATGGAGGCATTATATATTCATTGCATTCATTGCACATAGGAGCTTGGAATTCGAGGGAACAGCTTCGGACAGGGGTGCATTGAGGAGCAAGAAGAGGAGGCATATGCATTAAACTTGGCGCGAGGCAGTTAAATTGCAGCGGAGCCCCAGCAACGATTTTGCTAAGTCGGCGGGAAGGAAGAACTTCAAGAGAAGACTGAGGTCCAACTGAGCCGGCCCGGCGTTCCGGAAATACCCTCACCAACCACCGGAAATCATCCAAAGAACCCGGGCGTGTATAGAGTCGGTTTACATTTCCTTTGCTACTTTGCTACCACTAACCTATGTACGCATTTTATCTGCTATCGTACCACCAGAAAAAATCATGTAGTAATACAATCGGGAGGGACTGGAATTGGAATTGCTAGCAACAAATAACTAACGGCCGGAAATCGTATCGTGTATCTGATGAAAAGGCGTTAGAAGGAGGGAGGAATTCCGGAACAATACATAGGCGAAGGAAGGAAAGGATAATTCAACAAAGGAAGTCCATATGGTGGGGTAGAGCGTAGAGCGTTCAGTGAGCGCGCGTCGTCGTCTAATAGCCACGGGTTGTCGGTGTCGGCTGTAGTCGCCGAAGTATTACAGTGAGTTGATTATAACCAAAAAAGAGATAGACTGAGGAAAGGATGGCCGCGTCGGTGAACCCGGCGGTGCCTATGCGGCCGGTGCAGCCGATGACGCGGTGTTCTCCGGGCCTGCCAGAGCGCCAGTCGGGACGGAGCCCCCCGCAGTAGCCGTTTCGCTGACTTGGTGGAAATCTAACAGCAGGGTAAGTCGACGCGAGGGATGCGGGAACCAATAGCGTACCTAGAATTTCGCTGTACATCATGACCTTCCACGTATCAACCGGGAGGTCCGCGTCGTTGAAACTCCAGTCGAACTTTTCGGCGGCGACGGGCTCGTCAGTCGGGTCGTGGTACGGCGAAACATATTCGTGCGCCAGTGCGTCGGTGGCGTCTATCCGTGTCCGCGGGTCAAAGACCAACATTTTCTCGAGCAGATTGATGGCTATTGAAATGTGATAAGTCGCGGGTCTAGATAATAAAAGTATGCGGACCATCTGCATCTGCAGTGCGGATCTTCTGGCTGAAGGGGACTCGCTCCCGTTTGGGAAGGCTTTGAACGAAACGCAGAGTCTAAACCGAGGAAAAAGTATGAATTATCTTATCAGTATCATTACGGGAGTCGCGTACGTTTTCGCTTGCGATTGTCTCAATGACATCATCTGGTGGGGTACCCAACAGCTCCGTTATGATGGAGAACTGGTTCACGTCTGGCCAACATCGAATCAGACCGGCTTTGGACATATAAAATAGAAACTCACGGTCTTTGCCTGGGAAAAGAGGCTTGCCCTCCAGCATCTCAGCAAAGATGCAGCCAGTACTCCAAATGTCGACTGCAACGTCGTACTTTTGCCAAGTCAACATAATCTCCGGCGCGCGGTAATACCGCGTCGAAACGTAGCCGGTCATTTGCGGGTCCTGGATACGCGCCAATCCAAAATCACAGATCTGCAAACGCGTTAGCCGTAAATCGAGTGGTTTATGCGGCGGTTATACCTTGAGATCGCAGTTTTCATTGACGAGGATGTTGCTCGGTTTCTGGTACAAATGTAAGATACCGGGTTCATATCAAAAAGAGCGGCAGCCGTACCAGATCCCGATGGACAACGCCGGCCGAGTGCACGTATTTGAGACCGCGCTGGATTACGATAAGTTTGACAACTCGAACGTGACCAATGTCAGGACGCACGAGAATCTGGTACAGGAAGTACTGAATGAATTGCTTCTCCAGAGGTCTTGATGTGAGGAGACGATGAAGATCCGTGCCGAGCAGTTCTGTGACGAAGTACCTGCACGAAGAGGTGAGGAGAGCGACAATCTGATTGTGGGGGACGTACAGATCCTCTAGAGGAGATATAAAGACGTCACTGAGACTGATGATCTGCGGGATTTGGGCGCTACATGAGCAGCGGCGGGAAGAGCGATGTGACTGAACGGACATTTTCGTGCTGCAGATGTTTCAAGAGCTTCAGTTCTCGGTACGTCCGTTTACTGAGGACGGGGGTGCTGAACGGCTTCATGATCTTCTTTATCGCGACGGATGTCCCTGTGAGCTGATCCTTGGAGGAACTGCAGGGCGATTCCGACACTTGAGAAATGAAAGATATTTGGTGGCGAGGACGAAACACACCAGACAAGTCCGAAAGCACCTGGAGAGTGTGAATCAACGAGAAGAGACGTCAAACGGAGTTCACTGACCCATTCCCACTGGCTGGAGGTCGACATAACGAGTAGTAACCTGCAAGCGTGTGAGGAGGTTTACTCCACCGGCGCTGATCTAGACGGACCTCGAAGGATGTACCGAAGATGCTGAGCTTGACGAAGGACATCTGGGGTGCTCGTAAGGGAGTGTGCGGATGTAGGGTGAGGAGAGAAGGGTTCAATGAAGGCCCTTGTGGTCGGTGGAAGAGAAATGCAGGCGAACTCCTGCGATCAATCGATCAAAGACGCCTAATTTGGTCGTCCTTTTTCAGTCGGGTCCATGCAGCGGCTCCTGTCCTCCATGCGATCGTTCGGGCGATCCACAACGTACCCTCGCTGCTTCACTAATCTCACAATTATTTCGCGCATTTTACGTCGCAGGATACGCAGTAAATCGATGGAAAGGCTATTATGATGTCATTGTTGTGCCCAGCTTCGTTCGGCAGCAGAATGGTGCCTTACTTCCAAGTGTCACGGCACCCAAGTCTGAACCCTCAAACAAGCAGAAAATCTGTGCCGTTTCCTAGAGCAGGCGCGGTGTTCTCGATATTTGCTGGGACTGCCGCGGCGGCGAATTTCTGGCCCTGCTTCTGTCTCTTGTTCTTGGTCTTTGGCGGCTTCCCATCATCAAATAGGGATCCTTCGACGAGGAGCAAGCTGTGTCAACAAGGCCGATGCTATTGTTATTTCTAGAACCCTGGAAACTTGGATGTTCTTCAGGGCAACAATATCGCACCAAGCTAATGTCACCCTCAAGCCCTCAAGCACCGGAACGGAGTCCTTGTCGTCATCCTTCACCACTCTTCTACCCAGTCTGGCCAGTTTACACAAATCGGTCGCTTTCGGTGCAAGCCATCGTTGCTGAAATACCCCTCCGCAGATTGGGTGTATTCATTTGCCGAAAGGAGGCCCCGGGAAGCTCACGCCAAGCTCTGTCCAAAATTTTGGCTTTTTGAGGGCGAAATTTTGCGATTTCCTTGTCTGAAATTTGGCTTTTTGATTCATCTCGGACCTAGTTCCCTCGCCGCGCCGTATGCGCGACCGAAAAATTCGAGCCCGCGTGACGACCCCTGTCCGAAAGTGGCCTTTCGAGACGGAAAAAAGTGGCTTTTTGAGGCCGATTTTGCCAAATTTTCCGGACAGACCTTGGCATGAGCTTCCCGGCGCCTCCGGAAGGATACGCAAAATTTCGCTTTCCTAGTGTATAATTTGTGTGAATAATTCCATTTGTGAAGCCCTGAAGAACTGAGAATGGAACGCATCTTCCTCATCTTTTTTTTTTCGTTTTACTTCTTGATACTGCCAGTAGAATCGACTTGTGACGTTCGAACTCGTTGTCATGAAATAAAGCACGCCGTCCGTTGGGGTTAGGGTTAGAGTCACAGCCCGTAACGCCGAAGCCTTACTAAAAACGGCCAAAATGTCTTTCCTCCGGGCGACATCATTCAGAGTCTCAACGCTCGTTCGTTTTCGCGTTATTGGCTCTGTATGGCCTTCTGACGCGTCTCTAGACTGCCCGTGCTCGCCAATATGCGACCGAGGCTCCCAAAAAGAAGTCTCAAGTCGTGCCGTTGACTTTGGCCCTCGGTGGTCTGGGTGGGTTCGCGTACTGGACGTACCTCAACCGCACCGGCGCCACTGCGGCCACCCTGCCCTTGGTCCTCACACCAGAGCAGTTTGTCAATCTCCCCCTCAAGAAGGTCATCCCCTACAATCACAATTCTTCGACGTAGGTTCTCCCTTCAAGTTTTTTTGATCTGTAATGAATTTGGCCAGTTTCGTTTTCACCCTCCCCCCGCAAACTTCCTCTAAGCTTCCCGTGGCCTCATGCGTTCTCGTCAAGGCCGCAGAGCCCGAGGCTCTCAATGACCCCAAGGGCAACCCCGTCATCCGGCCTTATACACCTGTATCTTCCGCAGACAAAACCGGCGAGCTTGTGTTCGTTATTAAAAAATACGACACTGGCGTCATGTCCAAGTACATCCACTCCCTCAAGGTCAGTCTATTCACCTAAATCTGGCACGCCTCATTATTCTTCGTAGCCCGGCGACTCTCTCTCAATCAAGGGTCCTATTGCCAAGTTCCCTTACAAAGGTTTGACTCCAACCTATGTAGTTCTCACAAACTGACCTCCGTCCAGAGAACGAATTTGACGAGGTCGCATTAATCGGCGGCGGCAGCGGCATGTACGGCCGCTCTTAATCCCGAATGACCGATTCTCACCGCTTATAAACATTCTCACACTCTAGCACCCCGCTCTACCAGGTCGTCAACCACGCACTGTCGAGCCCCTTCAACACCACGAAATTCAAGCTCCTCTACTCGAACGTCACAGAAGAAGATATCCTCCTCCGCGAGGAGATCGACGCGCTCGCCAAGAAACACCCCCAGACTTTCGAGGTCGTCTACCTCCTTGACAAGCCCAAGCCGGATTGGAAGGGTGCGTTGTGTGTGTCACGACGATGCAAACACTGAGCAAGGTGCTAGGCCCGTCGGGTTTCGTTAATGCGGACATCGTCAAGAAATTCGTGGCGCCGCCGACTAAGGAGCGCGCGATGGTTATGATTTGCGGTATGTCCGCTCTTTATATCCAGGCAAAATAAACTCATTCTTCTCAGGACCTCCCGGCCAAGTCGCCTCCCTCGCGGGCCCCAAGGTCGGCTTTGAGCAGGGTGAGCTCGGTGGTGTGTTCAAGGAGCTTGGGTACACCGGGGACAAGGTTCGTTCCTTCCACCGTCTTGCGATGATAGTACAGGCGCTGACGGTTTTATAGGTGTTCAAGTTCTAAGTACCTAAATATATTAAGTACTTGGTTAAAAGCACCCCGAAATAAATTTAAATGCTTTTGGATTTCTTGTTGCGCTGAATCGTTGTTAAGGAGGATTTCTCTGCTCCGGAGGCCTGCTTCTCCGGGGTCACTCTACTCTGGTCGAATGGTCGTTCTGTGGTAGTATGTTCGGGGTGGGGTCATACATAGCTGTCAACCCTCATTGAGTTTCGCTCAAGCTCGAGTGATGCTTGTCGAGTTTTTCCACTTGAAAAGAACTGCTGATATCAAGTTTGGTTTGCTTAGTTAGTCCGGAATGACTCGGATTTAGTCTTGACTCTTGTCGAACTAATTTCCAGGGGTTGGAAAACTCAAGTTCTGAAATTACTGTGAACGACTTGCACCTTTGTGTCACCTCCCGGTTGTGCAAGTTTTGCTGGTCAAGTACAAAGCGGAGAATCCTGATTTCGAGTCTGACTCGAAACTCTCTGAATCTACATAAAGATAAAAAAATCCGCCCCTCCGAGGCGTGATTTGTATGCCTCGGGTTGCACTGTTGGTTAACTGCATTAGATTGTCTTTACCAAGCCGGGCGCGGATCATTTACCCGAGAATGCGATTGTATAACGGTACCATGGTTCCGTGTGTGAACGGCTGCTAGATGTGGACTTTCCAAATTTGGCTTTGGGAGTAGTACCCTGAAGGGGATATCATAATCGAGCCCCTGATTCGAGCTAATTCGTGTGTCTCGACTCTCGAGCTCCAGCTCCCATGTTCGTTGGATCAAGCTAAATCGCAAGTTCTGGCCCTCTCCCCAGCAGCATTCCATATCTCAGAATCTGTTCAATTGCTCCCAGCCTCTGCCGGATGGTGATCGACGTTGAAATTGAATTGTAAATCGTTTTGTTTCGACGTTCAGGCGCGGCGGTTTCATCCGGTACGTATCCTGGATGCATTCTCTGTTACAAGTTGCAAGAGCAGCAGGCCACCTCCGGTGCGCACCATGTCGGTTTCCAACGTTAACCATAAACAGGAAGGTAGCGTTGTGTACAGGGACGGTGCTATGACATCCGCTTCATCTGTTGAGCCGACCCATGTTGATCTCACAACAAACTTGACTAGACTTGACTCCTCTCGCATATTTAATCAATTGATCCTCGCGACAGATCCTTTGGGAACTATAGCCGACGTAGTTCGTGACCGAAACATCATCATGATCCCCTCTAGTTGGAATTCTCGGTGGGAAAATTCAAGTTCAGGTCGTAACCAACGGAAGAAAAGCATTTCTCAATCGTTGACGATAAACTGCCTAATCTAGCAAGAGTGGGTGTCTCTATATTTATGTAGCAGCAGAGGTGCAAATTGGTATTACATGGCAGTTGTTGCATTGCGTTTGCGATCCTAGGCGCATGATGATGTCGCATCAAAAGGCACCATGTGCAAAAATTCCGTGGTTTTGCGTTGCCTAGCGAAGAGCTTTGAAGGTAAAGGGTTCATATTTTACGTTTTGAACGCTGAAACTTGGTTAATCGTCGGGACAAACTTTGTCACTTTGAGGATGAACGTCTCACTTTGACCTTGGCAATACGTTGCTTTCGTTTACAGAGGGCTGTTCACTGCTGTTCCGCTGCCTTATTTGATCATCTGTACATGGGCTCCACTTGAGAATATTCTGCCTGTTGCCGTGGCGCCGCATCACGCGCATGCTTGCGCGCATGGCGAAGGATATGATAATGCAAATCCAACGGCGGGTCACAGTATGATGCGAAAAAATAAACGACCTTACATAATCTTGGGGTGAAATAATTGGTATTGGGGGAGGTTCAAAGTACTGTACCAGCGAATTGAGACGCCGAAGTGAAATCGCTGCACAAATCCGGGAAAAGGGAAGGGTTGACATTTATTGAGAGGCGTCATCTAGGCGCAGGCGAGGCGGAGATCGCTAGTTGAATCTCGATCTCCAAGGTAGGAAAGGTTTCAATCATTTCATTGATCTACGACGGGTCGCATGTGCCGAAGAATATAAAAGGGCTAACAAGACTGCCGTTTCTTTAGCCATTTTTCTTCGGTCTCCCCCCAGATACTGCGTAGTAAGTGAACGCCGCCATATTCGAGGAGACCTACTTACCTTCTTAAACAGTCTTTCAATTTTCGCTCCCTTCGTCGCATCTTTTGACATTACCTTTCACCCAACTACCTTTCTTTTCTTAAAAAACATCAACATGTTCGCCAAATCCGCCATCGTTTCTCTTGCTCTCGTCGCTGTGGCGTCCCCCGTGATGTCTGCGCCCGTCCCAGAGTCGTTTGTCGAGGCCCGTGAGCTCGAAGCTCGCCTCTCCCTCCCTGCAGGCGCAATCAGCGGCCTTGTGAAGTCCCTCGGCAAGGGCCTCCTCTCCGGCGCCGCCGTCAGCGGCCTCCTCTCCCTTTTCGGTGATAGCACAAGCACCAGCACAGCGGCGCCTGCATCGTCACGGTCAGTTCTGCTGTTGTAACTTGCGCTCACAGTCTAATTCATACCTTCAGGCGCGACCTCGAGGCGCGTGCCGGAATTGCGTCGCTGCTCGATGGGCTCATCGGTGCTGGTGAAGAGTCCCTGGAAAGCGTTCTTAAGAAGGCCGTCCTTGGAGGTCTCGCCAGCGGTGCTGCCGCAGCGGGTGTGAACGCAGCTGCTAGCCAGACCAACAAGCGCGGCATTCCCGCCGCAGTGGTCGAAGATGGAGCGGCGGCCGCCGAGAAGGGCATCGCAAGCATCCTCGGCGAGGGTGCTGCCGGTGGAATTGGCTCTGCTCTCGGAGGTCTTGGAATCGGCGCGATCATCTCCAAGTTGTTCGGGTATGTCGATTGCCCTCATTTCTGCACCGTGCCTAACAAATCACATAACAGCTCCAGCAGCAGCACTGCCCCCGCCGCCAGCAGTAAGCGGGCTCTCGCAGACCTGAGCGACGCCGAGTTCAATACCCTGCTCGAGTGGATCAACGAGAAAAACAGTCCAAGTGCCGTTGCTGCGCGCGCAGTCGCGCTCGGTTGTGTCGGAAAGGGTGTTGCCGGCCTCGTTGCTGGCCTCGCCGCTACCCAGGGTGCAGAGTCCGTGATCGGTGAGCTCGAGAAGATCTTCAAGCGCGAGCCCAGCCTCAATGAGCTCGACTGACGAATTGATGATGAGGCGTCGAGGATGGCTGTCATGAATCTTGGTGTGGGTGGAAATTGTACTGTAATGTCCAACTTGAATGCAACTTGAATGCGCATTGGTTCGAAAACTGAATGGATTTGGAAGTAGGGAAGTTTGAATGTCGCCTCAATTTGGAGCCACCCAAAAGTTATTTGGACTTCAGATAAGTTAGCACAGAGAGAGCTCGGGAGTAGCTCTGGGCTGGCGTGTGTGGCCCATGAAAGCACGACGAAAGGCCCATCGGCGCTTTCGGCCACTGATCGGATCATTGATCGAGGTTCATCCCGAGACTTCGCCGAACCGCCGAACCCATCACCATGATAGCTTGAACGGGTTTGTTGGCGTCCTCTCAGCCTGGACGGATAGTTCTACGGCGTGCGTCGGCTATCTTTATTCCTCGTGTCCGGTTGCAGGGAAGGCGCCGCACAACCGAAGTAAATCTGGTTGTCCTTGTTCAAGCCTTGTTCGGATCAGGGGATTGTTGTAAAAATCTACAAGGGCTACAACATACTACGTTTTGGGCCCAAGGCAGACGAATTACAAGGTTACCATGCGCGAAATGCAGCACAAAGATCTGGACAGATAAGTACTGTGCTAACTCAACACCATCCAACTGTCTGCTCCCGACTACCGATTATTCCGTTCTCTATACTCCGGTGCTGAGCGCCCAACATGCCTTCTTCCACCTCGATAGCCGGATACCTTCCCAACTTTATAATCTCTCATTTCACGAAGCCCTCGATTTGCTACATGCAACGCCTGCCCCTCGACATTTTTGTTGACCATATTTTCATACATCTGCATATCGAGGATATTATGGCCCTACGCGTAGTATGTGCCTGCGCCTTCTATTACTTTTATGATTAACTCGGTCCTTTCAGGTCGACAAGACATTTTTTCTGCTCACGCACGAACCTGTTATCTGGAAACGATTTTTGGAGCGCATGAAGACACCGATTCCGCCATTGCGCCCTACTTTTCGGTATTCCCTCCGAGCTACCGACTTGGAAGTGGAACAACTCGTGTCTCGTGCGATATCGCTCGAGGATAACTGGCGTCGGGATGAACCGCGAGTAATGGACTGCCAGGTTCTAAATTCCCATCATCGCGTTCTTGACATGCGCTTGTTGCCTGGGGGCAAGTTCCTCATAGCCTCGGTTCGCGACCTTTCCAATCATCGTTACTTCATCACCCTATTCTCTCTGGACCATCCCCAAGGGAAACGTGCCATCGCCCGTATGCCGACCTTATCAAAGGCGTACGATCTCCAGGCGAAATACATGAAGCATGATGGGGCGTATGGTATTATGATTGCCTACACTCGTCGAACGTTCAAAAATGGCGAGCGATGCGGGTGAGTATTTACCTCATGTTCTTCTGTTCGTTACTAACGGCCAGTGCTCCAGTATCGACCCGTCGGACTACAGCGACACGGATGCCATCGACCCTCCATTTCCCCTTGTATACGAGTCCCTATGCCTGCATGTCTCCCTCGACGCTCTCGAAGAGCTTGTGGACCCTCGAGTAAAACCAGGCTCCACCGAATTCTACAACCTTGCTGTCGCCAGACCACAGCCATTCCTTCAAGTCTCGTTATATGAATCCGAGACCCGCATCACCTCTTTGACTTTGTTCGAGCTGAAACAAAAAGCGCACGTCGCCTTCGTGCAGCAACCCCGAAAGATGGTCTTCATCGACCTCGACTCAGGCGTACTGTCGCCAATGCTGATCCAGAACTACAATAATTTCCCCGAAAAGGTGAACCTCACGCACCGCAAGTGTACGAGACGCTGATCTTAAGTTCCAGGCTCATCAGATACGCACCATTAGGGTGCTCTCTGACCAGAACGACGTCGTTGTCATTCGCACTATCGTCTCAGAACCCACTCCGGGTCATCCTTCCACCCTGCACTTCATGGAAATGTTCCATATCCCGGATAATCCCGGAAACGATGCGATCGTTAAGCCATTCGAGAGGTGGCCCGTCGACCCCCGAGTATACGCCAGCTTCCATCTTTCGGATCCTGTCACTCCGTCCATCGGCATCGACCACCCCAACCTCCAGCCCGCATCTGGTTGCCCACCGCCGCTTTCGCTGTTTTGCCGCACCTTAGAGCCTGTAGGGATCGTCCACTATCTCATCTGGCCGAAGATCGAAGAGGAACCGAACAAACCCACGCGATACTATTTCAATCTGGAGTATATCGTTCCGCAGACAGTGCATGTTAGTGCGCCTTGGGCAACAAATATCCTCACAGGCTCTTCCAAGGCCCTCGTGTACACCGTCAACAGCACGCGCAAAGATGCGCCCAAGCTGTTGACCATTCGTCGTTACCTTTCGCCTCAGCTCCAACCTCTCTGGTCCCTCCGCGGCGTGGAGGATCCAACGGAGCCGATCTCGCGCAAGGATCGCCCAGCGTTGTCCAAAAAATATTATGTGCGTCGGCCATGATATAATTCATCCACAGTTGCTGATGCAAGCGCTCTCCAGTCATCCTTTGACCTTCCCGAGTATTTGAGGCGCAAATTCGACAACACGGATATGGGTCTCACGGCTCTGACTTGGGACGAGACCATCGGTCGCGTTTGTCTCGCTTGCGGCGACGAATTCAGAATCCATATTCTGGACTTCGCGTTCGCGGCGACTCCAGACAATCGTTTCAAGCAGTGGCAGCTCACTCAACAGATAAAGTTGAACGTCCCCGCCCGAGCGTAATACCGGAATGCTGACCATGTACAATGATTGACACTTTTACTTACTGTAGCGTTAGCACATTTGTACCACAACTCTTCTTGACTCTTTCATTGCTCCATAGCGATACATTATACAGTAGTACGTGGTGACTGGATTAGTGTGAGCTGCACCATAGAGGTATTCCGTCTCATGCACGGGTAAACTACAATGAAGGGGAATGCAAATGTAATAAAAAGATGGTTAAAATTGCCTACCGTCCACTGATGCGATTAAAATCATACAAAAGGCCTCCGCTAGTCAGAACGCTCAGACCTTGCCAAAATGGAAAGAGCTGGGCGACTTCTCCTTGTCCTTGTGCTTGTCCTTCTTCCACCCAAGCCCCAGCAACGGCGACGTCAGACTCATCTTGCGCGTCGCGCGCTTCGGATGCACGCTGCTGCCGTTGCTGCTCGACGTACTCGACGTGCTGGTGTTCGCGCCGAGAGTTGAGCCCAGTCCAATGGGGCTGGAAGGCAGGTCTAGTGGCGCTTCGTCCGTCTCGTCATCACCGTTTTCTCGCCGTGCCTTCCCTTTATCAGGGGAGCTCGGGGGGACGCCCACGAGCAGATCATCACTGTCGTGCAGGTGGGTGGGAGGTGTGGATGGGCTCGACGGCACTCCCATATCCTTGATTGGCGGAACTGGAGGTAGCGGACGAGAGGAAGCCAGCTCCGGCACACCAGGTGCAGTGGAGGGACGTGGAGGCGGGACAGCGGTAGGTGGGCTCCGTGTCTTCGCCTTCTTGTCCTTGGGGCTAGGCAGAGTGGTTAGGGACTTTTTGTGTATAAGCGGAGGTGGCGCCTTGGGCTCGGGCAGTGGAGGGGGAGGTGGTTTGGGGAGGGTTAGTGGGGCAAGGGAAGTCGTCCGGGAGGGCGGAAATTCTAGGACGGAGTGGGCGCCCCCGGAGACGGAGGCTGATCCAGCTACAGAAACGAACGACGAGGAGGCAGACCCCGGTGAAGGGCTATCATAGCCATTCATTCCGTCGGGTCGCTCAGGCTTCAGCGTAAGGCCACCAGTCGATTTCGGTCGTGTGCTGGCCGTTGAGAGCGTCATTGAGGCCCGTGAAGTATCAGGTTCGGAGGGCCGTCGATTCTTGTCTTGAGCATTGCCTAACCACGTCGAAGAAGACGCGTGCGAAACTGTGTCCGCACCCCGCATCGACTGAATGGGTGAGGACGGTGGATCCTCCATCGCCGACTCGGAACGGGTCTTGTCGGAGGTGGAACGAGCTTTGTCCTTGTCACCCAGTCGAAAGCTCTTGCGCTTCCCGAACCATAAACTCGCCTTCCGCTCTGGATCTTTGTGTGATTTCTCCTTCTCCTTCTCTTTTTCCTTGCCGTTCGGTGTTGCGGCAGGTTGTGGTAAGGCAGGTGGAGGAAGCGGTAGGGGTGGTATTAACGGCTGCGCATCATCATCGGCGAAGGAAGCACCATTGGAATGGAGAGATCGTCGTGCGTCGGCGGCACCACTTGTACTTGGCCGAGTTGAGGTCGACGGCGACCGTCTGAGCGAGGTGAACAATTTATTCCCCTTGCTTGTCGTGGATGTGGTAGGGCTCACGTCCTCCGCAATGGTATGCGTTATTATGTCTAAAGGTGGCCGAGACTCCGTCGGGGAAGGGGGAGTGACGGGGAAGACGCTTTCGCTGGTATCCGAGAGTTCCGTTTCTTCGACCAGGCCGGGAGGAAGCGGGGGATTTATCGCAGCGGACGGTGACGCCTCCAGGTGCGAAAAGGTCTCGGATTCGTCCACGGGTGCCGAAACCGGAGGGGGTAATAAACCCAGAGCCGGAAGGTCAATGTCAACGGCCTGGTAGTACAGAACATACGCAGACCCCGAATTGGACTCTCCAAAATATTTCGGAATATCGGCCTCTGTTATCGGGTACACATTCTCGTCATCAAAAACCAGCCAGGTTCCCATCGTCTTAATGATGGAGATGTAGTGTCCATGATGCGGCCCGCTGTCGTCCACCGATTAGCAATGCTTGGCAGGAACGGGTCCAAAAAGCAACACGCACTTTCCGATGTGAACCACGATGCCAAAGAGATTGAATAACCGATCCGCGTCGTCCATGTCGTCTACGGTATTAAATAACCGTAATTCGAACGGGAAGGCGACTCGATAGGCCAGTTTGATGTACTTGCCAACATCCTCCTGGTACTTGAACCTCTTCAAGTGAAGCGCAAGAACGTTTGGCAGTTTCTTGATCTTCATCCTGAATATACCATCAATATACTAATCAATGGCGGCCGATGAGGACTTGCCGTTTCTCTGCCTCCTGCAGATCACAACAGACATCACAGAAGAACTTGTTCTTCTGGCAGAGCATCTCACTTGCGCTAAATTGCCGGAGGCAAGCGGTAACGCTAGCGTTTTGTTCAATGTCTATCGATAAGTCGAGAAACGACTCGTCCCGGGATGAGACCTAGCGCAAGAAAATATTGGGGGACGCATAAAAGTAAAGAGAGACACACTCACATTCTCGCATGTCAAACATCTCGTCTCACTCGTCAGAACGCCCTCGAAAAGCTTGTGGACGAGAGTCGCATTTTGGGGAGAAGTACCCGAGTTGGTAGTGGTAGTGGAAATGGTAGGCGGAATTTTAGACACAATGGTTGCTGCAAAGCCGTCTTGGTTTGTGCAAGTATGGAAACCAGGGCTAGGCAAACTCACCATCCTCCGGCGTCGCCGTGCCGTTCTCGACCGCCTTCCTATCTTCTTCTATTTCTTCTACGATCTTATTAAGCAGATAATTAAGAAATTCGTGGGCGTCCTGGTGCATGGTGGAACGAAATAGTTCGTTGAATTCCTTTAACTTCTCGATGAAAGCGCGCGGCGCTACGGTACCCTTCTCCGCGGGGTTGGTGGAAATATATACAAATAACGAGCGAAGTGCCGAGAAGAGACTCGGCGGCGCAGACGGAATGCCCGGTATTGGGGGGTGCAATATGATCGCATTCGAGTCGGATGTGGACTGCTTGCGCTCTGGTTTCCGACGGATGGGGGCTATCGGTGTCAGAACGGGTGCGGGTAGTGGGGGCAGCGCCTCCGCGAGTAAGGACGTGTCCGTGGCCTGAATTAACAGATCCCGGAACGGTGTGCAGAAGTAGAGGGCTTGGATGACTGAGTTGGCATAACTGCGGAACTACGTGAGCAATAACGAGACCACCGCTGGACACCAGCTCCCACCAGGTGTTTCCAAACTGCAAGATGAATATTAGCGGGTATTGAGCGAAGATAAACGACGCCACGAACATTCTCAAGGCCAAATTTCTTTGCATTGGCTGAGAGTACGGGGATGGGGAGGGGCTGGGTGGCCTCTGAGGCAGCTTGGAAGGGCTGGCCGAACCATTTCCCTCGACGCATTGCCTGTGTGCGCGCTCAAGAGTTCGTCGCGGTCCAGTTCGTCGCAAATGATGGTCGAGGTGATCAAGGAACACTTCACGTGAAGTGGACAGCCACTAACTTCCCGGACCGACGTTCATATTGTTCGTGCCTGAAATTGCTACTTTCTACATAAACGCCCTCGCCGCAACACAGTCTCCCACTCGCACTTCTCCCGCACTCGATGGCACCCCATTACACCCTAGGCACGCCTTCATTTTATTATGGGGGTCCACACGCCGGAACTTCATGAGCGTTTTGAATGGCACTGCCGGATCCTTCTCTCCAGTGTCGGGCGACACATTCGGCAGCTGGGCGGAAGTGCAAGAAAGTCAGCAAGCTGAGCAACATATGCGTGCACGCGGCGCCTCACCAAGCAACGGGTGCATTTTGATACCATACTGATCACTGGCGCATCCGGCATAGACCCGATTCGAATCTCCTGCCAGGAGTCTTCCGCAAACGGCCCCGCCCCTTGGAAAACAATGTTGGGTCGAAATCTGGGGTAAGGCATTAGCGGCACCGACGGCCCGATGCACCCTTGACCGGGAGAAGATCTGCTAACGGCACTACCTTTCTATCCCCAAGCTCTCGCTGCTCCAGCGCTCATCAATACCTTGACTCCCCACATGACCGCGGAGCTCCTCTTCAACCCGCGTCGTCGACTCTGCGCTCAATACCATCAAGGGGAAGCAGTCCTGGAAAACGGCTTTTGCCTCGAGGTTCGGGTGCGTCGGCGTCGGGTCGCAAGTCCGGGGCTGAGGGCCCTTGTACACCAAATACACCTGCCGCCCAAAGTAGGACGAAAGAATTACCGATGGACTGCGCGAAGGCGGCGAAGGCAGAGCTTCAGATATGTATGCATCCATAGCGACATCGAACATCATTATCTTCTCGATCCTGTCGGTGATAAACAAAATGAACAGGCGGTTCCAGACGTCAAATGAGGGCGCAGACCGTTTCCAGCCGTCGAGAATAGCTTGAGTGGGAGCGAGCGGTAACGAGAATGGCTCGCATCCGGATTCCTTAGGAAACGACACCGAAAGTACACCAGAATGTGGAGATGTTGGGTCCAAAACGATCTCCGGCGTAATTAAGACCATCTAATAATGAAAGTGTTCCTTATCACCCTTGAATCGCCCTTCATTTAACTTACCTTGGGAAATTCTCGGGCGGTGATCACTACGTTATCATAAGCTTCGATGATACACCACTTCCTATCGTGCTGGGGAGGGAAAAAACTGAATCGCATTTCCACAGTGAGGATAACCACTCACATCGAGTCCTTCGGGCGTATAGCGAGAATGCTGGACAGAAATCCCTCGGCAGCTCTGCGCGAATTATCAGAGATTGAAACGCAGACCAGAACTAACTTGAATGAGCGGCAATCACTTTAATGGGGTGTACCAAGATTTTAGAGACGCGGACCCCGGCCATGTCGGTCAAGCTCGAGGGGGAGGGATGAGAAGCCAGGAGCGTTCGCGGGCTTAAGTAGCGGTACAGAAACAGTGGACAGATGACCAGGACCAAATAGAACAAAGTCGTTGATAGCATCCCATTGGTTGTTGGCACGTTGAGCGAGAGAAAGTTGAGGGACGCCATTATTTGATGTGGTGGTCAGGCAGGCAGAGGAAGATGAGCCTTATGTGCTAGACGGACAGTGGGTCATGTTCCCCGTTCAACTCCGTGGTCGAAAAAGCTAGTGGGTCGAGTCCGTTGTGAGCGCTCGCCGCGGTCGATGTTGGATCAAAAACAACACATCCAAACAACCGCTTTGTGTCCGAATAAGAAAGAGGCGACTTGAAAACGCACAAATAATTTCATCATTCAGAGTACAAAAACAATTTCCTTTAATATTTTGTGTTCTGCAGCGTTATGCCGCTAGAGAGTGGTCTCTCTATCCCAACCGCATTACCAGATGCACGCCGCTGTCCGTGCTGATGATATCGCTAATCTGGCCGACCTGCAAGCCGTACGCCGCCTGCTCAAACGGCTTCTGCATCTGGCCCGGCCCAAACCAGCCCAGATCGCCTCCCTTATCGTGCGAGGAGCAGTCTGAGTGCACAGAGGCCAATTCGCTGAACTTCTTGGCCTGGTCGGCAGAAGTCGAGATTTGAGCCTGGTAGCCACGAAGGATCTCGATAGCTTCCTCCTTCGAGCGCGTAATATTGTTCTTTAGAGTTGAAGTTGAGCAACACGCGAAGCAGAAGCAGCGATGTTACGGACTTCTTTCCAGCTCGCCGGGCGACGACTCCCGCTGTGCTTGACGAGGAGGTGACTGGCGCGTACTTTGCCGGCTTTCTCCTTCTCCTCGCAGGCGCGTAGGAGCGCCTCGGCCTGGTCTTTTGAAAGGTCAGATGGCGGCGTCCAGCTTGACTCTTTGGTTTCAACGTTGAAGAAGTATGGAGCCTGTCGGGACGAGGACATGCGGACTTCCCATTGAGACTGCAAGGTAAGAATTAGAGCTGTTCGCGCCCGTCGAGGTCTAAACCAACCATGATTTCGGACAAGGAGTGATGCTGACTAAGACTGATGCCGCTGGGTGGCGCTTAACCACAACCCTCCTTCAACCCAAATTCGACGGGCCCAAAGGCCTACGCTGTCGCTCAGACGCTCCCAGATTACTTTGCAGAATTTAACGCCGCCCTTACGGTTCAAGGGCTTGAAACTCCCTTCGCCCCCTGAACTGTCTGCGAGCTTGAGTTGGAAAAACCACGGAATCGAACTATGATTCGCCTACGCCATTCTTGACCTTGTTGTAGGCCTGATATCCTCGTTTTCTCACTCATCGAGCTCTGCTATATTATTCACCCCCCGCGTGTTCCAGAACTTGAACTGGGTTCAATTTATGTAAAACCTCCGCATCGTGACTCGACAAAATATTCCTGTCCTAATCTGGCCAATGCAGTCATTCCTGAGGCACAGCATCTTTCTTCCAGCGACGTGTGGGCGCCCCTCGCCTCCACCGACAAACCGGGGAATCGTGGACGCTGCTCAGCAAGTTGAATGTGAGGCCTCGAGGGCACCAAAATTTCTGCATTTTCAGGTACATGACGAACTCGAAAATCATCCCTCGCATATTTCACATCAAGAAGCAAGGCACCTCCTGCGCTTTAGCTTTGATCTCCTTCATTCAATGCCATGTCGCTTCTATCATTTCACGCCGCAGCAATTTTCACTCTCTCTCTTCCACCATGAACGACGACCATTCCAGCGTCCACAGTTCCGAGTCAGATATGACCATCGAGGAGGAAATTCCTCTCCCAGTCAAGGTTCAACAACAAGTTGGGCCGATCGTAGACACTTTGTGGGAGTCCGTGTCCCAGTTTCCCCTTATCCCGCACGAACAGAGGACGGCCTGGACCAAAGCAGTTTCATCGTTCCGCTCTTCAGCGCTTCCGACATTCAAGTTTGCCTTCATCGGCAGGACAGGTAGATAGACATTTCTTATGATATTCGCAGACGTCCACAATGATCAAAGGGTCCGGGAAATCCACGTTGTTGAATTGCCTCCTCGGCGTTCGTTTACTGCCTACATCGGCGTCTGTACGTGACTTGCGTACTATCTGGCTTCTCCCACTTATCGAGCTTCGTAGGGGTAGGACTTTTAGACAGATCGTTTGACACGTCTTTCATGTTCAATAGGGCGTGCACTTCCGCTTGTACTGAGATTGAATATGCGGATTCCGACTCGATAGAAATCGAAATAAAATTTCAGTCCGCAGACGAATGGAAAGAGGTATGCAGCCAGAATTGCTTAACCACTCGTAATATTAAGCGTAAACCCCGCAGAAATTGGAGGTTATGCTTGAACAAGTGTAGGTTCATGTTCTCCTAGGCGTACCTTTATTCATACGTTTGACTGTACAGCCAAGATAATTCCGAAAAGTCGACAGAACGATTGAGTCAAGTATGTCGAGCACACATTCACCGTAAAGTTATTGAAACTCATGATTACAGCTTTATCCTCAGTAAGCGTCATTGAGAAATCTCCTCGCATCTTACTTATTACCTTCAGCATCGCCGACTTCACTGGTGTCACAGTGAACGAATTGATGCGAGCTGGACTTGTCAAGGATCGCTTGGGAACATGCATCAAGATACGAGTTGAGGATGCGGCCGAGTGTCGCGATGTAGTATGTGCCACGTGGTCTCGCGTAGCCGACTCGATTTTAACTGCCCTAAGCTCCGTGACTACGTGTCGTCGTCGTTAAGCTCTGCAGGCATCCCGGTAAGTCGCGCTGTAAAACTCTCTGCCGACAACTGACTTTGAGCTCATCCGATGCTAGCTTTGGCCACTTGTGCGCAGGTGCATTGCGTAACATTCTATTATATTCTTTTCCGGTCTAAATCAACTGTCAGCATGAGGATATGGGGAAGATTTCCGGTACTAGCCAGTGGGATCACGCTCGTGGATTTACCTGGGGATGGTGACATCGACGATGTGTAAGTTTTTTGCAGTCGCCGTCGTCCTAACGCAGAACCACTCAATATTTTGCAGAAGGAATGCATTTGCCAACGAGTATATACAGAAAGCGGATGGCTTCATCCTGAGTAAGGCTGTCTCCTCTCTTTCCTGCGATTAAATTTGCCAATACAATTCAGTCGTTGACGCCAAACGAGCTCAAGACGACCGGGTACTTTTCACGATCTCAACCCAAGCATTATCTCATGTGTTTATAGCCGACTCAAGAACAACTTGAAAAAATGTATCTTCCAGTGTCCCTGTGCCCTGCCATTTCGCACTCTGAGACCGTTTTTCTTTGAAGTCTGGGGCAGCTCGTCGTCGACGGCCGCGTAGTCGATGAAGCAATTCTCATTGTTGCGACGCACACAGAGGTATTTCCTTTTTTTGTGTCTTCCTTCCATCTCTTCATCATCGTTAGGATGCGATTGGCGACGATGAAGTTGAGCTTGATGTAGAAGATCGACCCAAGTTGGAACAGCTTCGCGAGGTTTGTCCGTGTCCATCATGGATAGTCCTGTGATGAACAATTTGGCTGGGGCAGGAATTAGCCGTCATATCGAGAGCGATGAAAAAGAAACGCAAGCCGAGCCAAAAAGACTTGAATATGAAATCTCAATACGAGGTGGCTTTTCACACCTGCGTCGACGGTTCTTTCTCAATCTGACCTTTAGTTGGGCCGAGCATTTCAGGAGAAGACCGTCGACAAGAAACGTTTACTCGCGGTGCGTTGCATTATTGCCACAAAACTGCCTAATACCTATCCTCTTTCAGGACGCGAGAATAAAGCGTGTGCGAGGAAAATTGCACGAAGTTTTTCTTCGACTCTGTTCTTCTTCGGTGAGGCACGGCATTTCTCACTTTGCACCCCTAAACAGTCGCAGGGCAATGATTCTACTACGGGTTTACCTATCTTTTGCGTGGCGAGCCGTGACTACATCGCTCTTGACTCATTGACAGACCCACCCGTGGTTTTCAACGATGTCCAAGGGGTGAGTACTAGGATAGATATGGGATTATATATTCACTCCTTCCCAGACCGAAATTCCCGACCTTGTTTGCCATCTCCGCAAGACAGGTGAACTCCGTCGGGTTAGATGGGCTACCAAGCTCGTCACTCGAGCTTCCGCCTTTTCTACTGGCATTCATTCGTACTTCTCGGAAGGACGACACCCCGGCCGATTGCCCATTAAAAACCGAAAGAAAGCACTCGCTGTCCTCGCTTCTCTTGAGGCGGTAGGAGTAAGACCCACTCCATTGCCGTTTGTCTGATAAACCCACACAGAAGAATCTCGATGAAGCAAAAGAGGTACTCGAGGAAGTTGAGATAATATTTCAAGACATCGGTACAGACCTCGCTGAGGCTGTCGGCAAGGTACGGCTCTTTCTCACAGTACTGTAACCTTTTCCGAATTTGATAGGCTGTGAAAAACGCGCTACCGACGATGAAGAAATTTGGGTCTCCCGGGAACATTCACTGGTCCACGTACAAGGCCTCCATGAGACTCAACGGACTGTGTCCACCACACGATTTAAACAGGGACCTCACGAGAGATATCCTGCCTGAAATTCAGGGTTCCTGGAATATTGGGCTCAACTACCGGATCCCCCTCATTTTGAAGAATGCGATAAGTGTACGGTTACCCAGATAAATGTAGCGCTTGCTTCTAACGCTTTTACACCAGTCAATGGAGGACACCACTCTCGAAGCCATGCAGGATATAATTGATGCCCTCAATCGGCGAAGCCCCCTATTCCACCAGACTTTGTCTGCAGCTCGTCAAACTATTGCCCTTGAACCCATCTTCAGTGATCTACTCGAGGAAAGTGTACAGACGATATCCTTAGCTCAGAGGTTTGTCGTCGAGCGTGCATGTTGGCAATCTATACTTACACCACTGCGTGCTAGAGAGGGCACACGGTGTTTTAAGTCCATCGTCCAAAAGGAGCTCACCGATCAATACCAACTTGTCGCTAAGGAATCTGGCCCAGGGTCTTGGGCCCGCATGAAGGTACGTGCATTTTTGCCGTGTTCAGTTCCGAATTTTATGTGAATCGTAGCACTCAAACCAAGAATTCATCAAGATGAATGCGGAAAATATCTTTAATCCTATCAAGCGCCATGTATACGGCCTCCTGCACAAGGCTTTAGGGAAAGTACGGGAAAGCATGCGCACACAGGTGGAGGAGCTCACGACCCTCATCCGGTTGTCTCTCATTGGCGAGTTCTTTTCTCCCACCGACACGAATATCATTGTAACCATTAGTCGTCGCAGAGGATGTCAATCTCGCACCCGAACACAAGGAAGCAAAAGAGCGCATCCTTCAGCTCAGCTTGGACGCGACCCCGAGTTTAATCTTGTTGCAAACTGATCTGGCCGACAAAAGGCGCACATTGCAAATGAACGATTGAGTGGTCCTTGATGTATTCAGTACGCTAAATACATAGCTTGAACAAGTTTTTGAATTACATTGTATCTGCATCCCGCCCAGTTGCTTAAGTTTCAAGCACAAAGATCGTACCGTTCAGCCAAAACTGACTCAAAAGTCAGTTAAACTGGTCCGGGGGACACGACATTGCTTCGAGAGTACAGTCGGTGGAAAGCGGGACACTGTTATTTTCGCGGATATTCGACATGATAATGATGTGGCTGTGGTTTGAGCGAACTCGCTATGTGCACAGAGGGTAGATAGGCTTGCAGGAGAGCTTGCTGTGAGATGGGCGTAGTCCACAAGGGGCGTTGTTTGTTTGGCCAAGTGGCTGACCGTGTTGAAGAAACCCCTGTCTGATTCTCTGCATCTTTACTTATCACAACTCTGCATCGACAACTCGCGAGAGGCGGCCGCGCACCTCGTTGTCTATGCAAACTGCATCGAGGTGTTGGGTATGTCATAGCTCGGGCCTGCGTGCGCCGTCCTCCCGGCCTGGGTCTTGTACCGCTCCTGGTGCGAACGGCGGTGACTGATGCGGACGGGAGCCAGTTGACAGGAGGTCAACCTACTGAACAACGATCTCCGCCAAGGACAAAACGGAGGTATGGAGGGGCGGGTGCTAAGTCTGCTATCCTAGCGGTATATTCACCGTCCGGTGGAGATCTAAATACCCATGATCCTATTGCGGGAGATCATTGGATTGGGATCGACTTCCAGCTCATCGGACTGCGCCTGCCCGAGTGCCTCGCAAGTGCTTCCGACGCGATCGATCCGCCGGGGTGGATGTGGAGGTGTAGGGGAGTTTGACATGGGGTCAAGGCATGCCTGTCGTTCGTTTTCATGTAAGGTTGAAGAGGTCCTCGTGCTCCCTTCTCGTGGGCTCTGGGGTTGAGCCTTGCGAGGCGACCAATGCACGTTCAAAACGCCTCCGTATACCTAGGAACGTTGTTGAATTATCATTTACTTGCGTGTCCTTCGGATTCGATCAGATGAGTAGGATCCAAGGGTTAAAGGCAGAGTTTGTTTCCCTCGCGACCTCGGGAGGCTTTCCGACGGTGATGAATGGCTCGATGCATAAAATTTACGAGTTAACAATATAGCCTCTACATAAATCCACGTTAACTCAGAGCATGGAACGATAGCACTATAAGAAAACAATGTTCACCACTCTAGCTCCTCCGTTTAATTCCGCGCGCAACTTGACTCTACTCCTGCTTCCCATACCCCTCAGGGTTCTTGGACTGGAAGTTCCACAGATCGCGGCACATGACGGCAAGGTCCTCGTTCGTCTTGAAGCCGAGCTCCTTCTGTGCGAGCGCGGGGTCGGCGGTGAGGTCGGGGACGTCGCCCCGGCTGCATATGCGCGTAAGTATGTTGCAAAAGGGGGTAGTAGAGAAAGGCTTACCGGCGGCCGATGATCTCGTACTTGAAGTCAAAGCCCGTAGCCTTTCGCATGGCTGCGATGATCTCGAGGACGCTGACGCCCTTGCCCTGACCGAGGTTGTACGCCTTGTACCGCGCATCGGGGGTGCTCTCGAAGACTTTACTGTTGGGGTTCAAGGCTTCGAGGGCCAGGAGATGGCCCTTGGCCAGGTCGAGGACGTGCAAATAATCTCGCACACAGGTGCCATCCCTGTTTAATGGTCAGCACGATTGCCTATTAGTCGAGGAAACCAACGCACGGAGTGGGGTAGTCATTCCCAAAGACCGTCAGAGTCGACGCGTCGACGCGTCCAACTGCCATGTGCGCGAGCAGAGGCAAAAGGTTGCCCGGACGGCCTTTCGGGTCCTCCCCGATTTGACCCGAAGGGTGCGCGCCGGCGGGGCTACGCGCAAGTTAGCATTTAAACTCGATCAAAAGGGAAACATAATTACTTGAAGTATCTCAGCGCGATGGCGGACCATTTCGGATCGGCTGCACCGGGGATAAGCAAAATATAGCCGACGCGTCGAGCTAAACATAAGTACCATGGCAAAGGTCATCTAGCATGGTCTCGGACATGACCTTGGTCTTGCCGTACGGGCTGTCCGCCTTCAGCCGTGTGGTCTCGGGGATGGGGATGGTTGGGGGGATTCCGTAGACGGTCGCAGACGACGAGTAGACTATCCGTGTGCAGTCGAATTCTTGCATGGTCTGCAGGAGGAACAGCGTCGCGGTAACGTTGTTCTCATAATATGTGAGCGGGATTTCTACCGACTCTCCGACGGCTTTGTATGCCTGTGACCCCACCGAAAAAAATATAAGACCACTGCGCACGGATAGAGGGTGATAACGGAGACGCACCGCGATGTGGACGACGCCCCATATCCCACCCTTGCCGTATTTTTCAAACACCGCACGGATCTCGTCGCGTCTGGTGAGATCGCACGCATGGCTCTCGATCACGGTTGTTTCGATGTCGCGAGCTGATGCACCTTCGGGCAGCTCACTCCGCGACAACGCGGACACTCGGGATAGGGCCAATGGGTGCGAATTGTGCCCGTTGTCGAGCGAAATGACCTTGTAGCGTCTGGTGTTCTGCAAGGTGTATATTACGTGCGAGCCTGCCAAACACCAATCAGTCTCGACGGACGGAAAGCCGAAAAGGAAATGGTACCGATGTAGCCTGCGCCGCCAGTCACAAGGATTTTCTGCAGGCGGGTCAGATATACGAGGACCAAGTAACTGAACGGGGAGGATTACTTGGAGCGGGGCGTCAGACATTTGGGATGGGATGAGGAAGGTTGTCTCAAAAAGTTTTCAAACGTTTTATAGTGATCTGTGTTAGGAGTGGTATCTACGACTATCGATCACCATCCATCTGCACATCCCCATCCTCCGGTTTCTCTTCGCTTTTCCCCGCATCCGTATCAGATCCAGCAACCAACACCTTCGACGCACCCGCCACCGGACTGGCTGACCCGATTTCCTCCGCCGTCCCCGCCCCCTGCTGCTCCTTCCTCTTTTTCTCCGCCTCAATCTCCTTCACAAGCAACTCCACGTCCCCCGTCCCAATCTTGCCAAAGTGCTCCAGGTGCTGATCCCGGGCCATCCGGAACGCAAGCCAGGCCCACCGATCCTTGTTCTGGGAGTATTGGTGTCAAGAACCGCAACCGAAACCATATGCAACAAAAAGAAGTAGCTACCTCTTCGCGCTGTCGGATCTCGTCATCTGTCGATGGAACAGCCACGGGCTTTGCTGGAGGCGGGGCTGGAGCTGCAGGTGGCGCGGTGGGCACGGGTTCCGCCGATGTAGGCGAGCCGGGTTTGGCCGGAAGAGAGGGATGTATCGGCGAGCCAGCTGGGTTGGATGCGGGCGCGGGCGCAGCCGGACGAGACGTCGCGTTCTCCTCCGGCGCCGATACAGGCTCCATCGTCGCATCCTCGTCCTTCACCTTAGCAGCGGTGGCAGCTGCAGATCGGGCTTCTGCGTCTGCGGCGACCTTTCGTAGCTTATTTTTCCGCAACGCAATAAGTGCATCTTCCTTTTGGATCCTTTTGTAAAAGTCCTTTGCATTCCCAACCCTAAAAACAAGCCAATGAATATTCTGCCTAGTAGGTCGTCGTCGTGAAAATGCACTAACCGGAAGGGAATCTGCAAATCCTCCGGAGCCCGATATCCGTTATCCCAAATCGAAGTCAGCGGCTCAGTCCCCAACCTCCACATCCACTCCGCGCTTGGCTCCCGCATCTTCCGCCGAACCTCCCGCGTCGCCTCCTCCAGACCGACCTGCTTCCCGTCAACCTCCGCCGACCAAGGCTCCTTGTCAAACGCAGTGCAGAGCTCGTTCTTCCACTTTACCCAGTTCTTCTCGCGTTCGAGGATCGCGCTGACGGTTTCCGCAAACGCGCGTCCATTGGGAGCGGTCTGCTTCAGCTCGTCCATCACTTTCGTGTACGTTTCTTGGACCCATTCTGCTTGGGCGGGTTCGAGGGTAAAGTCCATTTGGAGCGAACGGTTGCGCGCGCTGGCCCATATCGCCTTGGAGGCTTTGGTGAACGTTTGGAGGTGAGTGAGGAGGATGGCTAATTGGAAGAGGAATTGTCGTCGAAAGTGCGTGTCCGCAATCTGAGCACAGGAATCAGCGGAAGATCCTTTAAAGAGCAGGAAAGAGCGTACTTCGAGATCGAGGAGGTCAGGACTAGTCAAGAATTTGGCGAAAAAGTACTCTGTTACCGGGCCGCTTTCCTCGGGGTCGAGCTCCCGTTTCCTCTTCAACGATACTGAACCGCCGACGCGACTCCCCATCATGGCGCGCTCTTTTGCGGTCGCTTCTCTAATGACAGGAATGACCTTCGTGACCGCGTCTTTAAATTCATCGAAGGTATTGGGAAGGGCGAAGAGCGGAGGTTTCGAGAACGGTAGCTGGAGGGACCAGAATGTGTTGTAGAAATCTAAGCAAAAAAATTAAGGGTCTATCCAGTCGACGAAGCGTTTTATACACACCAGATTTCTTGTCCTCCGGAGCAGGAACAGGCTTTTTGGCGTCATCGTCCACCTGCATCTTATCCACCCCCTCCTTCTCCTCCTCCTTCGCGTCCAGCATGACCACATCCTCCTCCGGCTCAGGTGCAGGCGCCTTGACACCCTCCCAAGTCGGGCCATACTCCCCGCGCAGATTGACGCCACTGCGCTCTCCCAACGGGAACACCCCACTCAAAAAAGTCAATATGCGACCGCAGAATATCGTGGTCGAGCCCATCTTGGAAAGGCGACGCAGTAGGTCATTTAGTGTGCGCAGGAGGATGAGTGCCTTGCCCTTTTGCGGTACGAGTCCATCGGTTAACCGTTCCGCGCGCGCCTCGATCCAAGAGAATATGTGTGAGCACGAGGCAATGGTCTGGGTCTCAAGTAGGTCTTGTAAGACCGTGAACGGGAGCGTCTGCTCGCACGCCTCTGCATTGCTGGTCAGTAGTCGCCACGGGCTAGCGTATACACGAACCGTGTTCGGTGAAAGTCAATACCACATCGAGTATATCCCGTAGTTCATTATAATACTTGGTATGCTCATCCTTGAGTGCCTTGCCCTCCGTACACTAGAATACGTTGAAGAATGAACGATTCAAAATGCCGACGCGACGCACAGCAAGGTCAAAAACCGCGTTCTTGAGCAGAAACTCCCATTGGCTCTTGCGATTCTCTGCAGACGACTTGGCTTCCGTTTCTACCAGCGTCTTCTTCACGAGCTCATCGAGCTTCTCCTGCGTGGGCGACGGGGGCAAGGACTTGAGGAGGCGGGTTAGAATGGGTTGAAGAGAAGCCATCCCCATTGAGCGCCTCCCGGGACGCGCCCTTTCGTCGAACCGTGACTTGCTCCTGACGCTCATGTCCTCCGAGTCCAACGCAAATCTGTCGGAGACTACCTCGGTCGATAAACCGAATGGCACTGCTCCTCCTCAGCTCGACGCCTCTATCGAGGCTGATCTCGCGGAATTGAACGAATTGCTGTCGAAGGAGACTTTGGACGACGCCGAGGACGCTAGCGTCGCGGAACTGCTTGCTCGGTTGGAAGGCGCGGACGGCGTAGCAAAGGGAGTCGAAGGCAAACTCGATGCACTGCTGGGGAAGCTAGATACTCTGTTGGAGGCGCTGGAGAAACCTGATCCAGCCAAAGCCGAGTCTCCGGCTCCGAATGAGAACGAAAAAACTGTGGACAAGGAGAATAAGGAGGCGTAATTTAGGTGTGCAGATATCGGGACGGAATACTATGGGAGCAGCTAACATGGGACCAGCTCTTCGTTTTCTCTCCATTCATTGTCTTCGCCGAGCCGCTTCTATGGCGCGAATCGCTCTCTACGCGGTCTTGGACTTACAGCAAGCCTTCGCTTCGCCTGTTGTGCTCTTGGTAGCCTCATTGGCAAAAGGACCATTCCGTGCACTGGGATAATTCTCTCGACTCGAGTATGGATGGATGCCATGAAATAAATAAGTATGTGCAGGGATACAAAATGGCGGAGAGCATTCAAGAAAGTGGGGTTAGATTAGCCATGTCGCCGTCGCCGCCGCGCCGGACAGTCTCCACGACCTCGGATCCCTTCCGCGCAAAGACAAGCTGCAATAAGATATTTTCATCAACAAACCAACTCTCCTCGAAATGGGAAAAAAAGAAAAACTAACCAAGTACGGATTAGCGGTCGAACCCGTCGTGTCCGCCAAAACCTCGCTCTTGTTAATAACAGTGACATCAGAGTCGTTGTATTTAAACCACGAGTCCGGGTCGTCAGGAAGATGCCGCGAGTAGAAAAAGTAGTGTCCCCATGACGGGGAGGATCCGCGGTGGATGAACACGGAGGTGAGTTCGTACGGCGCGTCGGTGGAGTCGCGCCACAACTCCTCCAATGCGTCTTTGAGCTCGTCAATGCGAATGCGCAGGACGTCAATCTGATGCTCGATGTTCTCCTGCTCTGTACGCAACTCCAGCACGAGCTCATCGTCAATGTCCGCTGTGCGTTCTTGTTTGGAGAAGAAGCGCTCCAGGTGCTTGAGTGTCGTCGCAGAAGGGCCGCGCTGAGCGATGCGCATGTCAGGGTTGTACCATAAAAAAAGGTATTCGTGACTCACTTTGCTCGATAATAACGTGCGAATGCGCTCTCTACATATTGTGAGCTCAGCCTGGATCTCCTTGCTGCGAGCTTTCTTCTGAGGGTCCGCACTGTCCAGGAAACGATCCATGTAAATGGTTTCCCCAAACTTGACGTACGCCTGCGACTTGTAAGGTTGCAGCGTGTCGCGGTTAAATTGGACCCTCTAATCCGGGTTTATCAGCTTCTCAGTGGACCGCGAAGAGTAGCGAGACTTGCCTGCAGCTGAATTTGAAGTAACGGCGGGGTCTCTACGAGACTGACTTCCATTCGCGCCTTCTTGCCTTCGAATTCAACGACATCGTCAAAGTATCCGCTCAGGCCGTCGTAGATGTCCACTCCGTCGTCGGTAACATTGACGGGCAGGTGGGAGAAGAGGTCCTCCTTCTCGTGGACAGACGACCGCGACTTGAGATCTTCGGAAGCAATCCGTTGCCGGATTTTGCCATAAAAGAGTCTGTCGACCACTTAATTCACATAATATCGACCAAGAAAATATATATAAGACGCACCTTTTGACCACACTCGTTTTATCATCGTTGGGGCCACTGAGGGCGTTGAATTTGAGCAGAGCAGTTTCAATCTGAAACATGCAATTGTCCATGCACTCCGCGACGTCGTGTTGCTTGCCTGAGCCATCCCTCGTTCAGCGTGATGCAGTAACAAAATGGGTCAGCGCCGGCTTACCAAACATCATAGTGGAGGAATCCGACACCTCTGCAGCCTTCCTGGGAGGTAATGGCGGTGCTTTTTTAGCCACGCTCACATCTCCCGATGCACCCGCAGGAATTTTGGAAGAGCTTGCTTCTCCGCTGGTCGAAGCAGTTGGCCGCGAAGCGTTCGCTTCGTCGGGACGGGGAATATCGATATCCATGGGGCTATCTCGGGTAGGACTCGATGTAGACGGCTGATCCGAGGTACTAATCCTTGCCGGCCCATCCTCGACCAGGGTTGCGTCGGTGTCGTTCGAAGAGTCGGTACCACCCTTGTCTTCATCCTCTTCCTCGTCCTTCGACGTGACTAACGCCAGCTTGGCCAACTCTATTGCAGGGGTTATGGCGGGGGTCTCGGAATACTGGAGGTCCCAGAAAAGAGAGGCAAGCAGACTAAGGACTATCATCAAGTCAGTATTATCGCAAGTAAAACGAGGGAAGTGAGCTGTCACATTTTTTCGAACGAAGGATTTCTCTCCGCGTAACCAGTCTTCCACCCACCCTGTGCCGCTTCAGGTCATCGTCCGAGAGCTTGTCCTCCTCGATCGATTTGAGGTCCACCATGAGCGTCACGGCCGAACGCAGCTCTTTAATGGTGTAAAAGTACTAGGCGATGATTAACTACCACAACTGTCAAGGAAGCAAAAGGAAACATACCTGGAGCAGTGAATTCAGGTAACAAGTATTCCCGAGTTGGTTGAGACCGCGCGGAAGATCTGATCTCGTTGGCGGTATGATCACCCCAGCTGGAAGTGGCATAAATAAACAGGATAGTATTAAGGGAGCAATGCATACGATCAAGTCCGAGTTCCAGGAATTGGCGCAGTCGTTCGCTCTCCCTGACTTCAGCGATTACCTGCATAGCCTCCCGCATCCTTTCGAGTTGCAGTGTTGACGCCTCTTCAAGCTACCAGGACGTCGTCAATGGGTTTCACCAGGAAAGGGACAAGTAACTTGCCCGCATACTGAAGACCGTTATCAGCATATCCTCATCAACGTCTTTGGGAACCTCAAGAGTGTCATAGGCTCGCTCGGGACTCATGATCCCGCGCTTTCCTTGCTCCCAGACCCTATGTAGTGTACGGCTTTTCCGCGCGTCGGCAAGAATCTTCAACGCCTTGGTCGCCGCTGTCTGCATCTTGCTACCGCCCTCAGGATCCCGCCACGACCGTTTCACACACTCCTTGTACGCGTTTTCCACAAATTCGTCCGGTACATCCGTCCCGTAGTCCACCTTGAGCGGTCCATCTGATCCGAAACCGAGGGTCGCCGCAGCTGCATCGACATCATCGTGTGTGAACCGACCGCGCTGAGTTTCCGAATCCACAAGTTGGGCGAACATGATGCAGTCATTACCCAACGCCTCCAACGTTGAGGCGAGGGCGCGGATGCTGGAGAAGTACTCTATTGTGTTGGCAGGATCACAACGACATTGTGCCAGGTAGGCAAAGACGAGAAGTTCTGTAGCCAGCCAGTTGAACACACCTGGCAATACACTGAATATTTGAAAATGGCTCACCAGGAGTATAGGTGCTTGGAGTCATGCCCAAATTCCGCCAATCCTTGTATCGCTTCTCCAAATTCGACCGGTGGTCTCGATCCATGTCCGGCCGGGCAACTAGAAGACCTCAGTACAAGACGGGAGGTTATTGCAGTTACTGACTTTGGTCGGGATGAGCGCCAATCCCCAGTTGATACTTCTCCCGAACATTATCGAGCTTCACCCACAACTTGTAGCCTTTATTGTCGTGTTGATTAAGCGTCGCTGTGTAGCTCTCAGATCAACACAAAAAATATGGACCCCCCGCTTACTGGACGGCTGCTTACTGTGCATGCGCTCGTAATTGGTCATCCAAGAGCCAATTTCGGCCCATGCTCGCAAGAGCCTCGCCCGGTTTTGCTTGCCTTGAGGTACAGTGACATCGGTCGTCGGAGGGCGCAACCCATTTTCAGTGGCGAATGTATCGCCGGAAAAGCCCAGCATTTCGAAGACTTTCTGACTGCGTTTCCGAACATCTGAGTTTCACGTCGGAAAAGTGCACGCCGAAAAACCCACATAATCGGACTCCAACCCATCTTGTTCTGAAAGCCGGGACGGCTGACACGAAGCATGCGCGTCTCATTTTTCCACAGGTTGTTCTCTATCGCCCTAGCAAACCCAGGGTAAGACTGTGTCGAAGTATAGAGTAGTTTCGGCCGCTTACATCAACAGTGTTTCCAATGCCATTGCCACTGACCGCTCTCCAGTCTTTCCCGGCTGAGGATTAGCTATCTTTTCCTTGATAAAGTCATCCCATAATGGTCGCGGAATAACCCCAGGTATCACGGCGGAACGGAGGATGAAGCATGTGCACTGGCAGCACACATACAGATCTAAAAGTGGCCCCTCCTCGTCGACATCCATCTTATCTTCATCTTCCGCCCCAATTTTCTCGAGATCGAGTTCCCCAGGCAGAACGGTGCCAACACGTCGCTTCTGCTTGACGGTTTCTATCGTATCCCATCGATCGACGCGGAAAGGAGGGTCGAGGTGGTGTCCGTCCACCGCTTTCTCGTATCTGTGAAAATGATGTGTTTCGTTTGCCTGAGAGTCGGAACAATTCTCGGGGTTTCGTGATATTGGTCGTGGAAGAGGGTGTTGTGGTGCCTCGAACGAACGAGCGAGCGGAGGAGGGGTATCCGAATATCCCCACTGCAGAATGACCCAACCATTGTCCTTCGGACAGTAGTAGGCGTCCGGATGGGGTACAGACGCACAGATATCCTTATATGTTGGTGGATCTGGTGGGGGCGGTGGCGGGGCAGGGGCAGAGCTACCCGACGGCTGGGATGGAGGGCTCGCCGCTGGTGGTATTTCTGGGTAAGTGAAGGCGACGGAGTACAGGGTATGCTCCGGGTTGTGAAGGCTGTCCGCCAATAACGGCGGCAGCATCCCAGGGCCAGGACGGTTCACTGGTTTGCGATCCAAATCCCACCAATTCGTCTCTTCGGCTTGATCTCTACCATCGATTTTCACGAGAGTAGTGTCGCCCCACGTAGTGAAGTCAGTGGAGATATTGTTGCCGATTGTATCCCAGCCGCTACCTGCACCCCACCCGTCATCGGCGGGGATGAGCGCAGGCAGTTCGTCGTCGACGACAAGCTCTTCGGCGACAAGCACGGGTTCTAGGAAGCCTGGACTCGAAACGGAGGCAGAGTAGGATGGAAGGGGATCCGGTTGTTGCCAAATAGTAGGACTTGGATCGGCTTCCCAGACCGAAGTATGGCTTGATCCTACGTTTTTGGGGCGGGATGAAAGAGTGGGAGGTTGTGATCCATAAAAACTAGAGGCGGAGATGGACGATGAGGTCCCGACCGATGAATTTTGTTTCACTATCGTCTGAGGCTTCTGAGGCGAGCTTGGGACGAAACTGGTCGATGCGAGAGGCTCTTCTGAGACCACTGGAGTGCTTGGCCGAGCTGTCGGTTGCGCTGTGCTGCTGCTCCCTGGAGTCGGAAGCGGTCGCCGACCCGGAGACTTTGGTGGGCGTCCCGGAGGTTTATTATCATTCTCCATGGCTATCGAGGGACCGAAACTAGTATCAGTGGACAAGGAGTGCAGAATACGCAAGGAACCGACATGTAGAGAGCGATGGGACTGCGAGCGTACGCGGTCGGTCAATTCAAAATGGCCAAAGGTATCGGCAATCAAACGTTACTGCGGGTCACACACGAGTCACCTCTCTCTCTCAGTTTTCACTTTCAACCTCCAAAATGCTCAAGAAAAAAATCGCTGGCATCGGTCGAGTCCTAGTGGAATCAGAGTCCAAAGTTATTCAATAAAATATAAAAGAGTACAAAATACATCCGAGTTTCAAGTGCTTTTCCGCGCCGTTCCCTCCTACTCCACCTTGATGAGCAGCTTGCCCGTGGATTTACCGCCCGTCAAGTCCTGCTGCGCCTGGATTGCTCCCTCTCTCGTGAATGGGTATTCTTTGTGCACCTTGATTTTCAGCGAGCCGTCTGCCACCAAGCGATATAGCTCGCTTGAATAGTGGTGAATCTAGTCCGGCGTGTCAACCGCAGAAACCCCGTGGCTACTGGAAGGACTAATAAATACCTCCTCGGGCGTCACAGCATAGTTTCCGACTCTGCAAATAAATCAGGACATGTCGCCGAAGATGCTCACAAAGCGTACGTTGGACGCAGAAGTTTGAGGTTCTTCTCTACCAGGCGAATGGGGGCAAAGGGAGGAACGGCGCCGGACGCATTTCCGACTGAAACGAGGGTACCCTTCCGTTTGAGCATCTTGAAGTTGCTGTCGAAGCTGAATAACCAAAGATTAAGTCACTTTCGGCGCTTGGAAGAACATTGCCTACGTATCCTTGCCCACGCCATCGAAAACCGCATCGACGCCTTCACCGTTGGTAAGATCTAAAACTCGTTGGACCGTATCTTCCTCTTTATACAGGATGACATGGTCTGCGCCATTAGCCTTGGCCAGCTCGGCCTTCTCTTTGGTGGACGTCGTCCCGATGACGGTAGCACCACGGGCTTTAATTAGCTGCGCAAAGAGAAGGCCCAGCCCACCAGCGACAGTGTGAACCAGGATGGTCTCCCCTTGTTTGACCTTGTGCGCCTCCTCAATGAATGTGAGAGCGGTCAGTCCCTGGAGCAACGCCGCTGCACCGATCTTGGTCGAGATGCCTTCCGGTAAAACTTGGACACTTTTCCAACCGATTGAAACGTGGTCGGCGTGCAGTCCGAAGACCCCGCCTCCTCCCTAAGGACGGGTCGATTACTGTGTCTGAAAGGGGATTAAATACCTACACAGGCAACTTTGGCGCCAACAGTGAAGCCGCGCTTCTTGTACTGCGGGTCTTCAAGAACGGCCGGGTCAGTGGGCAAAGCCAGGATGGTCCCTGCTGCCTCCGTCCCAATTACCGCAGGAAATTCCTTCACAGGGTACAAGCCTTTGCTGAATCGACCTCAGGAATCAGAGTCGATGCGAAACTGGTGGACTTGCCGATAATACTACGAAGCCGGCTTCGTTAAACGGAATTCCATCGCGCGAATGCTTACCGTGTCGATAAAGTTTATGCCCAAATATTCGGTCTTTCGGAATCAGGTGGAGAAGATAGAATTGGGTTCCGCTCTCACTTTGACCACGATGTCTCCAGCATTAACCTCAATCGAGGTTTAGAACGAACGGAAATGTACAGATTTTCGAGAGCCTACCTTCAACGGCACTGTGACTTTCTCAATGACCTCGAAGTCTCCAGTCTACCATGGAAATACGATTATTGCTGTTGAATCCCACCCCCGGTGTCTTCTCACCTTGTTAATACCGATAGCCTGCCTTTCAGTCGGGATGGAAGACATTTTCCTACAGACAAATCTCAGAGGTGCGAGCCGCAGATGGTGGGTACGGTGGAAAGTGGTTGAGAGAGCGCGGGAGAACAGCGCCATTCCACGCGATAATTGACCTTTAGTCAGGCATTTCGACGCGTCTCACGCGACGATGGGTGGCTACTGTCCGGGCCGGTCTTGGTCTCAACTCCGCGGCCAAATCGGAGTTTCGACGCCGCTCAAGATCGTGAATTCGTCACAGGAACGAGCGGACAGCCAAATTTATCGAGTTTAGAATTTTTTTACAATAGTCTAATATCGCGGGAGATTGGCCGGGCCGTCTTCACCCTCTTTCTCTTTCCTCTTTGCATCACCCTGACGTCGCGGCGCCTGGCGCTCTTCGCAAAACACGGGGTGCGCTGCCTTTTCATTCTCGCATCACCTTGACGTCGCGGCGCCGGGCGCCCTTCGCAAAACACGGGGTGCTCTGCAGTGCTCTGCGTCACTCCTGGCCAGCACATTTCCACCACTAATGTTTTACAGGATCGATCGGCAGCACCGATGTGGATCAGGAGTCTCCGTAGGGTCCTGGATCCTCTCTGTCTTCCACCCTCGTGTAACCGCTCGAGGATATCTTTCTGTTGAACTCGAATACAGCTGTATTCCATCTTCAATCTCATCTTGCTTTACCATTCCACCTCGTGCTCTCTCCCTCAGTACTGCTTCACGTCTCGTCTCGGGATCCTCTCCTATGGCGACCAAATTGTGGCCTAGGCTACCTCGCGGCACTCCTCATGGACTGGTGAAGGTCAGAGGGAAGCGAACTTTGGACGAGCGCCTTTCCGACTCAGTCCACATCGACGAGCACCTCAGCGAGCTGGAGGTGTCGAGGTTGTTGACCCCTAACGACTCTGACCCGTGTCTCACCGAGGAGCACAGTCCGGGTTTTGAACCAGCGTCAAAACGTAGGCGTACACTGGAGGAGCGGTTTTCTGACCCCGCGGACCTCGTTGTTGATGTGTTTCCTCTGTCGACGTCGTTCGAGCCGCAGGCTGGACGCACGCTGGCAGAGCGCCTTTCCAACCCTTCGGAAATGGTCCCGAGCGCAGTGTCGACGCCGTCCGAGCCGCAGGCTGGGCGCGCGCTCGCTAAGCGCTTTACCGACCCGATCGACTTCCCAAGTTCGATGTCTGCGTCGTCTGAGCCGCAGGCTAGGCGTCCGCGATACCTGAGGGAATTCGTGTGGACCGGTTTTGACGAGGACTACAGTCCGACCGCGGCGTCTACGGAGTACGACCCACCGCTGCCTCGACCGCCTCAGTCCGAATACACACCCGTGGCGCTCAAGACGTTGGCGGACCATGCCGACCTTTTCCGCATAGTTTCTCCCGTCGATGTTGATGTTTTCGAGTCGCTGTTGGTGGAACATCCGAACCAGCCTTTCGTGCGATCAGTAGTGGTCGGCCTTCGTGAGGGTTTCTGGCCGTGGGCGAATACCCAGCCCGGACCGGGGGTTTATCCTGAGACACACGACGCAGCTGATTTCCCGCTGAAGGACGAACGGGAGCGAGCATTCGTTCGTCAGCAGCGAGATGAGGAGATAGCCCTCGGGCGTTTCTCACCCTCTTTCGGCCGCGACCTACTACCCGGTATGTACAGCATGCCGATACATGTTGTCCCAAAGCCCGAATCGCAGAAGCTCTGACTCGTCGTCAACCACTCGATGGGTGAGCACAGTCTCAATTCCATGATACCGCGAGATTTGGTTGCGGGCTCCCGATTGGATACGCTCAAGAATCTGAGTGACCATCTCCTTGCGCTCCGCCGACTTCACGGCCCAGACGCTGACCTGATCCTCTGGAAGTCGGATGTCTCTCAGGCGTACCGACGGTTACCCATGCACCCTCTCTGGCAGCTCAAGCAGGTTGTAACCATTGACGGTGAGCGCCACGTTGACCGGTGCAACAGCTTCGGCAACCGCGCATCCTGTCGCATCTGGACGTCTTTCATGGGTCTCGTAAACTGGATCGCCAACAAACGAAAGCATACGCCAGGCTTCGTTTACATCGACGACAATTTCTCCGCCATGTTGGGGAAGGTCATGACCTTTTATCAACGATACGGGTGCTCGTTTCCCTCCGACCAGGCGCAACTGCTCGAGCTGTGGGACATCCTCAAGGTGGACCACGAGCTTGCTAAGCAGGTTTTCGGCCGTGTTCTGGTAATCATCGGTTTCGAGGTCGACGCGAACGCGATGACAATCACCATGCCTAAGTCCAAACTCACCGAGCTTTTAGCGGGATTGCGGGAATTCACCGCGTTATCCTCATCCAAACGATTCCCACGCCACTCCTTGAGTCGTTTTCAAAACATAGCCGGGTGGGTAAACTGGGCTTTCAACTCATTCCCATTGCTCAAGCCCGCGCTCTCCAACGTCTACGAGAAAATGGGCGGCAAATCTCAACTCCGCGCGCTCGTTTATGTCAACCAAGGCATCGTACGCGACCTCGACTGGTTCAGCGGACACGTGCGTAACTCCACTGGCGTCCACATACTCGAGTCCTTAGACTGGGATGTGCAAGATGCCGACGTGGAAGCGTTCTGCGACGCGAGCCTAGGCGGCATGGGAATTTATTTCCCCGCCATAGGGCTCGGGTACCAGTCAAATCCACCAGCGGTCACACCACCTCCCGGCGTAATATTTTACCTCGAGGCGCTATGTGTTTGCTGGTGCCTGCACCGCGTCGCTGGCCTAGTACGCGAAAACGGGAACGTACAGGTGCGCCGGATAGCGATCTAGACTGACAACGAGAACACATTTCATATGTTCAGCTCTCTGCGCGCCAAACCGGGGTACAACGAAATCCTGAAGTCCTCAGTCGACATCCTCCTCGCGAACAATTTTCAGCTGCGTGTCTTGCTGATTCCGGGCAAGCAGAACGTCGTTGCCGATGCCCTGTCTCGTTGGCGCAACGACATCGCTATCGCCGAACACGGCATCAACTACCCCGAGAACCCCCTCATCGACGCACACCTTTCCCCGCCGGATATCCCGGTCTACGCCGGGTAATCCTTCCCTACGTACCCGTCCCAGCCCACGGCTGCAGCGACATCATATATATATATACGGTCACTTTCCCATCACTCCCCATCTCTCTTCTTTTTCCTATTCTTTCCGAATCCTTCCCAACCACCATTTATACCTTTGTAGCTATCGTTTCCCATATATACATATTTTCCTTGGGGGTTGTCGGCTCTTAGCCGGCAGCTGCCGCCTCGCTAATATTGACTGCTCGGCCGGGTTCGAGTACGTCGGAATTAGTCGAGTTTAGAATTTTTTTACAATAGTCTAATATCGCGGGAGATTGGCCGGGCCGTCTTCACCCTCTTTCTCTTTCCTCTTTGCATCACCCTGACGTCGCGGCGCCTGGCGCTCTTCGCAAAACACGGGGTGCGCTGCCTTTTCATTCTCGCATCACCTTGACGTCGCGGCGCCGGGCGCCCTTCGCAAAACACGGGGTGCTCTGCCGTGCTCTGCGTCACTCCTGGCCAGCACATTTCCACCACTAATGTTTTACAGGATCGATCGGCAGCACCGATGTGGATCAGGAGTCTCCGTAGGGTCCTGGATCCTCTCTGTCTTCCACCCTCGTGTAACCGCTCGAGGATATCTTTCTGTTGCCCACCATCCCGCATCCTGTAATTCACTTGTAACGGAATATGTATAGCTATCGTTTCCCATATATACATATTTTCTTTGGGGGTTGTCGGCTCTTAGCCGGCAGCTGCCGCCTCGCTAATATTGACTGCTCGGCCGGGTTCGAGTACGTCGGAATTAGAAGCATTTAGAAGCAAAGAAAAATAGTCTGAACAGGCGGTTTTTGGCGCTCTTGCACGGCAGATAGACATTTGAAGGGAGCGGAGAGTTGGCCGCCCAAGGAAAAGGCCCATGCTCATTGCTTACCGCCTGGCGATGTTTATTGCGTGGCGCGTTTTTTGCAATTGGTCGTTGAACGCTATCTACTGTTACAATTCCGAGGACGCGACCTATTATCTTTAGCTTGATTCCTGCTTGGTAAAATTCAGGTTTCACAGCCGTCTACTCCACCTTGATCAGCAGTTTCCCTGTAGATTTCCCACTCGTCAAGTCCTGCTGCGCTTCGATTGCTCCCTCTCTGGTGAATGGGTATTCTTTATGCACCTTGATTTTCAGCGAGCCGTCCGCGACCAAAGCAAACAGTGCGGTGCCGTAGTGGTAAATCTATTCAGAACGTGTTAGTTAGTTACGAGGGCAAGTCCAAGGCTGCTGTTGGATATAACAATACCTCCTCGGGCGTCGTAGCATAGTTTGAAACCCTGCGATTAAGTCAATGCAGGACTTTGAAATATCCACAGAGAGACGAACGTTGGACGCAGGAGTTTGAGGTTCTTCTCGACCAAGCGAATGGGGGCAAATGGAGGGACGGCACCAGAAGCGTTTCCGACGGAAACGAGAGTCCCTTTCCGCTTCAGCAGCTTGAAGTTGTTGTCAAAGCTGGACGCCAAGCATTAATCAGGTTCGGTTTAAAAAACTGCCAAGATTCCTACGTGTCCTTCCCAACGCCGTCGAAGACCGCATCGACACCTTCCCCGTTGGTAAGTTCCAACACTCGTTGGACCGTATCCTCCTCCTTGTACAGGATGACATGGTCCGCGCCATTAGCCTTGGCCAACTCCGCCTTCTCCTTGGTCGACGTCGTCCCGATGACTGTAGCACCACGGGCCTTGATGAGCTGGGAAAAAAGAAGGCCCAATCCACCGGCGACTGTATGAACAAGGATAGTCTCCCCCTTTTGGACTTTGTGTGCTTCCTCGACGAATGTAAGAGCGGTTAGTCCTTGCGTCAACGCTGCTGCACCGATTTGCGTCGATACGTTTTCAGGTAATACATGAACACTCTTCCAGGGCACTGAAACGTAGTCTGAGTGGCTTCCAAGACTACCCTATGCCCAAGATTGATTTTCGTGAACCAGGGGTCGAAAGATTGAAGATGCCTACCAGGGCGACCTTTCCACCAACGGTGTAGCCGCGCTTCTTGTACTGCGGGTCTTCCAAAACAGCTGGGTCCGTGGGCAGCTTTACGATAGTGCCTGACGCTTCCGTCCCCAGGGCCGCAGGGAATTCCTTCAGAGGGTACAAGCCTTTGCTGAACAGAGTTCAGTACGGAAATGCGAATGAGCCCGAGCGACTTACCGGTAGTACTTTCAATTAAGTCAACATCCAAATGAGGTGAGACAGAAAGGAGGTTGGATCGGAATGCTCACCGTGTCGATGAAGTTTATCCCCAAATACTCTGTCTTTTTGGAATCAATTGACCAAAGAGTGTTCACTGTAATGACTACCGCTCACTTTAACGACGATATCCCCGGCATTGACCTAGTTCAACGACGACATTGAGGAAGATCGGAGACGCAAAAAGAGAAAACACACCGTCAGCGGTAATGTAATTTTCTCCAAGACGTCGAAATCGCCCGTCTGAGAAAGAATGGGTTAACTCTAGTAGCGAAACAACCGTTTGAGTTGTCTGACCTTGTTGATGCCAATGGCCTGCCTTTCAGTAGGGACGGAGGTCATTTCACTGCAGATTGAGTTCAGAGGTAAGTCGCAAGGGAGCTCTGCAGCGCGCGCCATTATACGCCATAGATGCCATAGATCACCTTTAGTCAGACTCGGATTGGAGACTTACAAACCGAATCCACACCAAGGCTGATGGAATGGCTGAACAAGTTGGGTCAAAGCAGAGCAATTTTCTTCCCAATTTGCTCAGCGCGAAGGTGGATGGTGGATGAATTTCTTAAGTTCGATTTGAGCTCGAAAAGGCGGTAGTACGGGCCGGTTCAAGATCCGCGGCCAAATCGGGATACACGGAGTGGCAGATACTTGGCAGATAGTACATCGAATGGAGAATAGGGGAGTTCACGGTAGGGCCTATTTTCCCGTTTGTGAATATATATATTCCAGTGATGGGGACAAATAAAATTGTCGTTTGTGGCATAAAGCCGTGATCACCCCGTTTGACCTTTCTGAATATATGTATTCCTATTAATTCCATGTTCGGCATACACCCTCACACAGATAGCACTCTATCTAAACCATCTTGTTACTAGGCAGCCAGATGTAGAGTCAACATCTGAATCCTTTCCTCAACAATGCTCATGAAAAACCTGTTGCCAGGAGGAGGAGGTAGTATTACTGCAGAGGACTGTCAATCCAGTGGTTGAGCTTTGGACAGAGCAGCTGTAACCTTACCAGGTTCTTTGAGCTGCTTGATAACATCACCCTCAGCGCGGGCCTCTGAGTCTCGGTTATGGCAATTGTGGGGAAGCTTACACAAGCAGCAATATATTCCACAAAAGAATGTTTATTCCACAAGCGCGATTAAATCGTGCTTGTGGAATATCTTTATTTTGTAGAAATAATCGTCCCATCACTCGAATATATTTATTCACAAACGAGATAATCTGTCCTACCGTGAACTCCCCTAATAGAGTAATGCAGGAAAGTAATGTATATCAGGTAAATGCCGCCCCAAGGAGTGAATATATGAGCTCCAGCTGTGGGTTGCTCTGTACCATTCCCGGTCTCTGCTCTCGCAATGAGTCAACTTCTTGCGCAACAAGGTCCGCATCGAACGCAGGGGGCAGCGGGCCAAGTGGAGAGGATATGGTCAGAACAGACGGAGAGTCGGCGGCGGGCAGGAAGCCGTAATAGCGGAGCAGAGAGGAAATTGCAATGAACGTTCCAGTTCGCCCAATCCCAGCTGAACAGCCAACGATTACCGGAGGGTCTGGGTCACCGGATGTCTGCCTGTTCGTACTATCGACTAGACGGAGAAAGGCCATGAGACCCGCCTGGTCCTCGGGCTCGGGCACTCCGTGGTCTGGCCAAGCCGTATAAAGCAGATGGTGGAAAATAACGGGGTCCTCCGGGTTGCTTTCAGCGACGACGGATATCGTAGATTTAATGCAGCAGGCGCCATCTATGTCCACACTTTCTACCAGCGTCGCCCGAAGCGGCTCCCCGGGGTACCCGGGCTCGGTGTGGACAACGGCTTGACCGACATCTGTCGGAAAGTAGCTGTGGGCTTTCCTACGCCCGCCTTCGCGTAGTCGTGTCAACTGGACGACGGTTCTGACACGCGTGGGCTGTGGTGAACGGTTTATGGTCGATTGAGGCGTTGAAGGAAGTGTAATGGGCTGGCGGATGAGACTGAGGAATGCGTGCGCCGTTTCAGGCAATGACGCCTGCGACGCTATCCTGGTTTCGTTTATATACAGAACTGCGCAGAAAAAGACAAGGGCAGCACCAGTATTTTTGGCCAAATTTTTCGAGGCACCAATTCGCATTTAGATACCGCTGTCCAGATAATGAGCACGTACTCGGTAACGGAATTTAAACGAAGCACCTGGATCCCCTGTTCGTCGACAACGTCAACCCGTGTCCGATCGTACGGTTTGATGTCAGCATATCGATCCTTCTTGCCGTTATCCACTGCGATGGAATAGTAGTCGAAGAGTTGGCGAGGTATTTCGTTGGGTGGGTTCAATCCTTTGAGATACAAGGTGCGGATGAAGGAGCGTATGTATTCACGATGTTGCAACGTGCTCTGGACTTCATGGGAGGCAACTCTGTTAACTAGCCAAAGCGGTTTCTTTACAGCCGGAGAAGTCATGGAATACTTTGAGGTTGCAATTAGTCGCCGGGACAAACACTATAACGGTTGAGCTCGTTCTTCGCTCTTGTAGGAGGAGGAGGAGAATTGCCTGTGCGGATGGAAGTAGAGAGAGGAGGGGGGGATGCACAGCCATATTGTGATCCTACCGAAACCGCCATGTCGGAATCGCTGTTGAATCCAGATACGCCCATAAAGTCTGTCCAAGCGCATAGAACTTGAGCTTAAACTCACCCGAATCAGAGTCAGTTCGACGCTCGATAAGTCCGTGGGCAAGAAGCATCTCATCGACGACAACCCGGAGACTTGCTGGACTTCGCAACAAGTAAACTCTCTGCCTATATTCCGGTAGCCTTAGTATAACACCCTCTAGGGACTCCCGCAATATGTGCAACTTGGATTCCCTGAGCGGGTTATACCCGAGACCCTCTATCTCACCTTCCAAGGCGGTTTCGTAGGAACCCGATGCGCGATTAAAGTTCCAGCTTCGACCGACAGCTCTGATACCGGGAACAGTTGGCAAACGCTCACGTACATCTTTCCTGAAGATATCAATCGACGCCAAGAATTCTCGTTGAAGACTGAATTGAGCGTCGCCGGAATCGATAGGTTGAGGTTGGAATTTGAAGAGAGCTCGGATTTTTTTGGTCGAATTACGCTGTACGACTTGAAATTACACGGAAAAACTGTGCGATAGCGAAGCGGAGGAGAGTTGGAAGTGGTTTTTTCTGGCCAGGAGCGGGCAGCACTCGGGCAGCACTGAGTGATCAAAATTGATGGCACTCATCTTTGACTTTTGTCGCCACGACCGCCCGCGGCGGCAAGTTGCAAACCGACTACCCTGGCTTCCTAAAGGTTCTATTGAAACCTCCTTCCTTCTTTGCCGTTGGCTAATTTCACCTCGACATCTTGTGTGAGATTTTCAGCCATTGGGCGATTCCGATTTGACAGTGACGCGCCACGGAAGGCGTCGGTCGTTTGCCACTTATGGCGCTCAGCAGTATTGTCCACTCCAAATGCTTGGATCAGGGTCAAAATATGTTTTCCCGAGCTCAAGGAGACGAGGAGGAAGACTGGAACGAAAACTCAAACAAAGAGAAACACTCCGAGTCACTCCGAGTTGAAGTCCGAGTCCAGGGCCGATTCCGATTGCGAGTCCAATGCTGAATCCGAGTCCAATGCTGACTCGGAGTGCGACGATGAAGACCCTTCCCGAGAGAAACCCCGACCCTTGGGTTTTCGCGTCCTCGACAGTCCGATCTGTTCATATGTATGAAGCTAGGAATGGCACCGCACCTCGGGTCGACTTCGATTACCCTGCTATCCAAGAGCTCGTTGCGGCGAGTGTGGAATGCGTGCATTTGTATACGCCTCCTCTGAATCTCTTCTGATTCAATCTCAGCATTTTTCAAAAATCAAAGAATTGGTGTTGGACGACGATTCGTACTTGTTGTCTCTGAACCAGATGCTGGACATGTTTGCGGGACCCCCGCCTGCACTAGAGCATCTAACACTATCCATCATTGAACACCGTAAAGAGCTCGGTTTGACGGAGGAGTTCACCATCGGGAAAGGCTTTTGGAAGTTTTTGAAAAAGACACCGCGTCTGCGGTCACTGAAGTTATTCAAATGTCTACTTGGACCAATGCCGCCAGCGACCGGCCTCAGCTCAACTTGACACTATCACCGACCTTGGATGGTGCACATCTGTTTGAATTGCACACATCTCTCGAGACTATCCAACCCTTCTTATGTCTCGAAGAACTTACTTTCACCAGCAGTAACCCGCGTCTTATTGGAAACAGTGCCACCGCCGTGCATCCCATAACTCTTCCTACGTAGCCACCTTCGCAATTGACGACGATATCAATATCTTAGCTAGTTTCACCGTCCCAAAACTTCGTTCCGTCATACTCGACAAGTGGTCCAAGGACGATAAAATGAGTTCGCCTGGCTTGCTCTCAAATCTGTTTGAGCGTGGCGCAGATTTGCGAAACTTCACCGCCGATTACTAAGGACAAGTTCGTCCAGATTTTTCAGCATATCCCAGTCCTCGAAACCCTCGAGTTACACGATTGCTCGGTCGACATCCAATCACGCATCCAATCTACAACCAGTCGTCATCCGCTGTGTCCCCAGCTTCATACCATCTGCCTCTATTCCTCCCACCTGGCGGATGGAGTGTCGCTGCTAGAGCTGGTTATCGCCAGAACTTGAAAGCAGTCCGGTCGCTGTCGCCCCACCACGACTTTGCGTATCAGCGACTGTAAGTACGCCATTCTCCGGGATGTTCAGAAGTTCCGGAAAGCGGGGGGGTCCCGATCTTGATGTTGAGTACAAGTGTGAGGACTGAGCGCTGAGCGCTGAGCTTGTGTGGCGGCATGTTATGTTAGCACGTGATCGTGTCTATTTCAAACCAGCTCTTGAAGCTCCAATTGCTTGGCCGAGCTTGTCCATCTCCCGCAGATCTTATTCACAAACCAAGTCGCCTACGAGTTGTCGGGCTTTCACGGAAAACGTGTCGAGTTCCAGAAGTGATGTCATATACTTCCAGGCCATAAAAAGAACCAAGACAAAAATACCCAATCTTCAACCCTTTCCTCCTAATTGCGATGTCCAACGAAACCGTCTTCCGTGTTGCATTGCGTGGAGAGGAGCTCCTTAACAATCCTAGGTTCAACAAAGGAACCGCCTTTACTGTCCCGGAGCGCAAAGCTTTTGGTCTCACCGGCCGTCTTCCTTCGAAGGTGAACACACTGGATGAACAATGTGAAAGAGCGTATCAGCAGCTGGAAAATCGCGATTCCGATATTCGAAAGAATTCCTTTCTGCAGGTTCGCAGACATTAGCGGCGACATGGTCCAAGAAATAACGACTCATTATAATCAGAGTTTAAAGAACCAGAACATGGTTTTATACTACACTCTTCTAACGAGGTTCGTCGGACATTATCTGCAGTCAATCCTACATCTAATGTGCTACCGAAGGCATCTACGAGAGCTTATGTGTGTGGTATTTGCGAATCTACCTCTCGATCTCTCAAACTGGCCGCGTTAGACCGGTTATCTACACGCCAACAGAGGTAGGGTTGTGCGCCAATTGAATCCTTCTTGTTAACCAGATTGACATCAGGCCGAAGCCATCGCTGATTATTCTCACCTATTCCGGCGGAGCGAGGGTCTTTATCTTACATTCCCGGATCAAGATTCCATGGAGGAAGATTTCCTTGAGGTACGATTAGGACTCGATTAAATCTATCAAACGAGCCCAGATGTCCCGCAGCAAACCAAGGGAAAGAATATCGACCTCGTCGTCTGTTCCGATAGCGAAGCAATTTTGGGAATCGGCGACCAAGGTCACTCATTTCGGAGTATCTGTGTACTCGAATTAATTTGACGATGGTATTCAATTCAGGCGTCGGCGTAGGTGCTTTACTTCCATCCGATTGCGTCTTCTAATCTTGGTAATATTTCAGGGCATCGGGGTACTTTTCCGACACAACCAATAACCTCTTTTTTAAATGATGCTGCGTAGATATCGTCGGCAAAATCTGTGATCTACTCGTAAGATTTCTTTGGGATTATATCACCCCGCTGATTGCCAGCAGCTTAATCGGTGGTATCAATCCAGCTCAGACTCTGAGCGTCGTTCTGGATGTGGGTACGAACAACGAAGATCTCCTCAAAGACCACCTTTATGTTGTGCGTAAGAAGCTTTGTGGCTCATCTCTAGCCTAATTCGTTTTAGGGATGGCGCAATAAACGAATTAGAGGGGAAGAATACGATAAATTTGTTGATAAGTAAATTTTGCCTGCACTTCAAGTTTAATCTTCGGTCCCTGATTCCTCGCGTAGATTTGTGCAGCTAGTCCGCAAACATATTCCCCAGTGTCTTCTGCACTTCGAGGACTTTGGAGTCACGAACGCCCAGACACTTCTTCGCCGTTATCGCGACACCCATGCTGTTTTCAACGACGACATGTCAGTTGCCCCGCTATTGTAGCAGAAATATCTATCATACTCATCATTTCAGCCAAGGGACTGGTGCGGTGACCCTTTCGTGTGTTATGGCGGCCGTTGGCGTTACGAACAGTAAATTGTCCGAACAGCGCTACATTATATATGGCGCAGGCTCCGCAGGACTGGGTTTGTCGGCTTAATTTATCAGTGTGGATGCCTTCTTAATTGCCTGATAGGTATTGCCCGCCAACTGCGGGATGCAATAGTCTCCACCGACTCCATGCCAGTGGCCGAAGCTACGGCCTTGTTCTACCTCATTGATAAACATGGCTTGATCAAACAATCGCTCGGTAAAGCCAACATTCGCGATGATCTTGAAGAGTTTGTACGACCGGATGAGGAGTGGGTCGAGGTCAAAGAAAACGGTGCTGGAGAGATCGGACTACTCGAAACCATAAGAAAGATCAAGCCCACGGTTTTAATCGGATGTAGCACTCACGCCGGAGCTTTTACGGAGGAAATTGTCAAGGTATGTTCAGTGCTGTTGTTCGGGCTACCTTCCGTCTCAAGGCGACTCCGAAGGCAATGGCGGACGGGTGCGACAGGCCTATCATTTTACCGCTATCCAATCCGAGCAAGTAAGGAGGCCTCGATTCTTCGAAGCATAGTTCACTGATTCATACAAACAGGCTGGTCGAGGTCGATCCCAAAGACGCAAATGATTGGACGCAAGGCAAGGCTCTGTTGGCCACCGGCAGCCCCTTCCCCCCTGCCAAGATGCCGAACGGAAAGGATTACGTGTAAGTCTTTTCTTCCAATTATTGTTCGAAGTCTCATGATGGGCTTCAGTATCGCCGAGTGCAACAGTATGTCGCTGATACTGTTGAGTTGAACGAGCGACTCATCGTTCTTCTGCAGATGCTCTGATCTATCCCGGCCTCGGATTTGGCGCCATTATAACCAAATCGCGTCGGATGACCGACACCATGATCATCGCCGGTGCGTGGGCGGTCTCAAGCGACCTGGCCAGCTGCCTGATTGCGGTGTTTTTTCTAGGTGCTCGACGCCTTGCTTCGCTCTCCCCGGCCCTGAAAGATCCCGATGATGCACTGCTCCCTGATTTCGCAGATGCGCCTGAAGTCAATTTTGAGGTCGCTGTGGCGGTTGCCGAGCAGGCTGTGGAGGAAGGAAGTGCGAATATTACTTGGAAGACAGAGGAAATGAGGGATAAGGTACGCCAGCATTTGTGGCGACCGATCTACGGCGAGTATGTGTACGACAAGGACGGCATGGCCTAGGTTACGGTTTTGTAAATTTTGTTGTGTTGTAACAATGTTGAATTTTAAGGTCAGTCAACCGTGTGAACTTGATTGTGATTGCCGCAACCTTATAAAAAACGCGGTGTGACCTCGGGTGACACAACGCGTCTCTGTTTTTTCTGTCGCTATCTTCAGCGCGTCGTCCTAAAATGCCAGCCTCTATTTCCAATCAAGAAAATGAGGTCCCCACCGAATCCCAACCCCCAAAGAAAAAAGTAAAGAAAGAGTTGAGCAGTGACGGCGTGAAGAAGGAGGACGCGTCGAAACCCTCCAAGTACGCGAAAACCAAGGTAAGATCCATTCCATTTCCCTCTGTGCGTACTTATTCGCGTCTTCAGGCGAAACTCTCCCTCCTGCCATCGCTGCCTCTCGATATTTTATTTGAGGTTTGTCGCGCCGCTGTGGCCTGATACCCACTCTAACTGCTCTGCAAACAGATCTTTGGTCATCTCCCACCCTTGGACCTATTACATCTGGCTAGAACAACCCAAGGATTTCGAAGTGTCTGTGCGTCTCTAATTTTCCTGGGCCTGTAACTATCGCCAATGGTTTTTTTAGTGATGCACAAGTCCGCCATCTCGATCTGGAAAGCGTCCCTTCAGCAGGTTCCTGGCCTTCCTGAACGCCCGCAGGAGATGTCGGAGCCTGCGTGGGCGAACTTGGTGTGGAGCCCCCATTGCCATGTGCGTTTGCTATGGGCCTGCCGAAATAAAATCTGCGCTAATGAATGCTTTTAGAACTGCCTCACCAACAGGTGCCAGAAGGTCGATTGGCACCTCCGGATTCGACTTTGCGAAAAATGCGTGAAGACTGCTAAACTGTACGTCGTCAACTGTGCTCCGCTACATGCATCGCGTATTTATTAACCTGAACAGCTTGCGAGGGGAACGACAAATGGACAAAACGAATAAACTGGACCAGATAATTTTACAATGCCTCCCCTTTTCGCATTATCATATTCCAGGACGTACGTGCTCATCTCTGTCGGCGTCGTAAGTATGTGCCGTTCACCATGCACTGCAGACAACGGAAAATGCTGTCTCATCGAAGACGAGCGGAAGTTTCGCAAAGAATTGAAGGCAGCGGAGGATAAATCAGAGTTCGTCAAAAGCAAGAAGGAAGCTCTCGCCGCTCGTGTGACGGTATGTCCCTATGACGACTTCTGACGAAAAGGCTCCTCAACACCCTCTAGCATGCCTCAGAATGCAAGAAGTGGCTCGATTCGTCGACCCAAGAACGCTGGGACGAGCTTGCAGAAATCAGGTACAAGCGCACCATGGAGTAAGTACAGCGTTTATTTTTTTAACGCTTGCGTTGACTTGTCTGTAGCATATCAGAGAAACTCGAGGACCTTGGCTTTATCGAAGAACTCGAATATCTTGAAGACCTCAAGGAGGTCTATCTGCACCCTCGCAAAACTATTCGGCCGCTTCGCGATCATCCAGACGTGAAAGTGAGCAAGCCATTGACGGAGCGGAGTACGTCCAGATCAACTTGAATACTCGGCTCGTCCAGGGCTGACTTCATCCTAGGCTGGAAGAATATAGAGCCGCGCCTGGTGGAGTATATGGGTCAAGTCAGAACCCACCTGCACGCTGCTGACCGACTACGCATCGTCCGACAACGTGAAAAAGTCGCGGTGGCAGCCTGGGTTCAGTTCAGGCTGCAATATCCCGCCGAAAAGCTGGTACCATCCGGTACTGACATTCTCAGCTGGGAGAAGGTCAAGAACATAATCGACCTCCCGTCTGACGTACCGACCAAATCCAAGGACGGCGATGTGTCGACTGCCAAAGCGAACGAGGACGGCACACCCACGCTCATATCCCCCGCCTCATTCACCCGCATCTTCGAGTCCATGAAGCTCCATATTTTGAAATGGGGGAACGATAGACTCCGCGACCTCGCCGAAGAGAGCCCAGTTTCCCCGCTATTCGCTGGTTGGACCGGTGCTGTCTACTCCAGCCAATCTGAACGTATGAAGTCACTTGAACTCGCAGCATGCGTTTTCAGCTGCGAGGACAAGAGTGACGTTCATTGTCGATTCGAACATTACCAGGATGGTGCTTATCCAGTGATGTGGTTTCCGGAATTTATCCATCACCCATGCAACACCATTGAAGTAGGAAAGCTCAACGACGACGACGACGAGTCCCCGAACCCCTTGTTTCAGGCGCTGAAGACATTGAAGTGGTATCGCCGCAGAGAGTGGTCTTCAGACTCGATATTCTTCAACGAGAAGGCGTCCAAAGTAGTAAAACGGATACTCTTTGCGTGCGGATTGGACCACCAAGTAACGACGACGCGAGAAATGGATGAACTCGATCCGCGTTTTATCTGCCTCAAGTGTTCATACGGCGCCAAGTGCGATGGGCAAAGACCGCGGAAGGTTATGTCGTGGAGGCACGCGGTAAGTTTTTTTTTGTTTTCAGTCAGTCTCGAGCCGGAAATCTGATGAATGATTAGGTCCAGCATTGCATGCTTGTTCACTGGGGCGACGCCTCGGTCACTTGGGAAAGGATCACCGAAGAAAGTGCCGCGGAGGCCCGGGTTCTTTCAGCCGCTCGTAGTATTGCCAGTGACCAGTGGCGGTGTGCGCATTGTCGTGACTCCGTCCACGAGCGAGATGGCAAGGGTACGGAGGCGCTCATGAGGGACCACCTGGACATGTAAGTCAATCCTCCAAAGTGAGCGTCGTGATGACTGAGGCATCGGATGCAGATTGCACAACATCTTCCCCGGGGTGAAGGGGCGCGATTATCACCTGGCCGTAGATTCTCCTCCTCCAGCAATGGCGACAGTGCAGATTACCCCGAAGGAAGTCGTTGTAGCGTAAAGACAGGATCGTGTATCCCGGAAGGCATCGGGATTTGATAGGTTGATGGTTATTGGCGTTCAATGGGCCGGGAGTGTATTGCATTCATTTTGCACGCTTTGGATTTTTCATGGGCGAGCTCTTCGTCAGCCAACGTCAAATTCTTTGATTGTAATGGAGTCGTGCGGTCGAATTGAGTAAAATCGAATAGCGGAGCGCCTCACGACCGCTCATGGAGTTGGATCTTTGAGTGTTGCGAGGGAAGTACTTGGGTATTCGAAACTCTAGACGTACCTAGTTAAACATAATAGTATCGGCAGGAACCTTGGACCTAAACAGAGGCAATCCACTTGGCCACTGAGTCGTGGACCTCCTCCTCGTGCACCATATCATCCTTATGCGCCCGTCCTCGATCCCATGCAGCCGTGGGCCAGTCCGCCTCACTATCAGTGCTACCCTCCTCAGATTCCCCTTCAAAAACAATATCGGACGCCACGGAGTAAACGATGTGTTCGAGGTTTTTATAGTCGGTGTGACCAAATTTGCCTGTAACGCACTGGATATAGTGCCATCGGAATAATCCAGGCGGCGGGAGGTCAGGGGCTTGGGGGTGAGGTGGGGAGGCGGGATGCCCATGGAGTAGCGCAAATGGCGTGTTCATGCGATAGATCCCCAGAGCCGTGTACCTGAGGGTAGGGTCGTCCAAGGCAGGGAGAAATGTATGCACTTCATAATGACCCTGATGAGTTTATCAACAAGCGATTTTGAAGGAGAATGTGAAAGCTTACTGCAGTCGTCATACGAAACCCGTATCCGTACGTATCAAAAAAGGAGGCGATGGCAGTACTTGACGCGATCCCAAAGATTGTATCGAAAACAGAAGCGGTCGCACTAGGGAAGCCCGGGCAGAAGTTGTGGAGGATATGACGAGCAAGGTGATTACCCATTCTTTTTGGCACGATATGGCTGTTAACGAGAGGTCCCCAGGAGCCGTTGACCCAGCATTGTTTGTCCCGGGTAATGACACGAGTACGCATCGTCCCCGCCGTCGGCCCCATCCCACTGGTTTTCGACTTTCCCGACCGCTCGCTTATCTTGGTGATACCGACGACAGTACCAGCGGGAAGGACATAGCAGTAGATAGCTGCCACCAAAACATCGGTCGGTAGGGTAGAGCGCCAGATGCGAGCATTGGAATCCCATTGTACGAGGGTGCCGCGCATGGCGAGAGGGTCACAGAGGTCGTGCGCGATATCGAGTAGCCATTTCGTTTCCTCCAATCGCGAGTACAATCGGATCTCCGATATTTCACCCGCAATAAGATAGACCAGGGGGGCGTTGGCGGCGGTCGGCTGAACCGACATCATTTGGGTAACATGGACGTCGGACGTGATGTTGGGCGGCGGCGGAGGATAGAGGCCAAGGGATGATCCCGGTATACACAACTTCAGAATGGCGTTGATCCCTATGGCAGTTGGAGCAGGGGGCTGGGGGTGTACAAGGGTGCTGGCCATTACAGTCGGTGAGGACGTTTGAGGATAGGAGTCATGAGAGGCGTGAGGAAATAATAGAGCCAAATTGCTCCTCTCACCGACAATTATGGCCGACGTCGCAGCCCCGCCCACTCAAGATGTCATGGAGGACGTCGTCACCGAGGGCGCTGCGGTGCCCGCCCCTGCCGCGCCAGAAGTCCCCGAGGAGCCGGAATTCACCTCCGAGACCTTGTACATCCAGAACCTCAACGAAAAGATAAAGATTGACGGTAATACCCATCTCATTTCCTTATATTCAGGTCTAGAGCGAGCCCCACAGTCCTGAAGGCTTCCCTCCGAGGATTGTTCAAGTCTTATGGCGAGGTTCTGGATGTCGTCGCTCACAGCAATCTGCGGATGCGCGGGCAGGCATTTGTCTCATTCGAGTCCGCCGAGACGGCCAAAAAGGCCATGAAGGAGGTCCGCGGATTCCCACTCTACTCAAAGCCGATGGTAAATTCTCGAATGCTTGGTCTGGTGTTGAACCCGCTGACAATGTGTTTCCAGCAAATATCATTTGCAAGGACGAGGTCGGATGCGGTCGTAAAGAAGATAGACGGCGAGAACTTCGATGCGCACAAGGCGCGGAGAGACGAGCATAAAAGTGCGTCCGCAATTCAACTCTCTGCCGAATCTGAACTTACGCGATACCACTGCAGAAGCAACACGTTACACAAATCCGTTAAAACAAAAACTCAAGGCGAAGCGTTTAGCAGCCGAAAGTACGAGCTTCGTGTCTTCTTATTTTCTGTTCTTACCGAGTTTCTGTCTGGTAGTGGACGGTGCAGCGGCCGCGCCCGCTCCCAAACGACCCAATGTACAAATGCCGGACGAGTACCTCCCGCCAAACAAAATTCTCTTCCTGCAAAACCTACCCGAGTCTGTTACGAAGGAGCAACTCGTCTCGCTATTCTCACAGTGCGTCTCAATTAACCTTTATCGCGTGCTCAACTCATTGTCCCACAGATACCCAAATCTGTACGAAGTCCGTCTCATTCCGACCAAGAAGGACATTGCCTTCGTCGAGTTTGTGGACGAGACCAGCTCGGGCGTGGCGAAGGATGCGCTGCACAACTACAAGCTGGATGGGGAGAACAAGATCAAGGTCAGAATCGCTTTCCAACTCGTCTTCCTGGACTAATCGTGTTTTCCAGATTACCTTCGCCAGGAAATAACATTCCTCGCGTACTTTTCATCTTGGTCCGTCTTATATGATTGTTTTGCATCGTGTACGAATAATATCCCTCAGTTATCTCTTCTCGGCGCTTTGTATGTTCTTTATTTTACCACTGCAACATGAGAACGCGGGCAAAACAGAATCGAATATCCGAATCCCAACCAACGCGCACGAGCTAACCAACCTCCACGGCGCTCTGCGGGTCCGCCTACAACGGCGTACACATACGCTACTGAGTCAGTCGGTCGTCGTAGAGAGTACTAGCCATAACCAGCAGTCGTCGAAGAGATATGCTGCTTGTGATGATACTAAAAGGCCTGGAGCGCCTCCCAGACCGGAACGACGCGCCCTTTAAGGTCGATTTCCACCCACCGCATGCTGTCCTTGTCCATCTCGCCCATGTCGTCGATATTGCCGAATGCCCGTTTCCAGCCTAAGCCGATTGCAGACAGTTTGCAGACGACCGAGCTGCATTCGCGTTTCAATGTCCTCCTGCAAACGAGGGAGAGTAGACAGCGTACCTTATTGCACAGACGGTAGCGTCAGGAATGAGATGGCCCGGTTTTGACCATGCGCCGCTGAGGACCGCGAAATCCACGATCATGCCGCGCGTAGCCTGTACCTGGATGTCGCGCGGAAGCTTCATGAAATCGTCCTGGTAGTAATCCCCAGGGCTCGCGAGCGCACGCAGCTCCTGGTGTCTACTCCGTGACAGTGACGATACGCGCTCGGGAGAGAACATCGCAGCGAATTCCTTCTCCGCCTGGGGACTGTCGGACGCGATGTACACGAAGGGCTGCACGAGGTTGTTGTCCGGGGAGAGCTCCAGGCCGAGACGCGACCACGAGTCCACCACGCCGTCGAGGTATTCGGAGAGCGGGAGGTACTGCTGCCCGTAGACGGTCCATGCGGGCGAGCGGTCGCCACGTCGGATGTGCACACCGATGTAGCCCATTACAGGCCCATCGCCCTTGAAGCCTTTGAACGAGCGAGGGTTCTGGTAGTGGTCGATCACCTTTTCTTGGAGTTCTGACCGCGCTTGTTGGATTAGTCGCGCGGATTGGTCGTTTGGACGGATAACGTTTTCGAACGATTGCCAGGCAAAGTTGAAGATGTTTCTCATGCGGTTTAGGCTGTGGGCGTATCTATGTATATAGTTGAGGGTTTGAGTCGAGTAAACCAAATGAAACACGCACGGATCCTCGTATTTTTCGTTGAAGGCGTGGGTGAAGTGATATCTCGATGTCCGGGAGTTGACTATCTGCACAGGGTTGAGGTGAATAGCAACACCATGAATGAAAATATTACCCAGTGTCTAATGCAATTGAATAATATCAGCATCGTGTAGCCAGCAAAACAGAGTTCTCACCTAGCTGTCCGTGGACACGCAACATATTCTAGAACGTAGCTAAGTTATTGTGAGGGTCGCATAATCTTATTCCACTCACCCTGAGGCGGCGGAGGCCTGCAACCAGGCTCCGGTCCAGGCTGACCGATTTGAATGTCGACGAAATGGTCGGTCCATCTGCGAGTTTCAACGTTAGTACCACATTGCAATGAAAACATATTCATCTTGCCATACTTTCCACGATTCCAAAATCTATCATCCACGAAGAAAGTAGCGCCGCGCTAAATGCTTCGTTTTAACACCATGTACAAAGAGAGAGAAGGAAAGAAGAAGGAGAGAAAAGAAAACGCAGCGTACCTCCCGCGCGAGCGCCGCCGTTTGTGCAATGAGCGCCAAATCCGCCATTAGCCCCGCCCACCCGTCGAGCTGGTACGTGATCGTCCGCGAGCATATCGGCGGCCCCGACGGCGCCTTATACCCGGGCTGCTCGTCCTCATGCGGCACGTCCCTTGGCGGACTCGCCGCCCAATACCGCATCGGCGGCATGACCCCCGAATTGAGCTTTATGCACTCGGCGCGATACTCGATCGGGTCGAGCGGAAAGCTTGTGTAGTTTTCATACGAAATGAGGGTGGTGCCGAGCGGGGTTGTCCCAAGGTCTACCGCAGGGGTGGTTTGGGGTTGCCCGGCGCTGACGGCGGCAGAGCTCTCGGTTACGCCGACGTATTTCTTAAGTGTTTCGGGTTCCCGGAGCGAGAAGAAGACGAGGACAAGGAGGATGGCGGCGACGGAGGAGTAGAGCGCAAGAGGGAGGCGGGCTATGATTTTCTCGGCAGTCAGTCCTGGCCGTTTGTCTTTCCTTGCTGCTGCATTGTCGTCGTAGTCGTTGCCGCGACTTCGGTACCCTATTGGTGGGAAACTGTCGCTGGCGGAAGACGAGAGTAGGGGTGCATTCTGCTGCTGTAGTGCAGTTCCATAGTCTTCGTCGGCGTCAAGGTCTATTTGCTCGAGTTCCACGGTGGAATAGGATTCCTCTGCTCGGCCGGCGCGCGAATGAGGGGTACGAGGAGTTAGTAGGGTATCAAAACGAGGGTATGGGTTTGAGGGATCTGAGAGGGGAGTAGGACGAGGCATGCTCTGTTGAGCCGTATAGCCAGCCAAGGGTTAACGGAGAGCAGTTGGTCTTGGCGACCATCATAATCGCACTGATACATCCTCCATCAATTTAAATGCCTCATCGACAATTCAGATTTTGACTCCGGCAAAGACTGAGATCTGAGATCTGAGAAGCCAGGTGAACGCCAAAATAATAATGCCGACCCAACCCAACATATATAACCTGAAAGAGAAAAGATACAGGACTCGAATAAACTACGCATTGCTCGCCGCATCCCCCACAGTGTTACCTGCAGTCCCGGCGTTGGATCCACCGCTACTCGCACCAGTCTGAATCACTCCGCCAGCCTTCCCAGGTACCACCATTACAGGAGCAGGCGCGACACCCTCGCCACTGTTCACAGCGCCCGCAGCCGCACCGCCAGCGGGGCCAGGAGCCTTGCTTTCAACGGTGGATGGAGCACCGCCGGCCGAGGACGGGGCGGCGGCGATATCACTGGGCTTGCCATTGACAACCGATAGGACTGTGGATGGGGGTGGCGGCAACCGGACCAGGGGCTTGGACTGGAGGGTCTACTCCACGACGACGAGTGCTTCCCGCAAGACCAACCGCGTCCTGGACGAGCTTCTCCGTATCGGTGATGACGACGGGGGCGCCGTTCGTAGCGCCATTCGCGGGCGAAACATCCACAGGAAGGTGGCCTGTAACTTTCTCGACCGGAAGTTGACCTGCAGCACCGGAGACGACAGTGGGCACGGCGACGGGCGCAGAGACAGGGAGACTCGAGGGTGGCGAGTCACGGCGAGCTAGGGTATCGGTAGGTTCGGCCGACGCGCTGGAAGAGGACGCAACTGACGAGCTGAAAGAAGGCGCAGATGACGTGGTGGAAGAAGGCGCAACTGACACGCTGGAAGAAGCCTCAGCTGAAGAAGAAATATCGGACGGCAGCAAGTCGCGGCGGGCGGGGATATCGGTGGGTTCGGCGGATGCGCTGGAAGAGGGCACCCAAACGCTAGAAGAAGGCGCAGCTGACGAAGACATATCTGGCGTGTTGGGAGGCGGAGAAGGCGTGGCGGGATCGTATTCCGCCGCAGCAGCCGTCGAATCCGAATTATCTTGCGGGGTAGAATCGTCATCGCCTACTCCGACGTGAGCATCCCAAGAATCGCCACCTGCGCCCGAGTCGTCGCCTGAACGCGAGCCGTCTGGAGAAGAATTCGAGTCGTCTGAAGGAGTATATGAAGGATCCGATGCTTGTTGCGCTTTGATAATGGCGATTGCACTCTCGAAGCGCTGGATCGCCTCCTCGGAGCTCATGGAAGTGCTTGGTCCTGCCTCGAACGTAGATTGCGACTGCTTCCCAGCCTTCTCCTTCTTGGCGCCGGCAGGTTCGCGGCAATCCAAAATGGGTGTGACCAAGGGACAAAGGATACCGCCCAGTAGAGGATCGAGAAAGCCACGAGCTTCGAGACCGTCGTTTTCTGGCGAAGAAAAAAGGAAAATCAGTTGGCTGGATCTCGCTGAGGGAGAACTCGCCCTTACCTGTTACGGAACGAGCCAAATCGATCTCCTGCTGCATGTTGGTTGGGCGAACGCCTCTTGCAAACGAATCACGGCGAGAAGCGATGCGATTCCCGCTGGGCGAGGAGGTCAAAGTGGCTTCAGCGTTGGGCGTGTCGCCATTGGTGGGAGCAGCGAGACTGGTCGAGGACGCGGAGATGGCGAGGGTGGCAAAAATCATAGAGGATGAAGACGGGATTTTCATCTGGAATGGAACGTGAGCGAGGGCTTGAAGCAATGGATATAAACTCACGTTGTAAGGTGTTATAGGATGTGTGAAGGACTGTAGAGTGTAGGAGATGGTGGTGGTAGCGGAACAAGAGGCGTGACGCGAAACGGAGGTGGCTGACAGTTAAATACTTGTTTGCAGACCAAACAAAGCTCGAGAGAGACAGATGCATTGCAATAAAAAATCCAGTCCTGCACACAAAACACCAGCGCCTCAACGATAGCTCATTTCCCATGATTCTTCTTGCGTGAACCTCCCACCCTGCGTCGCCCGTCGTCGTGCTTGGAGCGTAGGGTCGCTTGCATTGACCTGCGCGCTCAGAACCATGTACTCCCAGAGAGTCCTGAGCGCTCGTCGCACTGGCGCACCGAGAGGAGACCAGATGAACATTGTGCAAGCTCTAGAGACGAATATTACCACCAAGAACGCGCGAGAAATGAGAAAAAGAGATACATGAGACCAGCAACAACGAGAAAGACAGCGAGCAGTGCAGACATTGCTTGATTCTCTTGGAGACTAGTAAAAGTGCGTTTGAAATGCGAAAGATGGACGGGACGAGCCAGACAAACGGAGATAGAGGGTTGATTTGCGGTCACTTGTGGGTCTTGCAGCTAACCACCACCACGACAGCGGTTTTTCTTCTCGTCCCGTTCAGTCGATAGTCGTAGTCTACCGCAGAATTGGACCCGTCCCAGCCCCCTGGTACAGCTTTTGCGTTCCTGACATCTGGTTCGCCGATCTCATCGTTACCACTAGTCCGGGTCTCCGTATCTAATCGTCCCCACCGCTCGTCTCCTTCCCGCGGTCCTCCAGCCGTCAATGCTCGACGAAAAGTCCTCAGTGGCGACTTCCACAGAGTCCCCCCGCAACAGGGTGCCTCCTTTCCCCCAAAAACTCTGCTCTCTGCACCGCACTTAACGTCACTGCAGGCCTCCGACACAGTGGTACCTGATCAAACATCCGCCAATGTGGATCTAGAGCGCGCCAATTCAGACCCGTTCCACTTCAGAGGTGCTTTGAAGACCCCAGCCGAGATCGATGAGCTTCGGCGGCGCAAGAAGGGCAAGCGGCTCGCGGCTTACCACGGGAACCAGAACACTGTGCGCACAAATTCCAAGGGAGCGGTTAGATGATGCTTAATGCCATTTAGCTCATCGAGTCGCTGCTTAAGCCCATGCAAGAGCATACTGAGGATGCCCGAATCGACGAAGCGGCTGCTCGTCTACCGGTACGTTTTCGTCGCGGGGTACCTTCGCTTCTGTTTCCAAACTATTCGTGTTAGGTCAAAATCGCGGTGTGGGCAAGTCTAATTGCCAACTTCTGTCTCTGCGTCCTGCAATGTAACACCTTCGTCCTCGAAAAAAAAACGTGTTCACGGCGCTAACCCTTCGGGCAGTATACGCCGCCATCTCGTCACTCTCGCTGTCTTTACTGGCAACCGGGATTGACGCGATTTTCGACATCGGGAGCAACATGATGTTATTCTGGATACACAGAAAAGCCGAAAGACTGGACGGGAACGCGTGGCCCGTCGGTGGCGCACGATTAGAAACCATAGGAAACATCGTTTACGGTGCGAAGGGTTGTTTTATTTTTATCCGACGCAATACCAAACCTATTTTTGCCTCCAGGATTTTTGTTCGTGTGCACTTTTTATCTCAACTCATTCTTGACTCTAACTCGTACAGAATGGGATCCGTCAATCTTGTGGTTATCGTTGAATCCGCGCAATCATTAATAACCAGGAAGAACGACGACTTGAAGCAGTTTCACTTGCCCTCAATCATCGCCGTTGCAGCTGCACTAAGTATTGCTTAAAATATCTTCCGGGACCCCGAAATAACCCTTCCTGCTATAGCCGTAAAACTTCTGCTGTTCTTATACTGTTTCTCACTTCGAAAGAAGTCGAGCCAGGTCCTTGTGCTATGGGAGGATCACCGAAATGACCTCTGGATCAACACATTCGGTTGGTTCCGGATTTTTTTTTGGCTTCTACCCCCCGTTATCTAACAAATGCACAGGTATACTCATGTCGACGGGTGGCAGCAAGCTTCGGTGGTGTCAGTTCCCCTGTTTATCTTCCTGGTTTATACGGCACTCAGTACCAGTACTATTTTTTCTTTAGGGCTGGACCCCATGGGTGCTATTATTGTAAGCACCTTTGACGCATACATACACCGTCCCAACGGCCTGCCAGATTGCCCTAGGAGTGGTCATATCATGGGGACGGACGATATACACCCAATTCGAGCTCCTCGCTGGAAAGTCGGCGCCGCACGACTTTTTGCAGCTCCTGATATACAAGTCGACGACGTTCAGCGGGGAGATTGAGAAAATTGACACCGTACGGGCGTACCACGTTGGTTCTTTCGCTCATGATCTTTTTTGTTCGATCGCTGATGAGGTTCGCAGAGCGGACCAGTTCGTCGAGTACCTCAACATGGCACGGGCGTCTAATTGACCTTGTTTTTTAACAGGACTATTTTGTCGAGATCGACGTCGTGATGGACGCGAACACCCCACTGTGGAAGGCGCACGATGTAAGCCAGTCGCTGCAAGAAAAAATCGAAGTGCTGCCCAATGTCGAGCGGGCATTCGTACACGTCGACTACGAGACGACGCATACTCCTGCAAGCTCTCTCCTCCATCTCTTTTACACCATTCTAAGACTGAACTCGCAGGAACATCGGAAAATAATACCAGCAATAATACATAAGGGCCCTCCAACCCCGTAAAATAGCATGACCATGTGTACAAGTGCGCTTTTCTCTCCCCCCTTGCTTGCTTCCTGCTGATCTAGGTATTTAGACAATTAATTGAACTCTTAGAGCAAACCGAATTTGAAGCCGCTAACCTACTGTATTACGTCCCTAACGCTACGCACACGCACACGTCGTATTCCAGCACCGTTCGACTGATTTAGGTTTCTTGCCATTTATATACTTATTCTGAATGTGGAATTCCCCAATCAGGGTTCCAAAAGTTTGGTTTTGGGCGTCTATCAGGCCTGTCGAGGTTGATGCAACATTGATGCGATTGTTGGCCCTTCGTCTTGGTTTTTCCCACACTGGTTCCAGAAAGCTTCCATGAACACGGGTACAAGGCCCGAAAGCTTCCCGTGGAAAGCCGCGGCTAGGGGTGCAAAGAAAATATCCAGACTTGCTCCAAGCTCGTTCGTACGCTTTCGTGGGCCTTCTCTTGATTTTCTCCGGCTCCGAGATTCGATCCCACGAATGAGAATTAGGGGTCTAACTCTTCCTTCATCTTCTGATTCTTCATCCCAAACTACACCCATTACAACTATTCAATTAGGAGCAGCTTTTCAAGTCTCGAAGACTCAACACACACCCATTTCTCGCCCACCTCTGCGAGGTACATTTTCCACCACCAAACAAAACCCACTCTACCGCGATGAGCCCCGTCCTTCAACGCGAACGCGATGACGCCGCCATGTTCCCCGTGTCGTATCTTGACCCCGCTGCTTCGCCCGAGCCTTCAATTGCCTCGCCCTCGACCACGCCAGCTTTGGTAGAGCCCAGCCCCACGCTAGTCTTGGTAGAGCCCATCCCCGCCCCGACGTCGGTACAGCTCGGCCCCACGCCAACCTTGGTACAACCCTCTCACCCCGGTGTCACCTACACGTTTGACGCGTCAACCATCGTCGTACTACTGTCCTTCCTGGTGTTCGTGCTGTGGGTCGTCGGGATTTTCCTCTTTGCACCTTCCCTGCGCCGCCAGTTCATCGAATATCGCTCCAAGAAAAGACAGGAGAAGAAGCTGAGGAAGCTGGCGAAGAAACGGATGCAGGGCCTGGGCTTCGGGTACGACGGGCTCACTCAAGCCGAGCTGCAGGAGCTGCACCAGCAGGAAGAAGAACACGGGGAGTGGTCATTCGTGCGCCTGCCTCACAACCCTCCGTCACTGTCCGCTATCGCACTGCTACCCCCTATCACGATACCGACTCCAAGACCCGGGTTCGATGTGTCAGATGCTCAGCGGGAGACTATCCGCGCGCCGCTAGACTCGGATCCAGCACCAGAATACGAACGAGGAGAGTATTATTGGGCGGACTCGAAGGAGGTTGACGTCAAACGCGAGGCGGGTAGGGACGGGATGGGGATGTGAAATAATAATTGTGAAACGGGGGCCTCTCACGGCGCGCAGTGGACTAGACTAGTTTATGCATTGAATTTCCATGGCTGTGAGGACGTAGTGGACAGAGGGATGGCAAGATTAAAGTGTTTTAAGAGACTCTCGAGAGCTAGCCGAAAGCGGAAGATTTGTCGGCTCGAGATTTGACGCGGTTTTCCTTTCACTTGAAGTTTCACGCCGAGGAGGCGTAATTACACCTTGCTTCCTTCCCCCATTTCCGTGTTTTATTCCTCCTCCCTCGCTCCTTGCAATAATTCCCCTTGTCCCCTCTGGTGGACACACGCATCCTCGCTACGCTCAAACGACTTACGACGTGACACGAACCCATTTTTCACCTCGACCATAGAGTGCTAGTGCCTCGCATTCCTCGATATGGTGCGTGCTTGTCCCCTCAATCGCCCCGCATCTGACGCGCCTACGCCCTCCAGGACCAGCACCACCAGGATCCCGAAGAGTTCTATGTCAAACAAGACCGAATCGGTGCGGACGCTTGTCCTTCGGCCCCTGTGCTCGGTCGCTTATCATAGCTCGTCGTACAGGCAAAGGTTCATTCGGGGAGGTTTACAAAGGGTGCGGCCTTTCAGCGCTGTTGCTCCTATTTAGGATGGGCTTCATGCTCCTCACACTTTAGATACGACAAGCGAACGCAGAAGACGGTGGCCATCAAGATAATCGACCTCGAGAGCGCGGAGGATGAGATAGAGGATATCCAGCAGGAGATCCAGATTCTCTCGCAGTTAGACTCGCCGCATGTCACCAAGTCCGTGCATACTCTTTCGTCGTGTGCTCAATATTCACGCTCTCCCTTTTCAACAGATATCACGGATCTTATTTGAAGGGGTCGAACCTATGGATCGTGATGGAGTGCGTTCGAACGATTCGCTTCTCTTACGATACTGACTCTTTGTACCTCAGGTACTGCTCGGGTGGTTCATGTTCAGACTTGGTAAATCGATTGCTCTGTCGCGCGTTTTTGAACTCTAATTTCGGTGCAGATGAAGCCGGGTGTTTTTCGGGAGGAATACATTGCCATCATCGTCCGAGAATTATTGCGGGGTCTTGAGTATCTGCATAGTGAAGGGAAACTTCATCGGGATATCAAGGGTGCGGCTGTTTATTTCAATCTGACCAAAGGGCGGGTGCTTATTATACCGTCAACGCAGCCGCCAATATCCTCCTATCCGCTGGAGGCGAAGTCAAGCTCGCTGATTTTGGTGTTTCGGGACAGCTTTCCGGTACTCTTTCTGCAAAGAAGAATACCTTTGTCGGAACCCCGTACTGGATGTCTCCTGAGGTTATCAAGCAGAGTGGATATGACCACAAGGCGGATATTTGGAGTCTGGGTATTACTGCGATAGAACTCGCTAAAGGAGAACCTCCTTATGCCGAGTTGCATCCGATGAAGGTGCGTTGGAGTGCCAAATCCATCCGTGCTTTACGTCTCACACCACCAAGGTCTTGTTCCTCATCCCGAAAAACCCGCCTCCCATTCTCGACGGTAACTTCTCCAAACCGTTCCGAGAATTCGTCTCGTATTGCTTGCAGCGGGATCCTCGCGACGTCAGTCAGCCAATATATATATAGTGTTGTTCAAACCATTCTACAGCGTCCGTCGGCCCGTGATCTTTTGAAGCACAAGTTTATACGAATGGCCAAGAAGACGAATTATTTGACGGAACTTATAGAACGGCACGAGCGGTGGAAGGCCGAAGGTGGAGATCGCCAGGATGAAGAAGACCACCATTCTGCATCCGATCTGTATGCCGCGGCCCTTGCTCTACTTCTTCAGTTCTAATCCATTGCCTTGTCCAGCCCGGCAAGTGGTGATCCCGAGGATCTGTGGGACTTTGGAACAGTGCGCCATGCTGCGACTGTGGGGCGCTCTCAGAACCAAATCCAAGTCTCCGGGCCTCCACTAACCTGGGAGAACAACGGAACCAGACGTTCGGACGCCTCGTCGGGCTCGTCAGGATCGGGAGGATCCTACATGTCGACGAATTCGTCTATTACCGTCAAAGGGGAACTCCCGCCCTTGCCCGCGTCGCCTGCGTCCGCACGGCGCGTCGACCAGCAGGCGACTGTCCGGCACATGCCCGACACCGTCAACGCCAACTCCCGGAACAGCCACCACTCCGTGCAGAGGGAGCCATCGGACGAGTACGACGATTATGATGACCAGTACTCGGATTCGTACACGACTCGTTCGGGGAGCACCGCGCAATTGTCAGAAAAGCTGGCCCATGTGCAGCTGGAGGACGATTTGCCGGACACGACGATGCTCGACTCGGTTATATTACCGGCCATCGCATCCGTGGGTTTTCCTTTCATTGTTAGTTTGATTTCTTGCTTATTCATGTAAACGATAGCTTTTCCCGCGAGTCTCTTCTCAAGAGGCACGCGTTGCTCTCAGCGCTCTCCAGCGCGCATTCACAGATGCGGAGAGGATTATTCCCGGAGTAACGATGGAGCTGGTCAACGAAATCGTTGACTCGGTCGAGCACGTCGAGGATGACCGATGATGAGATGCATCGGCTGCTTTCACTCTGTTACTTGGGTCGTGTAGACCTTCATGGATCTTCACTGTATGCCTCCCTCACAACACACACCACACACATCGCACTCTTGGACATCATCCCCGCACTAGTAATACAATCATCGTGGTCCTTGCCAAGGGACGTAACCGTTCCGCAAGGTTTGTATTTGGCCTCATTTCTCATCCCCGCTTTCTGTATACCGTCCTTAATAATATTACTTGAATGCTATGGATTAGATGCCTCGGGAAGATTATTGCCATTCTGTGTCCGTTTTTTCTTGCCCGGCGTTTTCTTCTTGGTCCGCGTAACCTGGATGGGTTCTGGGGTGCTCGTCCGAACCTCATCATCGACTTCGTATTGAGGGAAAGAGGACAACATCCGCGTAGGGGTGTGGTGTTGTTGCTCTCGCGAGAGATGGAGTCATCGTTCCCGGGGTCTTCGCGAGGGATGGTGTGACTGCTCCTTGAGGCATTTCGCCGTCTCGATCAATCACGAAGGACGAGGCTGGGGAGTAATCTTCCTTGAGAGATGGGAGCATTCGACTATCATCGACATCTCAAGTCCAATATTAGCGATAAGTTTTTCGACGAAGGAATCGAAACCAAGTCGCACCAGCAAGGGAAGGCATATCATCGAGTCGAACCACCGGTATTGAATCAATGTCGTGTTCGATGCGCTTCGAGGTTGAAGGCTTGTCGTCGATGATATAGTACGGATCGTCTCGTTGCCGTTTCTCGTCGTTTCCGCCAGCCGCTGCAAGAAATATTGAGCAGGGGTGCATTTATTGTCTCAGATGATGCGTACCTGTTCCCTTTCAAGTGCCTGGTCCGGTGTCTCCACATCGTCTCCAGGCGGCGTTAAAACTACCGCGTTTCCGTTTCCTTCCTCCTTATGTTTCTTCTTCCCACTCTTGACTTTACTGCCGTTCACCTCCTTACCTTTGCCCTTCTTAACCTTGCGGGCTCTGGCCTCCGCATCAGCCTCCGCAACAAGGTCCGGAGGAGGTGCTACGATCCATGCGTCGAGATCTAGACCATCCGGGATGGGGACACTGGCCTGAGCCGCCAGCGCAACGGGGTTAAGCTCGTACGCGCCGTGCAGCGGCTCGAGTAGGTACAGGCTCTTCGGGAATCGAGGCTCCCCCGTCGCCATGGGGTCGAATGAGGAAGACGCCTCAACAAATGGGTTGGCAGCGGGCTTGGGTCGGTATGCATTCAGGTCCGCTTGGATGAAAGTGAACAGCTGGAGCGTGTTTGCCGCCTTGGCGATCATGAGACGCTGTTCATTATGGAGAAGAAGAACCAACCCTTTCTTGGACCTCGACGTTCGAATTGCCGACGAAATCGCGCACACGATCCAGGATTAAATCCACCATACTCTTGACTTCGGGAAGATCGTCATCATCCCATCGTTGTGCGACTTCAGCCGCCCAATGACCAAATATTTTGGCGGTCGATTGAATGTAGACGGCAATTATCTCCGGCAGCAGGGTTGCGATTTGAGGTTGGAGGAGGTATGGGAGAAGCTTCTGAGGCTCAGAAAGTTCGCTGGAAACAAGAAGATGAGCCGTGCATAAACTCGCATTCGTGAGACTAACCTGCAATATTCACCCGCATATCCAAGCGGCGGCCCAGAGCACTTCCGAGCAACTGCCTTCGGTCGCGTGCATTGTGCAACATTGTATCGTCGCACAACAAAAGTGTACATGAGTTTAACAGCATACCGCCTCACCCCTTTGACGCGCCCAACGACGTCGACGAGCTGATCCCTGATCTGTGATCCTATGTCCACATTGGCGACGTGGGCCAGATCTACCAGTACAGAGAGGTACCACTCAAAGTTGGTCACATTCTCGTACATGGATTGTGAACAAATGGTGAGAATCCGCTGCGAGAGAACGAGGCGGTAGGCAGGGGATTGACTTGGAGAAATGTGAGGTTTGGCGGTGGTGGGCGACGAAGGGATAGCATGCTGCGCAAGAGATTGCGCGGCAGTGGGTAAAGTCGACGAAGAGGTGTCCGGAACCAAGTGAGAAAGCACTTGCTGCACGATCGACTGGAGACTGCTTGGGGACACCTGGAACCAGGTTGAAATATAATCACGGATTCATGGGACTGAACAAACCATAGCAGTGACGAGGTCCAAAGCTCGCATCCGGATGCTGATATCCTGGTCGTTACGCTGGCCAAAATAGTATCCTGGTATTCCGCCACTAGATGAGGATGGGAGGGCACGATCTTGACTAGGGCGAGGAGGGCAATGTACTTGACTTTGGAAACACGTTAATCGGAAATGACGATGTGGAAGGTTGAATGCATACGTTCTGATCTGCGTCCTGTATAAAGGCGGCAAGCTTCGAAACGCACATTTTTGCTAACGAATCGCCCGAAGATCCCTGCAGCATTCCACCGATGATACAAGTGTGAACACATTCATACAACAACGAAATGGCCGGAGTTGTCGAAATGAGTTCGGTGATTGGCGGTTGGAGCTTTCTCACTAGACGCGGCTCGTACGGTGATAAGGAACCAAACTGGATTCGGTCAGCAATTAAAATTTGTTGACTGCGGCGATTACTTACCAATTTGATGATTTTAATAAGCATCCAGTTGTTGGTGGAAGTGGTAAGAAGATGGAAAAGCTGAGGAGCCAGTGTTAGGTATTCCTCGGGATTTCGTCGGGCCAGTTCACATAGAACATTGACGGTCGAACCGACGACACCTATAGACTCGATTCATGAGTTGGCGGTTGAACGCGGGGGATGATTAAACATGCCAGGATCGGGGTCATCCAGTTTCTCCTTCAGTCGCGTAATCCCTTGTGGCAGAACGTCTGGGTACTTGATCATGACTTTGTAAAGGCAAGAATGGCGCGTTTCCTTATTTGAGCGCGAGAATGCGTTAACATCGTGATTAGTTCAGGCGACAGATCCCGAGCCAAATCCGGAGTAACAATATGAGCAAGTCCGTTCAGCGTGACAGCAATGTCGGCGGGTGTAGAAGTCAAGTCCTGAAGCCATGGAATAAATCAATACCTGCCAAAAACACTGAGCGACGAACCTTCTTCAGTAGATTTGTCGTCAGCATGAGGACATCAGTCTCTCTGGTCGAACGACTGCACTGC